>OY998229.1:46161164-46531164 GCA_963922035.1 Amblyjoppa proteus
TTATTTTTATTTTTTATATAACGATTCCTTGGACCGACGACGATCAAGACTTGGCCGACCATCTTTCTTTCGTGTCGGACGGACGGCGTGGTCTTCGCCGATGTTGTTTCAGCCGTCTAGGATTATTCGGTCGAGCTCCATCGGCGATCGGTGGATGTCGCGTTCCAATTTCTTGCCACCTCCACGACCGGGTACATCCGCTGATATATGCTACTCGGCGGAATTCCCGCCTACTTGCGACTCATCTAGGATTGCGCTTTTTTTTTTTTTTTTTTTTTAGCCAATCGTATCGATCGATTCGATGGCGAATATTCTGGCGAAGATTGTCGATGATTCATCGGCGAGTATCTTCCTCGAAGATAAGTTCCGTGGTAGTTGCGTCGAAAATTCTTGGGGTTTCTTGCGGAGCTGCTGCGCGCAGTTCGAATAACGATTTCTACGCCTGTACAAAAAATCGTCGCAGATACTCTACTTGTACAATGTTTCCAATTGCCGGTTGCCGAGGATTCGCAGGCGTCACCGGGACGAAACAAAACATCGAGAGGGGGCTTCGCTGTTATCCTCTTGCCCTTCGAGGTATTGCATCAGGCAGCTGCCGCGCTCGGTCTCGATTGCGTAATTCTCGGTAGGCACGATCGCCCTATGCGAGCGAGCGAGGCCCTCGCCGGTTTGTCCCGACGGATCCGAATCGGAGATACCAACGCAAATACTATTTTTGACCCGCTTCATTCATTACATTTTTCATTTCCTAACGTCGTCGAGAGTTCGTGAAATGATTTAATGGCGTAATCGAGAAAAAAAAAAGATACGTCGCGCGCACGCGCCCGAGCGTGCGCACATAAACATTTGTAACGATCTCACAGTCACAACGTCTTTCTCCCCTCGATGCCCTTCGACATGGTCAGGCAGCTGCCGAGCCGATTGCGTAACGGCTCGCGATCGTCCCCTGCTGGTCTTTGTCGATTTCTTTTTTATCTACAATATTGGGCAAAAGTGTTGAAGGAAGAATTCAATTGTCTTTTTCTCTCGATTTTATCGTGGATTTTGTTGAGAGTAAATTTTACTTGATGGCATTTTTTTTTCTTATTTAAGGGAATTTGATTTCAATAGAGACTAAGAATATTTAACGATCCGCCCCGCAGTTGTACGTCGTACCGGCCGCTTACCGCCGGAAAATCGGCTTTGGCGTCTGGCGATGGAGAGCATTATTATTATATTTCTGATAGACATATAAAATCTCTCGCTACCGGTGAGAACATTCCATACGTTATAAGCCAGAGCGTCTCGCGTGCGAGCCAACTGCCGTGCGATCGTCGGAGGACCGAAATAGTGTTAAGAATCGGGGGATTGTGTGTTACCGTTGCTGCGCGTGTCGCGAGGCCTACACCGATCAGTATATAACTTTATATACTTCGAACCACGTGCCATACGCGCGGATGAATTTATATAGTTTTTGTAAAGCTTTTTTTTTCACTTCCAGCTCGCTCAGTCGGCACGGCAGAAATCTGCTCGGCGGTAAGCAGACGAGAGCACGCGCTTTACCGCTGCCAATAATTCAGAGACCTATTCGCCTTTTCTACATTCCTCGAGTGATCGTTGCAGGTCAGTGAGAATCGGATGTTGTATTTGTAAAAATAAAAATAAATTGGCTCCGATTGTTCCACCACAATAAATTAACAGAGCTCGTAAACTTACCCATCGATGACTTTTGTGTAGTGTTCGATTTGTCGGCTTGCGCCGTTTCATCGCCCTCGTCGTCGTCATTCGCTTCTTGTTTTATTCTCTCGTTCGTCGGTGCGACATTGGTGTACGGATAACTGAGCTGATCGTCTGAAACTACACATTTGTCCTTGCAATTAAACTAGTCTTGATACATTTACTGTTAGGACGATGTAATGGTTAAAACAAAACTATAGGCTTTATGGTAAACCAACCAGTGAATGGACACTTTCCATAGGAGCACGTGCACAATCAACTTCCATTCACTGACTTTTTCATCTGCTGAACTGTCCATTCACTGGACGGTCTATCATAGTCGACTAGCTCTCGCGCCCAATGGATTTAGAAACTGCATTAGTGAAGGATTGCATCGGCTAATTAATTTATTTTCCATTCTGAAGACTCTATCAAGTCTTTAGCTGATATTGAAACGATGTATTTGATACCTGAAATATGAAACAATCATTGATCGCTATTGAAACAATAATTGACCGTAAGCGATTAAAAGCCACCATTACTTTCAATCTAATTGTCGATGCATTGTTTTAATTAAATTTTCGCTTCCTGTGACATTTATTTTCTTTGCAAATATTTTTTGTCGGTCTATCGCGAGACAATAGTTAAGTCTCAATTCCATGAGCTCTCTCAATTCCATGAAATGAAAATTGTCAACGATAAGCGATTCGATGTCAAGATTAACTTCAATACAATTTTCGATGTATCATTCCAATAATATTTTCCATCGTGCGACATTCATATCTTTAAAATATCTCTTGTAAAGCTATCGTGAGACAATCACTAACTCTCAATCCCATGATTTTCATAGCGTTACGAAGCGAACGATGTGGAGTCACTCCTCGCCGATTGGAACATCTCGGTTCGCTTGTGGCCATCACGAATGTTGCGACACGTAGGTCTTCCTTAAACACCCTGAACTTCCCAAGATATGCGTCAAGGAAACGAAAGCTCCACGGCATGTTCGTGAAACGGCGAATCGTTGTGGCACGTTCGTCTCACCTGGTACGAAATGACTCGTCGTTTGTAGGTTATAATCTACAACAGCTTGCAACGCCTTTTGCCGCGCTCTCCATTTTCGCGTCCGCTGCACTCCGCTCGAAGGAGTGTTTTTGGGACTGCGATTCCTGCGTTTTCTTTCTCGATACTCTTTCGATCTCTGTGCGGCTGATTTCGGCATAATTGACTCGGTGAAAATTAACACAAAAGTCAACAAGAAAGCATTTTTAAAAAATGGTAATTGATAATAAAGAAAGCTGCGTGTTTGCTGCGACGAGAGGCGCAAGCGTCGAGCGCGAGTTCTCGTCGGCGATTTCCGACTTCATTCGGGAGTAGTCGATGTGAGGCGATCGCACCTATATAAATATAGAGATCTGTCCCACTGCTATACCATCTATACTATCTATAAAAAGAAAAACGTAACGCTTTTTCGTTGCGCGACGGCCAGTTTAACTCTGCCGACAACGTGACGCTTTTTCGTTACTTTACGTTTCTCTTCACGACGGCCGGTTTTACGCCGCCGTAGATTTAGCTGAAACGCGCTTAGTTTCACTACAAAG
This sequence comes from Amblyjoppa proteus, assembly GCA_963922035.1. Classification (NCBI taxonomy): domain Eukaryota; kingdom Metazoa; phylum Arthropoda; class Insecta; order Hymenoptera; family Ichneumonidae; genus Amblyjoppa; species Amblyjoppa proteus. The sequence goes on from OY998229.1 coordinate 46,164,458, forward strand.
AAAATAACAAAATGAAATTGTTTACAGACCTGGAAATACGGGTGGCTGTCCCATGGCCAAGTATCGCTTTCTCGCTACTTTGGCCGCTTCGAAATCGGGATTATGGTTGTGGTCCATCCGTACATTCGGCATTCTGTAATCCAACGATGTTATAAGACTCCCACGACAGTGGGACGTTCGGAACACGCAGCGCCAACGAATGTTGTTCGTTTGTTTCTTGTGGAGTGTGTACATGTAACCTCTGTGAATCAATTTCGGGCCCCCCTTGTTGGACAGAACGATCTGGAAAACAGTAACGCATGTACTCGCAGATCACAGTTTTGGTAAACACTTCGTTGATTAAACGGCTATTACATTACCTCCGCAACATCAACACCACCCGTCAATCCGACCTTGGACTCTTCCATAAGGTATTCCATCTGCAATGGATCACCTTGTTCCGTAAAATATTGCATCGTGCCTCCCGGCATAGTGCAATACAAACCTTTAGAAACAGAAACAACATACGCCGTAGTACGAGTATCGAGGTACAATGTATGCGTCAGTTCTTTCAAGCGAGAACGCGCAAGCGGTGGCCAACTGGGCCGGCCGACGTCTCAGACCATTGAGCCATCTTTGTAGATAAAGTCACCAACGTTCGCCTGACCGACGGCCGATCATTTTGTCATAGCGAGAAAAAAGTCTGTCAGCTTGAGTTTTACTCCGCAAAATCGGGGCCTCCCAACACGCCAGGCTTCATTAATATTATTCGTCGTGACAAATCTCACGTGAAGCAAAAGTAGTTGCAGCAGACTTACACTGTACAAAAAAATTCGTGTGCAATTTAATGTACCGAATCGGAAGTCTTTATGTAAAAACTGGTACATTAAATTTCACGTAGAATTGTGATGAAAAATGAATGTTCGGAAATACTTAATTTTTAATCATTTACTTCAATTTTACTATGAAAGTACTTTAATTTAATTGAAAAAGTATATTACTTTTTCACCACAATTGGACAATAAATACAATACCGATATAATATAATATGTACAGGTTTTTGCATAAAAACTTCGAGTCCGGTACATTAAATTTACCATTTTTTTACAATGTAAGGACGGAAGTTTCAGTCTTGGGTCACGTATGAAAAATCGTATTTTCGTCTCTCTCGCACGCATGCTTTGTCCGGCCACTGGGACGTGTTCGGTCACCGGAACGTTTACCTTAAACTCGTCCGAAGTATATTACTACGAACGAACGACGAAAGAGGGTCTTGCGGTCCTCGCAGCCTGAGTAATCTGACGATTCGCGGTATGCCAGAATATTTAAGTTGACATTATGGTTATGTAAGCGCACTTGGCGAGCGCACGCGAGTTGTTGATGGATAAAAAAAAAAAACTAACAAAAATGCTCGCTGGGTGAAATTGTTTCAGAAGCGAGTTCTTGAGAATACGATGAAAAAAAAAAAAAAAAAAAAAAAAAAAAAAGAAAATAACTCACTTGTCTCGTGGAGGATGCGTGACGATGTACAGTTGATGCAGACAAACAACGGGTTGACGTCGAAGTTTTGCGCTTGCTATGAGCGGCGGATTAAACGGACAGAGCAATGGCGAACACTGTGACGAGACCAACTGAAAATATGGCACTGGCGGCGTCGGAATCGATAAACGGCACTCGCCCCGGTTTTCCAGTCTTTAAAGTACCGTTCACAACAGCGCGCTCTGTCGTTCGCCAGCGTCACCGGGGAGGACCTATGGTAAGATAATAAAAGGCTCGTGACATTGTTGGTACACGCTCGGGCATTGAATTTTATGGAGCGATTTATGAAGCTTCGGACGATCGCCCCACATTTTTTTAAATTACAAAAAAAAAAAAAAAAAAATAAGAAACTTAAGGCTTCCGATGAAAATAACGGATGTTGAATGATCTTCATGGAATTGGAAGAGTAGAGGTAGAAAAAAAATAGCATTTTGCAATGGTTCACTTCCTTTTTAATGTATTCTATAATAGTACAGTATATTAATTAAATTAATAATATTAAATATTTTTGTTGTGGTATGCATCGTGTGACCGGATAACGTTACAGACGAGACTAGCTGGTGGTGACCTTCGCAGCGCTACCTCATTTTTTTTTTTGTTTAATCATTTTTTTTTTTTTTTTTTTCGTTTGCTTATTAGTTCTCATAGTCCCTGGCGCTAAATAATCGATTTATCTTTATCGTTTTACTTCGGTAATTCATTTAATTGAAGATATCTCGTTCTCGCGTATCGCTCTATCACTCCACACTCACATTCACTCCTTTCCCCTTCAGTGACAAAAAAAACTTCGCGTTAATCATTTGTGTCTCCTCGTTATTATGTTTTTTTTTCTTATCTTTTCCTTTTTTTTTTTTTAATTCTTGGCAGCAACGAACGACAGATCAAGAAAAATTGTTCAAAGGGAAGCCCACTCCGACCGATACAACGAATAGGAAAAAAAAAAAAAAAAAAAAGAGGATTAAACATTTTTTAAATTAAAACCAATCGAACGCTACCTCGTTTATCCGATTAAATAATAAGCATCTACGGATAATCTTAAAGGCACAGGCAACAAGTGACACGAAATTCACGAATACGTACAGATATTGACTATTCGATAGCACGGCCGGCTTTTGATGGCGTTGTGATCGGCGAAGAGACCGAGCAGGAGGGCCCACACCGTTGGTACCTTTCACATTTTTCCTTCTTTTTTCTTCTTCTTTTTTTTTGTTTGTTTTTTTTTTTTTTTCTTCTTGTTACTAATAGAACCATCGACAACGTCGGGACAACAATGCCCCAAGAATCATTGGTTAAATCAATGGGATAACTTACGATTACGAATCCGTTAAATAAATTATCATTCGCTATTGAAACACCGACTATTACGTTACAAACGACTGTTTGTTATTTTTGTTTTCCTTCTTTATCCCCAAATATTCATAAAAGTTACAATCCAACTATCGAACGAGCGAAACAAATTGTTCGGTCCTGCGTCATCGTCGCGGTTAGCGTTTTCTCAAATCTTCGATGGGTTGAAAAAAAAAAAAAAAAAAAACAAAAAAAAAACTCGCGTACCACGAACTCGCAAAGTGTACCGGAAGGCTCGCGGTTCGCAGGCTCGCAAGACTATCGCAGTCCACCGTGGAGTGCCACTTTGGATAATAAGATTATTGAGAGTCATGTACACGAGTTTTTTTTTTTTTTTTTTTTTTTTTTTTTTAACATGTAAACGAGAATACCTTCCGCCAACAATCGGACAGATGGTTAGTGCAACAACGACGAGGAGCAACGATTTGTCTCGATTCCGTAAACTCCATAAATTAGTAAAACCGCACCCGAACACCGTAGTACACCATGCGCACTAAAAAAAAAAAAAAAAACTCTTATAAATAAATCCCTAATACGTCTTAAAATATCTCACGCGTTTACAAATTTTTTTCAATTTTTTGTTTTTCTGTTATTTTTGTTTTTTTGTCATAATCGTTTTCTCACATGCTCGCATAACTTTCGCACGCACTTTTCTATAGCTCTCTGTATTACGACTATTTTTTTTTTTTTTGTTTGCTCGTTCGTTCGACACACACACGTCCAGCAGTCCAGGAAGAACACAAAACAAAGTGTACGTTTTAAATTGTGAGGAAGCGTCGAAGAGCGGTTTCTTCGATAATCCGCTGCGTTTTGTTGCACCATTCGAAGCCCTTGGTGTCCATGTGTGTCTGCGCGTGTGTGTGTATGTGTTTGTGTGTGTGTGTAGGTGCAAAAACGATTCATCGCGATTATTAAAAAAAAAACCAAACAACACACAAAATCGTGTATAATACTGCAGTACAATAAAATGATCGATCGTTGTCTCGTTCAAAGTTAAAACCGGCATTTTCGACAAAACCGTGCGGTCGTTCGGAGCTTCGAGGATCTCCGAATAGGTTTATAACAAAATTATTTTCCATGAAAAAAAAGGGATATAAAGATTGAAATATCGCATCACATTGTACTTGTCTCTGTGTGTGTGCGAGTGTGTGTGTGTTTTTTTTCATCGTAAGAATGGAATCATATTATACGCGGTATGCACGTGTTTGCGTATTCGTTTCTTGTTATTTTTTTGTTTTCTTCTTTTTTTTTTTTCTGTTTGGCTCTCACTCGATTATAACGAGGTTGCCTACGACAAATTTCTAAGGATTATCGTCGAACTCACGATAGTCCGAATTAATAGCTATATAATACATAACACACTGCACCGTTACCCGCTTAGCAGCAACAACTGCGTATTTACACTTCTTTCATCTAACTAAGTCTACGGTTATTCATCGTGTTTTTTTCCCCCCCAATTTTTCGTAGCATCGTTACCCCCTCTTTCTCATGTTCTCGGCGTTCTTACAGCTTTAGCTTTTTTTTCTAATTTTTTCTCCTCGTTTATCTTCAATTAAAATTACATGAAAAGGAAAGTACACGCGATGTCACGTTTTCATTGCTTCTCATCATCTGCCTATTTTTTAATCTTTTTTTTCTGCGCTGTCATTCTGTCACAATCTCGTTCGTTCGCACTCTCACTCTCATTCTAATCTCTCTCTCTCTCTCTCTCTCTCTTGCTCGGACAATACTTCGGAACAACTAAGTTGCCAATGCCTTCAAAATTCATAAAACACGTTGATCGCTGTGACGTTACGAGTGTGCAAGATACATAGAGACATGATACGCTAATGCACGTAGTTGATTCTGCGTTAAAAAAAAAAAATCATTATATTCATTTTCATTTTTGTTAGTTTTTACGGTGTTTTGTTTTCTTCTTTTTGTTGCTGTTGTTGTTCATTTGTTTGTTTGCAGTTTCCTACCATTGCGTCGACTTTCGTCGTACACGTTTGGATCTACGGCATAAAATATATTATGCACAGAGCGTTTAGTTTTTTTTTTTTTTTTCGTCGTGGCAGTATTCGAGATTTTCAAGTACCGACTAATCTCGAACAATATATATCTCGTCACTTACCACCGCGCGCGAACGTCGGCAAACACATTTCAGAGACTCTAGTTATGCGCCGGAGTTTTGTTTTTCCCCGTGTATATATATATATATATATATATATATATATATATATATATATATATACACACACGCTTCGAACCACTAAGGAATAATTATAATTTTATATCATCCTCGACCCGACTGTCCGTACTAAAACGTATCGGTGTTTTCCTTCAACAGACGCGTATATAATCGGGTGCGTCGGGCAATTATATTTCGTATCTAGGTATCTTACAAATATAGAGTCACAGGATAAAATGGAAAAGAATGTCAGATACCGAAAGGCTCGAAGGCACACGACCGTGGGGGCTTCGCGATTTTACGTTGCTTCATCTCATTTCATCACTTATATCCACTTTTTTTTTTTTGTCGTTTGCGATCGCGCGATCCTCCACCGCGATATACGCAAGGCCACGACGTTGTTATTTGCCGCATTTACACGAGTGAAGTTTCACCCGATTGTCGTGGACACAGTTATCACAAATTGACTTGGTGCGAAGTGCTGTTGTAGTTGTCGTCGTAGTTGTGGACGAGACGTATTTATTTTTAATCGGTTTTTTTTTTCTCTCCTTCTTTTCGTTCTTCTGATATCGTGTCTTTGCACGAATCGCTTGGTCACGAAAAATCTTATCTCTCTGCCACGTGAAAACAATCGGTTGAACCGCGCGCGGCCAATTTAGCCTTCTGGCTCGCATGAGCACAGCGGCTAATTCGTCCGATTCGTTGGAGGGCAATAATAATGGAGTTTTCAAATTAGCGCTAGCGACGACACATGGCTTCAATATAAGACGAATTAGCCAGCAAAGTGCGATTTACAGGTTAACGATTTTCATTTACATTGACGTATTAGTTCTGAAAAAGCTTCATCAAAGTTTCAAAGCCGTTTTGCACTATTGGACTATATATATATATATATATATATATATATATATATATATATATATATGTATGTATGCGAGCGTAGCATATATCGCGGGGCGGAGAGTAAGATGCAATTCCCTGTTTCGTATTTTCGTTTTCTTATTATTATTTTTTTTCTTCTAATTCACTTTGAGATACGCTCGTGGTTTTTGGAGCCTTTCATTTCGGTAGCCGACACTCTCAATGCGCCGTCGTGTGTTTCCCTAGCGATCACCTAATTATTTACGAACGAATACAAACATTGAAAAGGCCAACACATGGGAACGAAGATAGCGCTTTATCGTCGGGGGAGGCTGAGCAGTGAGGTCGAAGGACAATTCGCACCTTTAAATAACGATCCGAGATTAGCTCCTGCTTCTTATTCACGTTACGCGAGTCCTGAACAATAATTATTTGGCGGGCACTGAGCCGTCAAACAATCATGCGGCAGAGGCGAAGTACGACGGAAAGAAGTGAGAACCACGCGGATCGTACAAGCGAGCTGCGCGACATTAGAACGCGCAGTACCACCAGCAAAGCTCCGAATTGCACCGCCTTGTGTAGCCAGTATAGTCTGGAAAAAAAATTGAATATCATGTATTTTCAATATTAGTGTACAAAAATATCTGAAAAGGTTGTTCCCATCTTTAAATACGATAGATCCTCGTTTATCCGTACGTTGGTTGGGGAAGAGCGTACGTTGAATAAGTGAAATCTCGGATAAGACGGATAACCTACACTGTAAAAAAATTCATATGAAATTTAATGTACAGTAATGATGAAAAAATAATATTCAATGTATTAAAAACATTGGTAATACTTTATTTTTAATAATTTACTTTAACTTTACTATAAAAGTACTTCAATTTTTATCATTTAGTTAAATTTCAATGAAAAAAGTGTATTAATTTTTCATCACAATGGTGCATTACATGTCATTCTTTTTTTTGTGTACATACTGTGCACGCGGACATTGCTGCATTATCCGTTTTATCCGAATTTTTCGTATTATCCGAGTCTACACCTCGGTTAACGCGGAGGACTCGAATGACGAAATGTCGGCTAAGCGAGGTTCTCCCGTAACAAAACTGGCATCGGACTCACTTCATAATGTGTGAGCGTGCGGCTGGCAGTGTCTCCGGGCTTTCCTTGAGGATGAACTGTCGTATCCCCAATATATAGTGTTCCAAGTACGACGGCCAGTCGATCTGTTTGACATCGAACATAAATGTCTGTCGATCATCGGCACTTAGCTCACCGCCGAGCCTCCTGACGTTGTCGTCCCTGAAGTTCCACTGTTGCGTACTAAAGTACTCCAAGCACTTGGCGGCTTTGTTAAGTTTATCTTGAACCCGCACCATAATCGGCCTCGAGCCCTTAATTCGCGCGATAAAATCTAATATGTGCGCGGGCAACATGTGCTGAAACGTTACTGATACTTTGTTGAAGAACGGCGATTTTCGGCAACGACCACCCGGATACCAAACCGCATCGTTCACCGGATGTTTTCGACTGTACTTGAACGACAGATCGACGAATTGTTTCCATGTTATTGGATTCTGTTGGCCTGTCGTACAGTTGTAAACGGTTATCGTGTCGCTACGATGAGTCGCGGTTCTCCATGCGGCGCAGATCATTAGATTTATCACGATGTCGACGGGCACGAGATCGGCGACTTTATTCTCGTGACAGAGCATCGTTCTGTAATTGCAAATTAAAACCGCAAATGTTAATAGACCTCTTGGGGAAAGCACAAAAAAAGAAAAAAAAAGAAAAGAGGAAAAAAAATATATTGTTCAAAGCCGCATTTGCACGATCTTTGTGCAGGTTCGTAGAACCGCATTGGTATAATTGGAAGTTAAAGGAATACCTGAAAAAGCCTTTTCCGGCAGCAGCTATTATACCGGTCGGTCCGTTCCAATTGTCTACCCAGCCGGCTACGGGTTCCCTGAACGAGGACAGGACGATCGAGGGTCTTACAATTGCGACCGGCAGAGTTCCGCTCTCGCCGAGAAGCATCGCTTCTGCTAGAGCTTTTGTGAACGTGTAAGTATTCGGTCGACCGCCTATTAGCTTCGGCGTTAGCTCCTCGACGAGCTTGTCGTCCATCCACCTGGTGCACGCTATCACCTGCTCCGGATCCTGAGGCGCCGGATATATCTCCTCGGCGACGTCCAACCGATCGCAGTTGCAGTAAGCTGTAGATACGTGAATGAGGGCCTGCGACAGATAGCATATTCAATATATAAATATATTTTAGTCGTTTACTTACGCGAACCTTTTCGACAATTAGGTCACGATAATATTTCCAAGACATTGAATACAAGGGACAACGGGGCAAAACGTTGTAGCTAAAAAATAAAGGCCATTCGGCATGAACCTGAAGATGCATGATATCGAATTTCATCTTTGGCAAGTCTCTGTCGAATGCACTACCTTAGGAAGAAAAATGATTCACTTGGAGAATTTTTTTTTTTTTTTTTTTTTTTTTTCTAAGTGAACTTTTCTGAGTGAAGAGTTTTGTGCGATACAAAGCGCAGTTGTAACTTGATGAAAATTTACTCTCATGCATATATCGTCACGTCAATCGTTCTGCTGACTCCGGAAATATGACTCGACTGTTTACTGAGTTAAAAAAAAATAAAAATCCATGTTGTAATGATTGTTTCGGAGTCTGTGAAAAATGTATTTACACATCACAAGCGTCAAGAGACCCGACATGTTTTTACTTCGCTCAGATTTAGGATGAATCCCATTATATCTCCTATACGCATTACGTCCACCGAAGAATACTTTACCGATGCGCAAAAAAATATATTTACACCGACTGTAAGCGTACTCGAACCTGATTCTGCTGAACCGCGGAACACTCGCATTGTCATGATTCCAAAGTAGTTGTGTGCACGTCTGTGCCTCTAAATTCTCGGTACTTTGATTGGTGGAAATAAAAAAATCTCTCACGTCGTTTATTTGCTCAAACGCTCGGTAACCATTTGCTCAACAAATAAAGATGGACGTCGTAGTATCTTAAGAATAATTAAAAAAAAAAAAAAAAAAAAAAAATTACGCGTTTTCCACGAAAGTACGCCACGCCACTTCAACATTCGCTTCCTATTACAAACGCTCATGTGCCTGTGTGAGAGGCAACAAAGTGTACAAATTTCCATGCGCAAAGTAAACACACTTATTCTCGTTCTACGTCATTGCAATCTCCATCGAGTGGTGCCCACCATCGACAAGGTCAAAAAATAAAAAAAAAAAAACCAAAAGACTAATGTGTTTATTCGTTCGTTCCATTCAACGCACAGCTGGGCAAAGTACCGAAAAGTACTTAAAGTACTAAGTACCAAGTACCGCAAGTGATTTAAGTGCAGAGTAATTTCCATACTTAAAGTACTTTTATAAAATACAAAGTACAAAGTACTTTTTCTTCTTAATCGGAAGAGGCGGAGTTTCATGAGTACGAAATTTGGAGAAGAATTTTCAAATCAAACGGCACTGTTTGGGGCCAACATTTTTTCAAAGCGTCCGAAATCTTCGTTTCCAATCCTTGGTCATAGACTAATCTATTGGATGTATAACAACGAAATCTGGGACGTATGGATCTAGTACAGTGGCCGAAAGTAAGAAAAGTCTCAATTTTATGCATCAAAAAACGTATTTTTGGGATTTAAATGGAAAATATTGGGCTTGGAGTAAAATAATTGTTATATTCGTGCTCAGTGGCAAAAAATACGTCGAACATAGCTTTGAAACAACAAAAAAAAAATCGAGTGAACAACGATTTTTCAATTTTTGAGCCACTTTTGAAAAAAAAAAAAACGTCGGTTTTCGTGATTTTCGAAGGTCGATATCTCGGCTCCCAATGGAGCTAGGGAAAATCCGCGGTGCTCGTCGTGTTCTACGGAAAAAAATACACAAGATAAGGTCTTGTCCGAAGTTTTAAAAGCGTTTTATCGGGCAGTTTCAGAACGTTGAAAAACGCGAAAAATGAACTCGAAAGTAACTCGAGTGTAACCCTGAAATTTCTCGACGAAATTTTTTTCTTTTTTTGTTTTAAATGAACGGCCACGTATTTCGACGTATTTTTTTCCCGCTCAACACGAATCCGCTGGACTTTTTGGGTCTAAAGTACAGTGAGACATTGAAGGTCTCGATTTTATCCACGAAAAATCGTATTTTTGGGACTTGAATGGAAAATATTGAGTTGGGAGTAAAATAATTTTACGAGACAGACATTTTTTTTACATTACGAAAGAGGTGCAAAGTAATTTGGACATGGTTTCCTCATTTATTATAATTTTGAGGATAGCCTTCTCAAAGAGGAAGCTATGCTCAAAGTTATACAAATACTTTGCTCTTAGTGCCCAGTAATAGTATTTAAAGTACCGAAAATTACTTCGATACTTAAAAAAGTACTTTGAGTACCAAATAAGTGCTCATCTACTTTAAGTATCGTCCAGTTCTGATTCGACATAGCTTTGCTTCCTACAAAGTCCAAATTCGTTAACGAATTTTTAAAGTGAGCAGTGGGCAATCCAAGCGTGCACTCTTCTTAAATTTCAGCCTGTTTTTAGTCGAAGCCCTCGTATGTTTATCGCATTCATTCGTCATCTCACCTCCAAGTTATGCATACGATGACAAAGATGAACGAGTCCCTCGCTACCGAGCATATTAATGGTGACCGACAGTTTGAGGGCCTCGTCGAATTTGACCGTTGCCGCTGAGTGAAATACTACCGACACGCATCGCGTCAGTGTCTCCTGATCTACGGACGATATTCCAAGCTCCGGCTGCGTGACGTCACCAGCTATCGAAACTATCTTGGAGAGCTCGTGAGGGCTGTCGCGACGAAGCTTCTCGAACAGCTGTGAAATTATAAGAAAAAACAAAAAAAAAAAAACACAGTTTAACTATTGGTTTTCGTTATTGAAATTTTACAAAATAGATCAAGAGTTATTCCACGACCAAGAACCGCTGTTTATGCATTTTTTTTTTAGATTCGACATTGAGTGCATCACTGCGAACTCGAACCAATGTTAATATCTTTAAAACAAAAAAAAAATAATAAATAAATAAATAAATAAAAAATAAGAAAAAAGAATATCTTACTGGTGCATTCAAGAGTTCATCTAGCCTCTGTTGTACGTTCTGGCCCTTTTTGGGCCTCATTAGCAAGTAGATGTTTTTTATGCCCGAACATGATCTGAGAAGTTTCTCAACGAGGACCTTCCCCATGAATCCAGTGCCGCCGGTTATGAAGATCGATCGGCCTCTGTAGAAGTCTTTCACGGAAGTGTACTCTCCGCCAGCCATCGTGGCCATTTCGCTCGATTGCTTCTCGTTAAATCTCGGTCTCTGTGCTTCTTACACTTGTGTTTTATATACGTAAATATTCTACGTATACAACGAACCCACGTGTATTTCTTCGGAATAATGCGAGTTGCCTGGTGGAAGAATTTTCTTTTCTCTTTTTTTTTTTTTTATTTTAAGATTGATGCGGACGTTTGGCGAAGACGGCGAAGGAAGATCGTCGAGGAGACGCACAAGAGAGCGCGTAAGCGCGATAGGAGTAGAATTAGAAGAAAAACGTGTTCGGTTGAGCGTTGTTTCTTTTTATATTAAAAACGATGTCGTTTCAGTTTTGTTCTGTTCTATTTTTTTTTTCTTTCTTTTCTTCCTCTTTCTTATTTTCTCGATAATTACTCTTAGGATTTCGTTACGTCGACACCTCAGTTATGAAGACTTCTTTTATGCGTGGTCGTATTGGAACGTCTATGCTGCTCCGAGGTTTTGCCTTTTCGCGATTTTTCAATCAAACTTTTGTACCCAACCATAATCATCTCGCGCTGGTCACCTTTACTCCCCTGCGAACAAAGAAAACAAAAAAGAGCGTCGTTAGAATTGTTAAACTTTTCGCTTCCCCCCCCCCCCCCCCCCCTATATCTCGGATCATTCATAGATCGTTGGTTACGCGTCATAATTATTGCAAAGTACTGAAATATAAAAGGGTTGTGAATGTCGTCCTTTCCGTTCTCATTCATTTATGTCCCAATCGGGACATTCTCGCCACTTTCACCCTACCAGATCTACCAAATCCGTTTGCACTTAATTATTAAGGTTGCACTTGCGGACAGTCTTACCTCACATGAGTGAAGGGAATTGAGAGAGAATCGCGAACACTTTTCGATGGAATAAAAATCTGAAGAAAATCAGGCATACGGAAGGTTCTTAAAATATTGACTTTGCATCATAATAATTCCAAAATTTTATTGATAAATCAATGAAAAAAAAAAAAAAAAAAAAAAATGCCTCGACTAATCACCCGGCAACTTAACTTTTTTTTTTTTTGAACGAAACGATTCGTTAATTTTTCTGAATGCGTATGAATTTTTTCAAAAATACACAAAAATGTTTTAAAAAAAAATTCAGATGTATTCAAAAAGATTAATAAATCGTTTTCATATTAAGAAAAAGTTGGTTTGCCGGGGGATTTGTTGAACAATGTTTTTTTTTTTTAAATTAATTTGATAATAAAATTTTGGAATTGTTATTGTGCAAAATTAATCTTTTCGGCACCTTCCATATGCTTGATTTTTTTCAGATTTTCATCCCATCGAGAAGTCTTCCGGCAAATTCTCTCTCGATTCTCTGTGAAATCACGTGAGGTCGGACTGTTCGCAAGTAGCTATCTTAACGATTCAAGATTTTTTTTTTTTTGGTTGGCTAATCGTCTGCGCGAATATCCATCGAACGGCATAAAATTTCCAAATAAAAGAAGAAAATAAATTACGAGATTTTTTCATTTATTTTAAGGACAATCCGAAGTTTTGTCTACATCTCGGGAGCTTCGGTGTTACTCGTTAGCGACTCCATGGCTCTTATCTCGCTCAGCGGCCGCTGTTTAGCGATAATTAAAGCTCGCCCTCTCTCACTCTCTCTCTCGGCTCTCTATACGGAAGAAAAATCGGCGTTTATCACTTCCGGCTATCCGCCTGTATAGATTTATGCTCGCAGCTAAAAGTTGCGCCGGTTCGTCGGGCTCTCGAGCGTTTGTGACTCATAAAATATACCGCGAATCGCGAAAACGATACGTCGCCCATATCGGATGTCGTATTTTTATCGCTACGACGCTCGAGACGGACACTTAAAAAAAAAATTAAAACATAATAGAAAAAAAAAAAAAGAACATTGTTCTCAATAGATTAGAACAGAGATTACAACGCGCAATCGCTGTACGATAGACAAGTAGAGAATTATAACACGTTAGCGTTCGATGCCGAACTCGCGGTCGGAGTTACTTTTTTTTGCCAAGTCCTCCACATCCGTTTTGTCAATGGGATTGTTGTCGCCCAATACTTTCACCTCATTTTAAAAATATTTTCAATCTTTCAAATCTCACGAAATATTTCTGAAATATATGAAAAATAATGTTTTCAAATATTCCATCAGAACATTGGGATGGAACGTTTCTCAAATATTTCAGAAACATACTTAATTTTTCAACACTTCTGAAAAAAAAAAAGTTTTATATACAGTGATAGATAAAAATTTTGAAATATTTTTTATTTCATGCTTCAGCGAAATTTATTTGAAAAATAATTTGTTAATCACTTCGAGGTCTTGACATTATAATATGGCTGATCTTTTTCGGATTTTTGGCATATCGCGAAGTAAAGAAACTAAAATTTCGATCGAATTAAACTTTTTGTTGGGAATGTGTACGAAGCATCCTTAATATGTGCGAAAAAAGTCGCGAGTTTAAAACGTTTTAAATTAAAAAAAAAAAAAAAAAAAAAAATAGGGACGAATAGGGAATGCAGTAACAGCGATTGTAGAGCTACCGCGTTGCCTCGTGTTCGATAAAGTATTTTTTCCCTTCGTTTTTGTTATAGTAAAAACGACATGTTACGTAAGGTGAGCATTATTTATGAAGCGAGCGACAAGCGACGAGCTCACGCGAGGAAAAACTTTACTAATAGCCTTCGATGCGATTGATTTTGTTGAATACAAAAGTCGGCCGCGTGGAACTGCTTCGACATATCGAAGCGAGCGGGGAATCATTGGAAAATTTATTATATTCTTCTGTGAGGGATTAAAAAAGAAAATCTCGGCCTATTTTCGTTTCTTCATAGAGGAAGCTTTGTCTTAATAAAAAAAATAAAATAAAAAAAAAAAAATGTCCTCGAGATTTTAATGAAATCGTGCACAGAATGTTCCAAAACATCGAAAAATGATATTTAGAGGAAATATCTGGGTGTCTGCGGGTGTGTGTTTCAGACCTGAAAATTAAAATCCTTATAACTTGAGCTATCAGGATGGAATTTGGTAGAAGTGTTAATCCTCAATGTTTGGTAAAATTTTTTGCAAAATGCTTTTTGCAAAAACTTTGCTAAGAAAGTCCGTGCGTACACAAGCTCTTACAATTTTTTAGCTACAGGGCTGAAAAGTTGTAGACAAAGGGACTATTGACGATCGATGATCCCCATTTAATTTAACGAGTGATAACTACAAGTTTTATAGGGAATCATTGTAGTGAATTTTGCAAAAATTAGTGATTTTTTGTATTTTCAAACATCCATATTTTTCAAACGCGATTATTTTCTTTTATCAACAAAGCTTATCTTATTGAGTAAGCCAAATAATCGCGAAAAAATGATTTTTCATCGAAGCTTTATACTCAAAAGTCAATTACACAAGAAAGACTTGGGAAATTCGCCATTTTCATTTGATTCTTTTTTTTTGTTCACAGTGGAAATCAGATGTATCGTCGCGAAAAGTGAGATGCTCATTATACAAAGCGACGAGTAAATTTTTTATTCAATTTTCTTTTCTTTTTTTTTTTTTTTTTTTTTTTTTTTTTTTTTTTTTTTAAATTCCCACGAGCGTGAATTCACTGAGTCGAAGAATATTGCAAAGTGAGCGATTCTCGGACGAATTTCGTGCATGCGAATTTAAGCAATGATAAATCGGTCTCGCCCTTGAAATCAGCATCCAAGATAGTCAATCGATGTACAGAGGATAATTTTTTTTTTTTTTTTTTTTTTTTTTTTTTTTTTTTTTTTTTAAGGTCGCGCAGAGGAAAATTCGATCTCAGTGTCCGTATTGTGTTGCCAGCGGAACCCAAGATGAGCGACCCAGTTATAGGGCATTGAACACGTGTCCAAGAGTTAAGTTATTGAAACTTTCGTGTAGCTTATCTCAAGTATTGTTTCATATAGATATGTGCGTAGACATTTTTTTTCATCGATATGATCAATATACAGACAAGGCATCATTTTTTAGATGATAAACCAGTTCAGTATGTAGGGCAAATCTCTCGAAGATCTCTTGGAATCTTCGTTCGTCGGAATTATTTAAAAAATTCAGCGTCCTAATTCTAAGAACGCGGGGAAAAAATAAAATTCCCAAGTCCCACGGCCATTCCGATAGATTGGGAAATTCGGAAGAACGGCGTTCGAAGGCACTTGCTTATGTTGCCTATCCAGCACAAAAAGTTTGTACTTATCGTAACAGCTTATACAGCACAGTAATCAACTGTATTGTCCACAAACATCCCCCATTTTCTGTTTGTTAATTTTGCGATGGCACCATCCGGCTCTAGTTTTGCAAACAAAAGTATAAAATAAAATTTGTTGAAGAACCGAGAAATAAAATGACGGGTTTGTGTATTCAAATCTTAACCATACGAGTTTATATCAATCGTTGGGAAAGTGACGGTTTTGCGCACGCTTTGCGCAGGCAAATGGTAATTTATGACACAAGTGCGGTAAAGCGAACTTTATACGCACGCTGTGAAATGAGCGTCACTTGACAGTCCGCGTATGATGTTTGCTGGACCGCCCTAGCTATCGCACAATATCTTCAGTAATGCAGAATACAGGAGAAGTGGCTGCTCCGTGCCTGCTGCTTGTGGCGTGGTACAGCCAGCGTGCATAAAGTACGAGCAGCGTGCGCAAAGTACGAGCAGCGTGCGCAAAGAGCGAGAAGCTCGCGTGCAGTACGAGAAGCGTGCATAAAGTACGAAACGCTTGCGTAAAGTGAGCGTCCTGATCGAATATGCCTTTTATCTCGGAGAGCTTCGCACCAAAAGAAATTAGGTTACAGATTTTGGTTACCGACCGAGTCCGCGACGGTTTCCCTTCACAGGAATAACCTTCGGAAAATTTATTGAAATTCTCTACGACTTAGGGCCATTAAATGATAATTGAAATTCTTATTTCCCTGTACCTCCCCGTTCGGTCTTTCCAATTTGCCCTCTTTGGACAGCTCAGCCGACTCCTTGCATTTGAGATATCCCACAATGCCGACAATGAGTCCATTCAAATGTTATTTGGGTCACATACTTACGCGTCACGGAAAAGCGTCGTTCTCTCTCTCTCTCTCTCTCTCTCTGCCTCTCTCGCTTGCTCCAACTCTCTCGTTGTATACTACATAGGTGTTAAATATACTTTGCTTTCCATACTGAGAAATCTTTCTTCACCTTCCCTCTATACGTCTCTCCTCGTCGCTAAAAGCTTCTTATTATTCGTCAAGTTTTCCTAAAACTATTATTACTATTAGTACTATTATTATTATTATTACTATTATTATCATTATTATTATTATTGCCAAGGCCTTTTGTTGAACTATTACAAATTTAAAGAAAAACCCAATTTTTCATGGATGACTATTTATCTCTGAAAGAGTTACTGAAATTGTCTATCAAATAGTCTACTGAAATGTAGATTATCAATAATCTTTTCACCATTGAACGTAAATAGTTTGAAAGTTAATTTCGATATTGTAAAAAAAAAAAAAAGATCGAAGCCACTCGAGTGCCTTCGCGATTTTTCCAAGCTTTATGTACCCCATTTCGTCGTCCTCTAATTAAATTCATTCCCCCTTCCCCCTCTCCCCGCCCCTGTGTCTCTAAAACCGCGAAGCTATCACCCTTCTTCATCCGGAGATTACGGAAATTCTCACCACCTCGATCTACGAACATCGAATAAATAATATCCCTATTATCCTACGAACGATGCTCGACACTTTTCTCTCGTGTCGTGTAATAATCGATAATCCAACGGATTATACATTATCTCCACGAAGTGTGAGCGAAGTTCGATGGACAAAAAAAAAAAAAAAAAATGTCTTTGATTTTCTCAGAGCTTATCCGCATCGCTACGAATACGTTCTCGACATGAATAAGAAAAAATTCGCAGTCGAAAGAAATTTCGAATTCTGAGAATTCCACGTTTCTCGAAATTTTTCTATTTTTGCGTTTTTTTTTTTTTTTTTTTTTTTTTTTTTTTTTTTTTTTTAGGTACAATAATCCGGATGGTCGATCAGAAGTTTTTTTTATGCTTCTTTTTTAATGCGTCATGAACGAACTACTGAAAAATGGTTCAACAAATAATCCGTGTATCATTTTTTTTTTGTCGTTTCCAATGAATTCATTGTTTTTCTAGAAGCCTCATGCACTTTTTTAATTTACTCCCTTACATTTTTGAATTTTCCGTTTTGTGAAACGTTTTATAAAGGCCATAATTACGGAAATGTCGGCGCAATCCCGTCGAAAATGTTTGTGTGTAACGTGAAATCGTGATACGCAACCATGTCCGAAAAAAATGTTTAAATGTAAGAAAATTCCCAAAAAAAAAAAAAATTCACATCGATTCTTAAAAAAATCGATGATACCATTTGAAATACGAAAATAAAAAAGGTTTTCCGATTTCTTTGAAAACAATCGAAAGTTGAATTTTCTACAACTTTTTGTCATCAAAAAAAATATATATATATATAAAAAAAATAAAAAAATTAAATAAAATAAAATGTTTTTCTCCCCTGATCATTTGAATTTGCTGAACGTTACTCGACCACGATTCGTGCATCGGCCACGGATTTACTATCCCAGAAATTCTCAACTTAATATCCAATAATCTACCTGCACATATCGTGTCGTGTACCGCGACAACCTTAACCTCATTGTTCACGCCCACTTTCCACCCCGAGTCTCTTTTCTGACGCATGTATGCGTAACACGCTTACACACACATGTGTGCAGTCTGGAGAGGTTACCGAGTGCGAACGCGTGCAATGCGTGCGAATCCATTGTTTCACGTTTCTATCCCGTATCGTTGTAATACTCAACGTTTGCGACCTCACGTGAGACCGTGCAATTGCACGCACTATTGTGCGAGAGGATGACTCGTGTGGATTCATCTAAACGCGATAATC
Organism: Amblyjoppa proteus; assembly: GCA_963922035.1. Taxonomy (NCBI): domain Eukaryota; kingdom Metazoa; phylum Arthropoda; class Insecta; order Hymenoptera; family Ichneumonidae; genus Amblyjoppa; species Amblyjoppa proteus. The sequence continues at coordinate 46,182,588 of OY998229.1, forward strand.
CCATCGACTATAATTATCTGCGCATAATTACGTGCATTAATTATACAGCTAAACCTCTGCGCTCGGCTTCTTCCCCGTCCGCTCTCCAACGAAATGACAAATCAATTACCGCTAATGGCAAGGATCATAGCATTACGGTGGTGCAGATGTTCCGATAAGTTTTTGTTTTGTTTTTTTTTTTGTTTTTTTTTTTTTTTTTATCGGTAAAACTGGCGACAACTCGATAAATCAATATCCATTGATATTCAAACGCAATTGGGCGATCCCGATTAAATATAATCGTTTACTTTCCGATACCCTATTCATTAGGTCTGTCAAAGTGTGTGAAATTTCGCTCGAGCCATTCTCGAGTCGTAGCGCTTTGTGTCTTTCGCATCGAATTCCCACATACACACACACACACGATACATTGAAATATTTTGTCGAAAAGCGATTCTTTCGATGTTTTGGGAAATTTTTTTGTTTTTTAACAGACCGACACAAAAAAAAACGCGAGACTTTTATATTCTCACCAAAAGAAAGTTTCCTTTGCGAGAAAGCAAAACAACAATTACGTGAATGACAATCGGGAGATTGATATGTTTCGTATTTCATCGGTCAGGACGCTCGAAAAATCCACGTCCAAAGTTCAATCATCGATGACACAATGTTGCGCACAAATTTCACCAAAAAAAAAATAAAATAAATGGAAGACTTTTTTTCGAAAGAATTTTCTCGCATTACATTGCCTTCAAGTTCAATTATTTATAGATCAACGGTCGTTCTCTTAACAAAGTTCCAAGATCCTGTGACATTCGAGACTAAGAGCAGTAAACTCGTCGGTGGAAGTCCTTTAGTATACGTATGTATGTAGATGTGTCTCTATAGCTGCTCGAGTATGGAACGTATCAAGCGCACTACAGTGTCTAATAGACTATAATCCAGCATACTACCAGTTGGCGAAACGTTCGATGCGGAGACCGCGAGAGAGAGAGAGAGAGAGAGAGAGAGAGAGAGAGAGAGAGAGAGAGAGAGAGAGAGAGAGAGGAGAGAGAGAGAGAGAGAGAGAGAGAGAGGAGAGGGGGGGGGGGGGGGGGGGTAGGGGGAGGGAGAGAGAGGGGGGAGGGGGAGAGAGAGAGGAGGGGGAGGAGAGAGAGGGAGGGGGAGAGAGAGGGAGGGGGAGAGAGAGAGAGGGGGGGAGGGAGAGAGGGAGAGAGAGAGGGGGAGGGGGGGAGAGGAGAGGGAGGGGGGAGAGAGAGAGGGAGGGGGGAGAGAGAGGAGGGGAGGGGGAGAGAGAGGGGAGGGGGGAGAGAGAGGGAGGGGGAGAGAGAGAGGGAGGGGGAGAGATGAGGGGAGGGGGGGGAGAGAGAGGGGGGGAGGGGGGGAGAGAGAGAGGGAGGGGGGGAGAGAGAGAGAGAGAGAGAGAGAGAGGGGGGGGGGACGGATTGTACCGGAGGATTCTAGCGTCAGCAGCGCCGAGCAGCACGCCTCTCCGCTGGGTGTTCCCCGTCGCGCTCTCGCGCCGCTGCACGGAGATACCAAACAACGGGAGAGACGGCGAGCGACACGACGGTACAGGAAGAAGGAAGGCGAGGGCCGACCCCGTTACACCAAGAACCGTTAAACGACGCTCCGCTGGCTACTGCCGACGATGATGCTAACGATACTCTCGTTGTGTCGTGTGTAGGTGTACCAAAATTTGATAAATTAGCAGAAAAAAAAAGTGCCCATTAAGGTGATAGTTCTGTCGCTCGGTGTTTCATTGAGCATGAGTTCGAGAGAAATTAGATAAAATCACAAATACTTCTCGGTGGGTATAGAAAAATGTGAAAAAAAAAAACATTCTTGCATATTAAAGGTACCGAAAATATTAGTTTTGCATAATTAATCATTTGAAAGTGTTACTAAGAAATCGATGAAAATTTGATGAACTTGTGACGAAATGAACACCAAGCGACAGAACTATCTTAAGCTAATGCGATATACTCGACCTGCGGCACACGACGGACACTGAGACGGTAACGAAAAGTGTAATGATATTCTTTGCTACGGTGCTGAGAATGTTGTATACCACTGGATGGGGTAAACGAAGGATTTGCGTAGGCTTCGCGTGCGTGAAACCCCCATTTTTCACACCTTGTGAAATAATTTTTTTTATGATGCTGCAAACTCACACTCGTCGGAATAAGTCTTTTCGCACTTGTGTCGTAATGTACTGTTTCCTCGGGCGTGCACGTAGAATCTCGCTTTTCGTACGTGTGAAGTGAGCGCAGAATAGTCATTCGCGATACAAGTGCCGTAAAGCAAACTTCAGACTCACTTGACAATCCGCGTACGATGTTCGCTACACCGCACTAGTATCGCATAATACAAGAAGCGTACGTTAAGTACGAGACGCGTGCGTAAAGCACGAGACGCGTGCGTAAAGCACGAGACGCGTGCGTAAAGCACGAGAAGCGTGCGTAAAGCACGAGAAGCGTGCGTAAAGCACGAGACGCGTGCGTAAAGTACGAGACAGGTGCGTAAAGTCCGAGACTCGTGCGTAAAAGTACAATTGACCACTTACGCCACCCTCGGCAGGAACGAAAAGTAGCACATTTTGTGCACGAGTTACGTAAAGGCACTTTTCTGCATCGCGTGCGAGAAAAACACTGCTCACACTCCCCAAAAACGGAAAGCGCTATTTTCGTGAATTAATTACATAAAATTATGCAAATGGCAGGAGCGTAGAAAGGGGAGTCCTGACTCGTGCGAACGCCGCACTCGTCTTCACTTCCTCCGGCATTTTCACACTAGTCAAGAACTCCCTTTCTACGCCCTTGCCATAACCATTAAAAAAAACCATTGTCTGACGCAAATAGGATGCCACTGCCGCGTCTATCAATTCTACAGTGGGCTCCTATTTCCCTCGGTGAGCTAACGTTTCAACATCCTTGATGACAATTAAATTTCACACGCCCTTAATGGCATGTGAAATGCCGCGGTCGATAATAAAAACTGTGATGGCATTTTTTTTTCGAGGCTGCCGAAACTTTAGCGTTCAAATAAAATCGGAGTCCACTGGCGGTATTGACAGACAGTGGCATTCGATTTCCGTTGGACAATGACGTTTCAGCGCTCTAGAAGAAAAAAGCATTGCAGGTTTCATTACCGACCGGGCGTGGGACGGCCATTCTCACATCGTCTTAACTTAACGCGAGGCTTTCCCGTAGGCGAAGCCCTCGCGAATGACTCGCGTTCTGTCAATCGTCCGAACTTCCGGTTTTATCGGCCGAGGATATAATATCCTGTTTTTCCGCTCTCTTCATCCTTTGCACAGTGTTGTTTTTGCACAGTGATTTTTTTTGCCGTCAATAGGATGATTCCACTATACTTCAATCTCCATATATTGGTAGAAAGCAATTTAGGTCTTGACTGTCGGTGAAGTCCGGTTGCACGGACGTACTTTTGGATATTCTGCCTTTCGATTATTGATACAGATATTGATACTTCGTTAACGGATCGCTCATTTTACAGCTCGAAGGAAAGTAATACATTTCAGTTTTTTATAATTAGCGTTACGAGCTTTATGGGCGATTATGAGAACATTTTGTCGGTAATATATATATATATATATATATATATATATATATATATATATATATATATATATATATATATATATATGTATATATATATTTTTTATTCTTCACTCACAGAGATATCGAATACGAGAGAATTATTATCGACGATCTGGGTGAAGGTCTTTCGGAGATAGAGAAAACGTAGCTAATTCGTTTTGCAAGTTTCGAATAGAACATGGAGACTATTCTGTGGGATGCTCTTTGCCTATGTGTGTGTGTGTGTGCGCGCGCGCGCGTGCGTGTGTGTGTGTGCGCGCGCGCGCGCGCGCGACAAGTGCGCGCCGCGGCGAGTTATCGACGTCCGTCCGGCGGATATCGATCGCTGGCTAATTTGGCAAGTGTAACACGGACGGGATTCGCGATAGCCGCACAGCAGCGACGGGAGCGGCGGCGGCATACAGTGGAAATGACGATGGTGTGCGGCGGTCCACGAGTCGTTAACGGGAAACGGAGAGAGGGTGCCAAGATCGTTAAGACCGGCCGCGTCGCCTCCTTGTTCATCTACACTCGGTTCGCATACGGCAATACACTGATAACGTGTCGTACACAACACACTCGCGCTCCACTTCATTTTTTTTTTCTAAATTTTTACAAATTTTTCTTGATTTTTTTTTTTTTTTTTGTAAAATTTTATTTCGTTTCGTACAATTTACTTGTGCATCGACGAAATAATGTTCGGCGAAAGTAGAAATTCCGCCGCATAACGAAAGATTGTGACACGACGGTTATATAAATGAGAGAAATACGAAATTATATAAATGACGTTGTTCGACGAGATTGGTATACACAGTACCGGTGAAATTTATCCTCGTGAAATTCACCGATCCGGGCCCGAATTTATCGGCGATAAACCTCGTGGCCGTTGTAAAAGAAACGAAAGAAATTGACGAAAAAATTGCGGCGTAGAGATTTCACGATAAGCGCCTTTTATTAATTTTTTTTTTACGAAAAATGAAAAAAAAAAAAAACAAAAAATGTAATAAAAATGAATGAAAGGAAACACTTGCAATTAACGAATCGGAAATCGGAAAGGCCTTGTCTTCAATCTGCTCGCGAGAAATCGTGGCCGTACATGGAACTTCGTTAAACGAATTCCTTTTATTCCTATATATATATATACATATGTGTATATATGTATATATACACACATATGAATATAATCCCTACATATAGTAGACGAGATCTCATCCATTGAGTTAACGATAGTCAGGCTGAACTCTGCAGAGTATATACGGAATTCAACTTTTAATTCGAGAGCTTTCATGCCATAAAGAGAAGTAAGAGTAAAGAGAAGCACGAGGAAGAGGGAGCGAGAGAGCGCACACGTTTTATCGCACATTTGCAAGTCGAGCTTTTTTTTCGACAGTGGAACTCATCTTTTTTTCTTCACGATCTTTATGAAAGATCTTCAATTTCAAAAAGTTCCAATGTACTTGTTTCGTGAAATTGATTGAGTCTCTTTCGCGAGAAGATATCAAAATAACAACAACAACAACAACAACAACAACAACAACAACAACAACAACAACAACAACAACAACAACAACAACAACAACAACAACAACAACAACAACAATAATAATAATAATAATAATAATAATAATAATAATAATAATAATTGGAGAAACGCAAATGCAACAAAACTGCGGGAAACGTTGCGTCACTTTGGAAAATCGGCATGCAAGTTTGAGTCGCTTCGAAGGATGTAGTTACGTGGATCGTACGAGCAGCGCGGTAACGAACGTAGAAGCAGAGTCATGGCGACAACGAGGAACGGGAGCAACAACGTCGCGTGGGCCTCGGCTCATTCTTAGGGAGCGCAGGAGGAGCTGAAGGGAGGAAGGAAAGTGAAGAAAAAAAAAAAAAAAAAAAAAGACGGCGAATCAGCACGGCAGCAGTGGAGTTGCCACTGGACGAGCGAACGAGAACGTGAAAGGGCGAGAGAGACTCGGATGCATGCGTCGGTGTATAAAGCGGTCGTTCACACTAGACGAACTCCTTCCAGCGCTCTTCGAACGTTAAAAGCTTTCCTCCTCTTGCGTAGGTACCGGCAGCCGCGAGCTTTCGTCGAAATAAATTCTGGGAACACATTTTCAGAGCACATCCGCTGAGAAAATTCCACCCGTTTCTAATCTCACTTTTGTAACACTATTCCGATGAAAATTGCGCTTCCAGTCTCTTAAAAAAAAAAAAAAAAAAAGAAACAAAGAAAAAAGGAATGTACGCCATTGTAAAATGCGAGATTAACAAAAGTCGGCTGCCGACACTGCAGTCATTTTTGGCTTTGTGTTGCGAAATGGGGTTTGCAACGTTTTTTTTTTTTTTTTTTTTTTTTTTTTTTGGTTTTAACGATTATCAATACTCCTGACCTGACCTTCGGGCCGAAATCGCTGTTCGTGTTCAGCGCGAAGTATACGCGGAAAAATATGGTCGGAAATATAATTCCATGTTTTAAAATTATTAAAAAAAAAAAATTTCATTTTAGCGCGACAAAATTGAAATGTCACCCCTATGACGGATGGTCGCACGAGTCGGAGATGTAATAAATGGGAATGTCGGATGAAATACGTTCTACAATAGATGGTTTATTAGCCGTAGTATTCAAGTTATTCGAAGGTGTAGCGCAATCGGTGTCGGTCATAGCCTGAGCTGAGCAAATACACCAAGTACCGAGTCAGTATTCAGTACTCAGAACTTCGGCAGTTAAGTTCTGTCAGTGCTCAATACATCAGTGCTCAAGTACCTACTATCCAGTGCCCGGTACTTCGAGTACTTGGTACTTGAATACGTCAGTATTAAAGTAGCACACAGTGCTCTGTACTTCGAGCACTTGGTACTTGAATACGTCAGTATTCAAGTAGCACAGAGTGCTCTGTACTTTGAGTACTTGGGATTTGAATACATCAATGCGTGGTACTTCGAGTACTTGGTAGATCAATACGTCAACACTCAAGTGGTACATAGCGCTCGGTACTTCGAGTACTCGGTACTTCAATACGTACATGTGTACTGAGTCTATTTGGCCCAGCTCCGAGGCGATGCTGAGTTGACTCGGAGCGCGCGTGAAGCTGAGGGCTTCGCACTCGCTTCACAGAGGAACAAAGTCCTTCTCACGGTGAGAGCGGATGCAGATAACCTGCGGGGCTTCTCCAAACGAAAACGCAGCGGTAAACAATAACCCCCGCGACAAATAATTATACGAAGAGGCTGTCGCTGTGTTACACCTCTCCGTCACATTTTAATCGGGTGTTTCGTCGACCTCGGACTTCGTCGAATCTGCCGAGTTCAATCGCATCTCTCCGCGATCGCATCGTAAAGCTCTTTCAAATTATAAAAAAGAAATTCCAACTTCACGCTAAAATATAATATCGGGGAAGAAAATTACTATTGTTTTTTTCTTAACAACATAAACGAGGTTTAGTTATGTTTCCTTATCACAAAAAAAAAAATAAATAAATAAAAAATAAAAAGTCCACGCTTCGAACTGGAAATTATCATCACCCACAACTCACGAGTCGCTTGCAGTTAATCCTGTCGTGCTTGAGTGTCTCACCGATACCGGCCTACCTCAACGTGTAGCAAGTTGGACTCAACGCCGATGCACCGAACACTTTGATATTTTTTTTTTTTTTTTTTTTTCATCCACCGTTTCACGGGAGATCGAGACCGGAGGAAACTTTACAGATGATCGTGAATAAATTCAAAAGTCTCCGTGAGGACGTTGTACTTGAACTTGCACAACGTCGAATTAATTAGCAGCGTGGAAGTGTTATTGGAGCCGCCTCGATCCGGTTATATCTCCCTTTGCGCGATCCACGGCACGACGGGCCAGCACGTAAAAATGTGTGTATACATGTATATATGTATATATATATATATATATCGAAAAGATTACACGTTCCAAAGGCACTCGAGGTATGTGTCTATGACACATGCGAGGATGTATGTTAATAACCCGGTCGTGACGACGAGCGAACTGAGGAGTCGAGAGAAGTGTGTCAGCGGGCCGTTAACTCCAAAATCCTAGGCTCGTAGAGTCCGAGCGCATAGTGGGAAGAAAGAAAAAAAAAACAAAAGAAGGCCGAAGGCACGTATAGGTGGGAAGGACACAGGCGGAAGATAGGCGCTGCGGAGGTAGCAGCGAGGAGGGAGAAAAAAAGAATACGTTGCCGAGAAACCCGTCGTACGGTATAGGGCTGGTAAGGTAACAGTACCAATTTGATTTACACCGAAGTCAAGTATTGGAAATCTAATTTGACACTTGCAATCGTATCTACAAACGTTATTTGATGCACAGAAAAAAAAAGTTATACAACGTTTAGGCCTGAATTATTTTTTATTATTGCATCTTGCTGAAAGAGAGTCAAGGCAGGTGAGACAGTCGGTAAAACAGATAAAACCAATGCTCTGACCAGTCCCGGTCGTCGGACACTCCAATGGAGATTTGATTTATAGCGAATTTAAGTATTGGAAATCCAATGTGACACTTGCAATCGTATCTCGAAAGGTCATTTGATGCACAGAAGAAAGTTATACAGGCTTTAAACCTGAATTATTTTCAATAGTTGCATTATGCTGAAAGGCAGATCGATAGTTTGGTCGGAAATCGGTAGGAGCGTTACTGGATACGCAAGCCGATAATCGGATATTTCGTAGAAGTTGATTCGGTCAGCTTTGTACGCAGCTTATCTTCAGTATTGTTTCGCGTAAATATAATTTTTTTTTTTTTTTTTTGTCATTGATTTAATTAATGAATGGCACAGAAATTCTTTTAGTTAATATGAACCAGTTGTGTTCGTACATCGGAATTCTCGAAGTCAACGATTGTCCGAAACATCGGGGACGTACGGAAAAACCGCGTCCGGAGACTGGTACATTTGAATACTCTTCTTATTTTCTTCCCTAATAAAAAGAATCTATCCTTTTGTCATTAATCGATGTGTTTTGAAAACTAGTAACTATCGGCGTGACATTGGCTTCAATTGTATTCACAAAAACATTTGTTCTTGACAAACAATAATTTAATCGCTCTTAACTGCCCGAACATTGGTACCTTTACATCAAGTTACGCCGCAGTAAAATTTTGATTTTTTTTTTTTTTTTTTTTCTAATACTTTATAGTGCCAAAAATATTCAGTTAAATGTTTATGTCGAAATTCAAGGAATTGCGAAAGTAAGAGACCATTATGCAGAAAGTGTCGGAGCGCTCGATCAGCTGCGCGGATGCACCAACGAACTTTGAAGTTGTTTTTCTTCGAAACGTGATTTTCAAAATCACTGTCCCTCTGATATCTCAATAACGGCTTCATGGATTTTTACGCCAATTTTCACCGATAATTTTAGATACATTCTTTAAACCTTGACGTTTTCATATTTCAAAAAAAAAAAAAAAAAAAAAAAAAATTATAATAAATAATTTTCAAAAATGACTCAAAGTTTAAACGTCCACGAAAAATCGTATGTCCGTCTCTCTTGCACGCACGCTTCGTCCGGTCATCGAGACGACGCGTCCGATCACTGGGACGGCCACCTTGTGCGGCACACATCGGGAACACGGTGAGAGAGTTGCCGTAACCGAAGTTCGAGTTACGCCCAACGAAAGAATTCGGTGCATCGTTGGAATCTCGTTTTTTTTTTTTTTTTTTTTTTTTTTTGTCCGACCTGCGCATACGGGACGCGTCAGTATCGTGGGTCGAACGATGACTCGACCGATTCGACCGCGGGAGTATTCATTGTTGGCATCCGGTAAAAAACGCCGGCATAACTGAGCACGGAGTTTGATGTAACACTCGCATGTGTCACTCGATAATGATACATTCGATATCGTAAAAATGCTATTGAAGGGGATTTTTAATTTCTTTAATAATCATTACATTGATTGTTAATAATTGGATTGAGAATTAATTAAAATGCTTTATTTGTTAGGTTTTTTTTTTTTTTTTTTCGAATTTCATTAGATACGCGTGTATCGAACGCTGCATGGAAAAAAATTACGTTTTTTATCCAGACGCATCTCGAATTTCTCCATGCATAGGCCGCTGTAAAATTTACGGCATATCGTGTAATTATTCCTATACTTTGCGCCCACAAATATTTCAAATTATTATTCAGACGCATATTAAACGCAACAAGTTAGCTTGTTATAAACAACTAAGAGTTCATCTGTAGACTATGCATGCTTCGTAATTTCTTGCTATGTATATACGATTTCATAACGATACGGCTATGGGGTAGACTAAAAATTTGTGTAATCATAGAGTTGCGCGGGCAATATATAGGAATCGTTACTTTGTATCAATGTACGAACTCTACTACAGCTAGTACTGTGCCACACTCGAAACGATTGGCTTGTGAAGATCCAACGGTTCCGCGATTTTTCCCAGACGATTTTGCGTGAGCTGCCAGTCGATGTGGAAATTTGATTTTCGATCGCAATGAAACTCCCGAGCAAAACGAAAAACCGTCAGTCGTTTGAACGCCCACCGATGGCAGAGTTGTGCTGTTTGTTAGCTCGGAGCTCACGTGGGATTTATTGTGTACACACGTGAAGGATTTATGTTACTATTATACAATTCTTATCCATGCATACTAGCCCGTTCATATCAGTTTTCTAATATGATGAATCGTGAAGTTTGTGTCACTCTTTTCTCTGTTCGGCGTGTATATCTATTGTTTAGCCAAAACCTGTAAGACGACGAAACGCGAGATCTCTCATTTACGTTAGGACGCAATGTGACAAATTGCATCAAGTGTGCATATATATATATATATATATATATATATATAATCCGTAATGTACACCGAGAAAAATAATTTATTTTACGGACATTATTTTTATTTTTTTTTAGAAATTTTTTTTTTTTATTTTAAATGTACCCTTTCGAAAATTGTCACGAACTGCGAACACCTTCGATGACAATCGAGAGGCGAGAGCCGTGAATGGCCTTTGATCGAATGTGCCTGTTACGCGCGTGTGCAGCTTACGCGCGATATAAACGTAAACGAGATAATTCGGTCGCGTCTGCATATACGCGAGGTAGTGAAACCGGCTGGTATGACTCTTTTCGAGGCCATAGTTATCGTCTCCGAGCCTCAGCGTGTGTGTGTGTGTGTGTGTATATAGATATATGTATGCACACATAGCACAGTGCTCCACCAACCTACAGACCTGCCTACGTACCAATCCAAGCAGGCAGACAAGTAAGTAAGTACGTGAGTCGCGAAAGTGCGACGGTGAATTTCCCGTTGTGAATGTCCTCGCTCTCCGCGGGATATTCAATGTCGATCACGATCGCGAATCACGGTCGGGTCGACGAACCGCGCATCGCGCGCTGGTGAAACACGATCGGCGCGCTCGTTACCGCTCACTCGAAACGTACTTACATCGATTGAATAACCTTGCGGCCGATATTGAAAAGCGGAAATGCGCAAACGCCGATGTACGCGACGATGGAAATAATACAGGATTAAATCATAAAAATTTTAAATTATAAAATTTTATACATACTCCGAAGTATACCGTCAAGTCTGGTTTAAAGTTCTATTTCCATTCTGGTAGAGTTTTATTTTAATTCCGGCAGTTTTTTTTTTTAACTTTCTGGTAAAGATTCGTTTTCCGGTAGAGTTAACAGAGCTGTCTTTTTTGGCAGAGTTCCGAGTGGCAGAGATGTAAGCGTGCCGAAACGTACATCAATTGAATAACCTCGCGGCTGGATACCTTGTCGACAAGCGGAAATGTCGAAATGTCGATCGACGCTACGACAAAAAAAAAAGTTATTATAAAATATATTGTAACGACTGTGGGAATGAATAACTCGTGTGTTAGGTTGTGGGGCGGATATTATTGGTATATAATCTGTCTGACAAAGTCTGATCAAGACTGTCTATCTGACGATCGATCTTGCATCGATCGTTCGTTCGTTTGTCTATTGTCAAACCTAACTAATATCGCGTGTCTTAACGTATGGTCAGCTACATCGTCGTTACAATATAGATATTCCGAAAAGAGGATGGTCCATGCGCTGGCGAAATACGACTGACACGCTCACCGACAGTGGTGGATGGGCGGTTGGTGTGCGGCTTCGGTGGTCCCCAGAGTCAAGCTGAATCGTTCGCGGTCAGTAGTTGGATGGGTGACCGCCTAGCCGTGCACTAACTGGCGGCGCATTGGGAACCGTTGAGCGGGAGATCGAATTCTGAGGATTGGTGTTCGTACTCGAAGCATCGAATGCGAACATCAAGACTCACTTGGAATATAATCAGCTGTATCGGCGCAGGTTTACTGCAGTTTCCCTGCGTCCTCGTGCAAATGCGATACAGTATGGGAGGTCAACAGCGGCTGCAGCCGCGAACTTTACAAGCGAGGAATTAGATAAAAATTGATGAGAATAGCGGCTAGATGGCACCCAGATAGCTAAAGCGTCAAGAGGGGAATTACGAGAGAAAAAAAAAGAAACTGACACGGTCGATATTGGTAACTCGAAACACGCACCGATTACATAACATCGCGGCCGATTCCTAATCGAAAATCGAAACTGTTTACGCGGCAACCCACTTTTTTTTTCGCAGAATATACATAGATATTCCGCAACAAAGTGGGTTGCCGTGTAAACAGTTGACGGCCGAAAAACGACTCTGTGACAAGCTCGACCGAATCCGAAACGAGTCGAAAAAGCAATGAAGCAGCGATACGTTTGTTATAAGTGTATGAGTTGCTGAAATAACATACAGAATAAATGTAGCTTTCATAACGAGAATAAAGTCGTAGGAGAGAGTTAATGAGTCAGTAGTGAAGACCGCGAGCTATTCACTCGTTTCTGAAGTTAATCGATCCCTAAGTTTCTCGCGAACTGTGGATCACTTGAGAAATATGAGATGTCAAAAAAAAATATATATATATATATATATAAAATCACTCCTAATTAATAATTTATTGTATCATACAAAAACCTTTTGATCGATTCAAGTGTGTCAGGAAATATGTGGAACACCACGGTCGGTAATAGAAACTACAATTAGTTTTTTTTTCAACGTCAATGTCGTGTTTGATTTTTATGCAATAAATGGAATTATGGGATAGTGACATTTTTTTGGCACTTTCGTTTTCTCTTTAAGAAATTCAAATGATATCTCTTTAGCCAGTTTTTTCAACCCCGTCGAATATATCATCTTCTTTCTTTAATAATGGCGGTAGGTACGATAAAATTAACTAGTCTTAACTAGCATGAGGATTTGATCCAAAAAACAGGTCGTTTTTCAGCACTTTTTTTTAACCCAAGTATAGAAGAATAAGGTCGGGTTTTTACGCATAGTTAGTACAAGGTGTTATGAATTAGAGTTTTTTTTTTTTTTTTTTCATGGAAAAATGTCAATTAATGATGGATTTATTAATAATTAACAATTAACGTTGGACACGTATTTCAAAATCTATTCGTCCGATTGAGTTGAAATGTGGACAGTTGCTTGACTATAAGTTTTTCTATCCTATGATCGGATGATTTAAAAAAATGTTCACTTATTTGTTAATAACGTTAAGCGTTAAGAGTTAAAAAAATGTTGAAAATTGATATGTTTTTTTTTGGGCCAAATCCTTATGCTAGTGGCGTAATGGAAATCCTTAAGCTTCGGTGTCTATTCAATATCAAGGATATCAGTGATTGTTATTTCGATAGTTTTCATTTATCTTTATCCTACGACGGGGTACTGATATACCAGAATCGACTTTGATCTGCCCTAATCAATATTTCTTCTGCGAAAAACATTTGGTAGAGGAAACCGCGAGCTATCCACTTGTTTCTAAAGTTAGTTCGAACGCGAAGTTTCTCGCGAAACTCTGAGGGTTTGGAGGACAAAACGAAAAATGACGTGGCAAATTTATGATAGTCGGAGGGAGAAGGAAATAATGGAAGTGGGTGTGAGGGCTTGGAACGATCGGGAAAGAGGAAAAGCCAGCGGTGGGGCGGAGGGAGAGGGCAATGTATGAGAAACGAGGAAAAGTTTTATTCGCGTCGTTGGCTGGAGCCATGTATAGTTATAGCTCATAACGGAGTAAACCGACGAGAGTGGGAACGAGGTTGTGCGCGAGAGTGCAAACGGGACCGGGGAAATCGGGCGGCGTGACATCGATCGAACGAATCGAACGAAGAGCCGATGCTGAGAGACGAATCCTCATGCTAATTCGGTTGTTCGATATCCGGTTGGGGCGCAAATTACCGGCTGGCCGGATGTACGTCGGTCCGAACAGAGAGAAAAAAAAAGGGGCGGAAATATTCGAACTTACATTCTTTACGACTGCGGATGCCTGCTCAACGCTCACTTCCGGTCCAAGAATTTTCGACAACTTTTCATCTTACGGATGAAAAAACAAAAAAATAGTCGCGTACTTTGTTGCCGAATGAGGGTTGCATTTAATGACGTCAGTTTGAACCTAAGATCGCTCTTGAGAACAAACTTAAGATGGCTCTTGAGAACGAAGCTACGATCGCTTTTGAGAACGAACTGAAGATCACTCTTGAGAACGAACTTAAGATCGCTCTTGAGAACGAACTGATGGCCATTAAAAACACATAGCATAGCGTCCTCATAGAGGAATATATGCTCAAAATTGTACAAGTACTTTGGTCTCAATACTCAGTAATAGTGCTTACAGTATCGAAAAGTACTTTGATACTTTAATTACGTACTTTAAGTATCAAATAATTACTCATGTACTTTAAGTACTGCCCAGCTCTGTTTGTAACTAAACAAAAATTGTAAGCTAAGGTGCAAACACACGTAAACAAACCATATTCCGATAAACAAATGAATAGTTCGCTCCGTGATATCGATTAGTGATTAGATTAGAGAAACAAGAATCCTTTTTTTGTCGTTGGCAATTGTATTTTTATCAACATACCAATAAAAAGATATTTATATACGCGGTGGTATTGTTAAGTTATATGATAACACCTATTTCGTTCGTCATTATAATTGTTGTTGTTTCAAGTAGTTTATGCAATAGCGTAAAATTGATGGTGTGCTTATACTGTGTTCGACGGCAGGTTATCCTCCTATTGAGCTCATTGTTGTCGAGAAGGTTTTTTTCGTTTTTTTTTTACATAGCATTGATTCGAAAGAATGCAACTATCTCTCGCGCACTCCTATGTCCCGTGCTACATGTTTCACCTCGTCTTAAGTTACAAATCGCGCGAACAAAGTTAAATCTAATAAATAAATAACTATGCGCTTTGCGAAACAATGAAGACTCAGTAAAAATGACGGAGCCGCGAGAGGCTTCTTATTGAAGCTATTATCGGGCTGTTTGTGTCAATAAAATTTTCTCTAGGTTACGCTCAGGCTTATACTCGATTGCGATAGAGTATTTAGCCGTCGATGCAAGCCACTCTGATAAAGACCCGCTGGAGGATTATTTGATTTGATAAAGTTTGCATCGGAAGCGACGTTCCGCAAATATCACACGCGATGACTCTCACGTCGCTCACGTTTACCGTAACCGATGGTTGCGCACAATTTTCGCAGCCGACATCCTCGAAAGATATATTTTTTTTCGTGCTTGACATTTTTGTTTTCGTTTTCATAAAAAAAAAAAAAAAAAAAAATGGTTGGATCGTGCAATACAATTTCAACACAGACTAGAATTGAATCGCTTATTGTGCGAACAAATGGCTACAGTGCTGCTAGCTAAGTGTGCGCGAAAGTAGCTAGGATGTGAAAAAAAGTTTGCAAACAAATTTTCGCGCATCCTCCGCTAGAAAGCGTCACTTTCGCCACGCTTTACAGGCACGAAAAGTGGGACTTTTCGTGCACGTGATAAAAAAAAATGTAGTTTCGAAATTAATGAGAAGTATCGGAAGCTTTTTTTTTACATAAACTGTTTCTGAAATTTCAAACAGATACATGTGCTTTACAATTTTACAGTAAAATGTTTATTTTTAATCAAAATTTTTGTAATTTTAATATCTGGTATTTTAATGTAACAAAGAAGTTCACCAATGCCCAATTAATGTAAGTAACGTAAGCGAGTTTCAAGTTCCAGTACATTAAATTTACAGTGTAGTCTATAATACGATAGATGCAAATAAATGAGACGACAAAGTATTGTGAATCCAATTTTTTTTTTTTTTTTTTTAATGGAAAAGAAAAGGAAAAAAAAGTAATCATTCGACTTGTTAGAGATTCGCATTGGGAATGAGTTTCACAACTGGGTGACCGAGTTTTGAGAATCTTGCCGAGAGTTGTGTATAACGGTATAATGCAGGAGCGAGGATCGGAGCTCGGAGTGCACGGTAAGTGTGTGTATTACGGTCTACAAAGGTGTGTACATATATACATGTATATATATATATATACACACCTATATAAAATCTGCGCCAAGGTGCTTCCTGGCTTTGTTAATAATGTCGGCGTTTTGGAAGTACGCTTTCTTCGCCAGTGATATTAGGAGCATCTTCATAGGGCGTGCACTTTCCAGGGGGAAGAGTACGCTTAACGACCGGACTAACGAGGATGATGTTGATAAGTAATTCAAAGGCGAGAGAGATTAATCCATAGACGAAATCATGCGGATTTACACACTGACCGCCCGTTACGTCTTCACGCAATCGCGATTATTCGACTTCCGTAAAAAAAATGTCGATTCCGCAGACATCACACATTCCCAAAAAAAAAAAAAAAAATTGACTCGGTCGAAATTTTCAATAAATGATTAGAAGTCTCGCTGGAACGAGCGGCGATAATTTCAATGCTTCAATACAGCACCTTCTTGTTATAACAAAGTGATTCACGATCGAAATTGATCGATTGACAAGTTTTCAGTCAACAGGGCATCGATTGTGTCGAACCCGAGCAAGTCTAATAATTGGCCCTTTGATCCGACGAACGGGCGGTGTAAGCAGACTGTATGCAAGAGTCGAAGATATTCTCAAGCCTCGAGCTAACCGTGCGAATTCGTCGTTATTTACTTCAAGTTCAATTACTATCTCTCGCCGTAGCGTCAACTTCTGCGAAGTTGAAAATAAAGATAATTACAAATCCTTCGTCAAACATATATCTATATATGTGATATGTATAGCGATAGAGAGAGGCCGATCGTTCGACTAGCGTGGCATTCAGCGAGTCCCGGAAACGGCGATATTGATGAATCGACGTAGTTTTTCTCTTCGTCACATCAAAATTATTGTTACCATTATTATTCATTCATAATCAATGATCCATTGTATAATGCAAAAAGGCTTTGAGCGATCCAAGTGTGTCAGGGATAGGTCAAGTCGGGGTGATATGGTCATAATTTTAAATAAATGAAAAAAAAAAAAATGAAAATTAGAATTTGAACGTCAAAAAAAACCTTTAAGTTTTTTTTGACGTTCAATTTAAGTTTTGGTAAGAAACATCGAAGTGAAGTAATACACTCAGATTTTCGATGCGCGACTTAATTGCAGTTCTATAAATAAATATTTGCGATCGGTCATGTCACCCGGACACTACGGGTGATATGACCATCGTAACAATGGCAGTCGATTAGGCTTAGAGAAGCGTAGAGCGATTCGCACAAAACACGTCTTAGTATATTTTATGTTGTCTACATGAACTACGAAAAAACAATAATTACCTAAGTCAAGTGTTTCAGATTTTGCAGTAAAATGAAAACGGTTTTACCGGCCATATCATCCGGAAATTGCGGTGAAGTTGGCCACGTGGCCTTCGCATCGGACCTTTGCATGTACAATCTTATAACTTTCGGTGCCATCGTGTTGTATTCAGATATACTAAAAACTGTGCAAACGGCAGCGCCATACGCTTGTCACGTCAAAAGATATTATCGATGGTCATTTCACTCGCATGGCCATATCTTCCGGACTAACCCTATGTTAAATACCATGAAAAATAATAGAAATAATAGAATAATACTTGTTTTAGTTGATTGAGACGTCTAAGCTTTGCTGTAACACCAGTTTTTTTCAATATCTCCACTATATTTGACAATATTCTTTTATTTTCAGCACTATGTGGAGTTTGAGTGGTCAGTAATTGGGCCATTCGCCTTATTATTTTTCATTCCTAATCAACAATCCATGTTAGGGATATGTCAAGTACCGCGGTCGATAATAAAAACTGCAATCAACGGTTTTTTTTTCTCCTGATGATTGCACGCGCGATCAAACTAACCAGTATTAATGAAAATCCTCAAGCCTCGGTGTCTATTCGATAACCATATCAGTGATTTATATTTTGGGAGTTTGGAAAAAAATCAATTATGCCACGAGTGAAGTATCTGATAGATCAGATGCGACTTAGATCTGCACAATGCAATTTTTCTTTCACGAAAAACACACCTAACACACCTCGAATTAACGTCTCCGCTAAGATCTACGACAAGGACATCTCTTTTTTTTTCTGCGTTGACAAAATTTACGGTCCGATGAAATAGCCCAGAGACGGCGAGAGAGGGAGAGCAGCAGCGGTGTTAATAGCGATGTTGACGAATCCAAAAAGAAAAATAAAAAAATTCAATGAATTAGAAATCGTGCGGGTGAATCCCATGATGAAATTATTATTCGAGTGTCGTATTATTTTGGACGACGAATCTTTGGGGTTTTCTCGTCGTGGAATTAATTACTAGCCCGGCGTGCAATCATACCTGGCCGGATTAAAAATGAAATGGCTAGCGCTCGATCCGTTGAGCGAGAGCTTTGTAATTACTCCGGCCACACCGGGGCATCTCTCTTTTATATATGTACAAGTATCTCGAGGCTACCGTTACTCTATTTACATGGCTTTTAATCGTCTCCGTTCCATTTATCGCGCTTTAAGAAAAACTTCGCCGCGAAGTTTGATCCCAAACTTGCTTCGCTACTTTTTTTTTTTTTTTTAACTCACAAAACATTAATTGGATCGCAGTAAAAAAATGCAACTAAGTTTTCTCGTTCACAAAATCGTCGAATCGCCTTTTTTTGTTTCCACAAATTCGTCATAAAATTGTTTCCTGTTTAGGTATGAAAGTCGATAAAATGATACTTCTCGAAAATTTTTGATCCAGTAGAGCGTTGAACAGTTGAGAAAAATGATTGCTCATAATTGTCAGCAGGAAACAAACTTCGGACACGGTAATTTTTCTCATTAAAAAAAAAAAAAAAAAAAGTTAATATTAAACTGCAAGGAAATTTCATTCGAACATTAATGAACGGCGCTGAGAGCTTTACATAAACCATTTTCGAAATTTCGCACACACACGTACCTTGCAATTTTACAGTGAAATTTTTATTTATAATCAACATTTTTGTGTACTTCGGACAAAAGATTTGTAATTTAAATATCTCTTAATTTCATTTTACGAAAGAGTACATTAATCTTAAATTAATGTAACTAACGCAAGCGAGCTTCGAGTTCCGGTACATTGAATTTACAATTTATTTTTACAGTCTAATAATATTTTTTTCATTTATTAATTTAACATCTTTTCAGCGAAGAGGCATCGAAAGTCTGCACACGTAGATCGAAAGAGAGAGTTCTCGAGAGTCCTGACATTTTTTTCCCAAGTAGAATATTTTATATATATATATATATATGTGTGTGTGTGTGTGTGTGTATCCAATATAAATGTAAGATAATTACAGATCGTCTTTCGACGACCGAGTTAGACCGATACGTACCGAGAAGAGAAAGATATACAATATAAAAGGGGGAAAGAGGTAACAGGTATATTACCGCTAGTCGCGCTAAATTCCGTCCCACGTGTATACAGAACGAGTGACTTTAAAAGGCCATGGGCGAAATGAAAAATGCGCGACGCGCCGGAGAGAGCCTCCCCGAGAGAGTAGCACCGTGTGATAGCGCACGATCGGCAGCGAGCGAGCGGCGTCGGTGGCGCTCGAAGAATAGAAGAAAATTGTAAAACCAAAGTCCGACCGCGCTCGTCGCAACACGGCAGCGAAGTGAGTCGAATGAACGACCCATTAAACAAATTCGAAGGAGAGAACAAAGATGGAATAATAAAAAAAAAAGCGGGCACGAGCGTTGAATAATAAAATATCGGAATGCATTTTATTCGGCGTGTGGATTCGATTTTTTTATTTTAATATTTTTTATAAAAATCAAAAAATGTTATCGATCTGGGTTTGCGGGTTATTATAGAAAAAAAAATATATATATATATATATATCTAGCAGAAATAATTTTTTCTCCGGACGAGTGTGTTTTTCTCTTACCTTTTAGCAGTAAACAGCATCGATTCACAGTGACATTAATCCAGGGAATAAAGTCGTCATTAACGGCCGTCAAATTTGCGCGTACGAAAAATATTCAAACTTTCGCGTTTCAACGAAAGAGTCGTACGATATTTTATTGCGATAACAATAAATGACGCTTAAAAAAAAAAAAAACAATGATTTATTTCGGACGTGAAGAAGAGTTTAGGATCGCTGGTAAGACACAAGTATCCTATACGAGACGCGCAGTCGAACCGTAACGAGAGCGTTGTCGTTGGAGAGAGCGGTACGCGAGAGAGAACTCGGAAGACGCGGAAGAGTAAGATATATATATATATATATACACGTATATATAAATATATATATATATATATATATATATATATGTACAGATGTAGAGACGAAAAAAAAAGAAAAATACTAGAAACACACTGAAGTAGTTGGGTGAACGAGGGTTTTCGTCTCGTCGTTGGCGCACGGTACCGTCAACGAAAGGTAACTGAGTCTCCCGGGGCCCCGTACCGGTCCCTTATATCATCTGATACGCGAACGGATGATGCCCCTCCACGGGTCACACACACACACGCCCGAAGAGGCACTCATCGCCATCTCGCTCGGTCTTTCGTCCCGTCACGGGCACATTATCGTAGCCCACTCTCATCTCTCGACTGGCGCATGTGAGACTCGCGAGGACTCGATGCAACTGATGGAAGGGTTAAACAAAAATTGTACGATTCGGGCGCGAGGGGGATTTTTTTTTTTTTTTTTTTTTTTTTTAATATCCAATTCATATGTCCAATGAGTCTGAGATATTGCTCAATTATAAAAGGAATGAGGTTTCTAAGAGTTTTGAAGATTGGCCATTTTTTTGTCATGTAAAGTAATATAATATCCAATGTATTAATTGTACTATAAATAATATATATTAATTATATTGTTTGTTAATATATTGTATATATTAGAAAAAATGTGCCAATAGTATGTAATGGAAAGTTTCGAGCACTGAACCACGAAGAAAAATGAATTTAAGCGATTAATAATAAGCGACGGATTTCCAAACATATCAACTGCACGATAGCAATTTTTTTTTAAAACGCACACATACGTTCAGTTTGTCTTTTTTTAATCATAATCTTCTTTTTTTTTTTTGCTTGATTTTCATCCGGTGTGGTTTATGAACTTCCTCGAAAGATTCTCTGAGAATTCACCGTCTGGTTGTTCAATAGTGTTCTCTATTAAAAAATTACAAGTGTTTGTTATGAGGGAATTTACCGTCAAAAGATCGTCAATTTTTAATGCAGTGTCCCATCGAATATCTATCGAATATCTAGGCGAAAAGAAATAATAATAATAATAATAATAATAATAATAATAATGCTGAATTGTTATACGCCGTTATAAAGTCTCGCTCTGTCTCGCGCGTGGTTCGATTCATTTGTGCTTTCTTAATGGGCCACTAGCGGAAACATCTACATGTGTCGTGTACGAGAGAGTATCGAACGTTTTAGTACGGATGGAGCCCTTGATTATCGTCTTTGATAAAAAAAAGCGGACGACAAATATTTGAACGAACGTTGATATCGCAATGTACGAAGTTGATTGATGGGTCGTGACATAAAATCAGCCAATATAAGATCGTTAGAAGAGTTCGATAAAAACAAGGAAAACATATTTTTTTTTTTTTTTTTTTTAACTACGCAAGTACGTTTTATAGTTTAAAAATGTTTGAAAAAATTCGGAGGTAAGCTGGTAACAGAGTTGATCAGTACTTAAAGTATCCAAATACTTTTCGGTACTTTGAGTACTGTTACCGAGTACAAAGACCAGAGTACCTGTACAATTTCGAGCCTTGCTTCCTATCTGAGGAAGCTATGTTCAAAATTGTAATAAACGAGGAAACCACGTGCGAATTACTTTGCACCTCTTTCGTAATGTAAAAAAATGTCTGTCTCATAAAATTATTTTACTCCCAGCCCAATATTTTCCATTTAAATCCCAAAAATACGATTTTTCGTGCATAAAATCGAGACTTTCAATGTCACACTGTACTTTAGCCCCAAAAAGGCCAACGGATTCGTGTTCAGCGGGGAAAAATACGTCGAAATATGTGGCAGTTCATTTTTAAAAAAAGAAAAAATAATTTCGTCGAGAAATTCCAAGGCTACCCCATTCGAGTGAAATTTTCGTGTTTTTCAACGTTGTGAAATCGGCCGATAAAACGCTTCTAGAACTTCGGACAATACCTTATCTTGTGTATTTTTTCCTGTAGAACACGACGAGCACCTCGGATTTTCCCTAGCTCCATTGGGAGCCGAGATATCGAACTTCGGAAGTCACGAAAAACGACGTTTTTTCAAAAGTGTCTCGAAAATTGAAAAATGGTTGTTCACTCGATTTTTTTTTTTGTTTCAAGGCTATATTCGACGTATTTTTTTCCGCTGAACATGATTATAACAAATATTTTACTCACAGCTCAATATTTTCCATTCGAATCCCAAAAATACGTTTTTTGATAGATAAAATGGCGACCTTTCTCACTTTCGGCCACCGTACTAGATCCATACGTCCCAGAGTTTGTTGTTATAAATCCAGTCGATCTCCACTCACTACCCCAAGGTCCAGTCGTTTAGTCTGTTACCAACGATTGGAAACGAAGAGTTTGGACGTTTTGAAAAAAATGCTGGCCCTGAACAGGGCCGTTTGATTTGAAGATTCTTCTCCGAATTTGGTACTCGTGGAACTTCGCCTCTTCCGATTAAGAAGAAAAAAGTACTTTGTATTTTATAAAAGTACTTGAAGTATTGCCGCGGCGAAGAGACGAAAGTTTTGTACGAACGAACATTCGTAACCAGCGAAATGCGTGCGCGATGCGAAAACGTCGTCGCATTTCGGAAGTCCCGAGCCTGCGTTAAATTTTTCCTGTTCTACCGTAGGAAACGAGAATGTCCTTTGCCGTTATCGAGAAACTCATATTTTATTGTCGTCGTGCATAAAAATCTATGTGCATAACACTTTTTAATATCTATGTGCATAAAAACATTTGATTGACGAAATTCTCAGTCTTAAACCACGAAATTTTGCCAAACCACTTTCCGGAAAAAAAATTACCGTATGGATTGGGCAAAAATTACTATTGATGTCCTTGAAAATTTCACGTATCGCTAGTGGTGACACTGGTGTACCACAGTTGCCCGGTCGACATTTACCATATGACTAAGTAGTTTTTCCATGAACCTTCACACGGTGTACATATTGCAGAAGTATTTAATGGATGTGTCTTGAGAACTAGAAACTCTAACCTCGAGATTGGTTAGCGATATGCGCAGAAATGATTGTCGCGCGATAGCGACAAGTAGGACCTCGCCTCTCCGACCTTCGATCATTCGGGCCCTCCGTGTTAACCGAGGAGGCTCGGACAATACGGAAAAATTTGATAAAACGGATAAACTAGCAACGCTCACGTGCGGAGTATTCCGCGGAGGTTACTCTGTTGCGTACGCGCTTAAGGTTGAGCGAAACACAGTTTCAGTCGCACTCTTTCTCTCTCTCTCTCTCGGTCCACCGTAAGATCAACGCCGCTATCTCTCTATCACTCGTGGCTCCGTCACGTGACTTTCATCTACTACCACTACTACTACATCAGTGAAAAAAAATTAAAGAATGTTCAACAATTTTTTTTTTTTTTTTTACTAATAAAATTAAAATATAAATGAACTGAAGTAAATTATTTTTATCAATTTATTTTTAGTAATGCATTTCCGACGATAGTGGTGTTACCGAGAAGATAAGCTCTACCAGAAGTGTGCGTTGTAACGTTCTCACAAACTGGCGCAAATGGAGTGAGACAACACGAAAAAGAAAAATGATACGTGTATGTGATTTGTGCACTATATATACTTATATATATATATATATATATATATATATATATATATATATATGTGTGTAAGTATATATGTATATATGTATATATGTATATGTATATATATACATATATACTTACATGTATACATATATATATATGCGAATTGTCATATAGGTATAAAAATATTGCATATGAAACACCTGCCGCACATAGTAAAACAGTAGACTATCGCGTACAGAGCGAGAGACGAGATTTGCCGACAGTGGATAAATGCGGTGTGCGAAAGTGCGCGAGGGAGAGAGATAAAGGGAATGCAGAGGGAAGGGG
Organism: Amblyjoppa proteus; assembly: GCA_963922035.1. Taxonomy (NCBI): domain Eukaryota; kingdom Metazoa; phylum Arthropoda; class Insecta; order Hymenoptera; family Ichneumonidae; genus Amblyjoppa; species Amblyjoppa proteus. The sequence goes on from OY998229.1 coordinate 46,206,584, forward strand.
GGGGAGGAGGACGCAAAGTGCCATGTATAGAACTACGGAGACTTCCGATCGATCTCCCCGTCGAGGAGTGTGCAGTCAGAGAAGCATGAAAAATCTCATATTTTCTATCTCTCACGGGAAAGTTCAGTTTACACGGAAGTACGAAATAAAAAGAAAAAAAAAAAATGTATTCGTTTATTCTGGTATTTAGGATAAATTGCGATATGAGATAGGACACGGCAGCGAACGTGAGTCGAATACGTGACGTAAAAATAGAGCGTATATTACGGGTAGAATAACGAACAGCAAACAAAAAAAAATGCATGCACAATAAAATAAATACCAACATTTCGTGTCATCGTTTTTTTCATGTTAATTTTACCAAAAAAAAAATTTCTCTATTTTACAAAAATGTCTGCTAGTTCTACGAAGATTTTTTTTTTTAATTTTTTTTTTTATAACAGTAAGAATAAAATAATTGTGGTCGTTTGTGAACAAAAAATTTTTTATGAAATGTGGGAATAGTTTTTACTGTGCGGGCAAAGTAGAAAAACGTGAAATTCATGGAAATGTTGGGATATTGAAAAATGCACGTGAGTCCGATAGGTCGTTGCCTGTCTGATCTGAACATAAAGTGCGTATCAGAGCTGGGCAAAGTACTTAAAGTACTAAGTACCGCAAGTACATTAAGTACAAAGTAATTACCGTGCTCAAAGTACTTTTATAAAATACAAAGTAAAAAAGTGGGTACTTTTTTCTTCTTAATCATAAGAAGCCGAAGTTCCATGAATACGAAACTTAGAGGGGAATTTTCAAATCAAACGATCGAGTTCGGGCCCAACATTTTTTTCAAAACGTCCAAACTCTTCGCTTCCAATCCTTGCTAACAGACTAACCAACTGGACTACGACAACTGGATCTTGGGGAAGTGAGTGGAGGTCGATTGGATGTATAAAAACTAAATGCAGGTCGTATGGATCTAGTATAGTGGCCGAAAGTTAGAAAGGTCTCAAAATTTTACGGATGAAAAATCGTATTTTTGGGATTTAAATAGAAAATATTGGGCTGGGAGAAAAATAATTGTTATATTCGTGTTTAGCGGGAAAAAATACGTCGATTATACACTTGAAACAATAAAAATCGTTGTATAGCTTCCTCCGAGAGGAAGCTATGCTCAAAATTGTACAAGTACTTTGGTCTTGGTACTCAGTGATAATACTTAAAGTACTGAAAAGTACTTTGATACTTTAAGTACGTGGCTTACGTACCAAATAAGTACTCATGTGCTATGAGTATTGCCCGAGCCCTTGTGCGTATTATGCGTAGAACAACGAGCTGCAAACAATGCGGGGGCGAAGTAAGCTGAACGCTGAGTGTCTGTCGGGAAAAATCCGGAAATCATGGATACGTCGGAGAATCGATAGATGGTGGAGAAAATCCGGGAAGAGTTTAGATTTTTTTTTTTCATCTAATTGTTGACCGTACCTAATGAGAAAGGAGAAAACTCCCTCCACGAAGAAGCAAAATTGAAAGAATCTTTTTTCATATATCTTTATTTTGTTCACTTCAACACGTCGAGATTTCCAGGTCGAACGAATCGACATTTTTTCATTTTTTTTTTTTTTTTTTTTTTTTTATTGAGTAAATTGGCGTCTAAAATATTTATACACGTGCGATGTACGACAATTTTGTTTTGTTCTCTTCGACACATCGGGAGTTCCAAGTCGATCGATGCTTCATTTACTTTTTAAATTGAAGGAAATTGGCTTGAAAAATATTTATGCACGAGCGATGTACAGAAACATAATATTATTTAATAGACTCCGATGTGTAAGTTTGTCAATTGTATATTCGCAAATAGCGTCCGTGAGTTTCCGGTGTGGCGAACGGTTCTTTGGTGTCGCAGCTTGCCCTCAAATTCACCCGTAAAATAGGGCCTTAGTGGCCTTTAAAAATAAAAAAAAAAATAAAAATAAAAATCAGCAAGAGTTCCGCAGACCCGTTATTCTATTGCCCCGCTGGGAATCGAGACCTCCGGTGTTCCCCCGGGGACGAGGTAGCTGGGTCGGGGCGCGCTCTGCTACCTTCATCCCCTAATCGTAAACTTGGACCGCGCTCTCGTTCTGCTCTCTCTCTCTCTCGCTCTCAGCGTACATACCGCAGCCTCGGCGTTCGCGGTGCCACTTTGTGGTTTCGCTGCACAGCCCGAGCCAACTGCAGGCCGCCGACGGGTTGAAAAAAAAGGCAGGAAGAACCAAAATGAAATGCGCAGGAACGAGAGAAAAAAGAATTGGGATTAAAAAAAAAAAAAAAATCATAAACCGAGGTCCCGTTCTCTTTCGTCGTTTCGCTCCCGATTAAATTCTTTAATCCTGCGGCTCTACCGAGCGTCTCCGTCCCACCGCATACGGAGAATCCTTTGCTGCAAGCGCTCGACTTCTCTCTCTCTTTTTTTTTTTCTCAATGACTATCGACTAGCCTCGCATACTCGAGCTGCATAAATGTCATTAAGGGAATGTGGTTTCCCCCCACCCTCTCTCTTTTTTATTTAATTATTTTTAAATATTATTTTAATTATTTTTAAATTTTATTTTAATTATTTTTAAATTACCTATTTTAAGCTCAATATTGTACGCACCGCGATTGCACAATTAAGAGGGTGCGTGGTAAAAAAAAAAAGCTTATCCTCAAGCGTTCACAATTTTTATACTTTCATTGCTTCAATTTTGTATTTCAAACTTTCAATTTAAATAATTTTTTCTTGCTTAGAAAATACGATTATTTGGAAAGAAAAAAAAAATAAAATTTGGCACTTGTTATGAAATATTTGGTAAATGTGCAAATTATTTTAATACAGTACAACCTCGATTATCCGAACATCCATTATCCGAACCGCCGCCGGTTCGGGTAAAGTTTCTACTAACCGAACTGTTGCGCGAAATTTGCGTATCCTTACATTGTTGCGCGTCAATACATTGTTACGCGCAACAAACAACAAGCCAATTCAAGAGCGTTCGCGCTCGCGTAGAGATTTACACAGCACTAGCGTAATTGCACGTCAGTCGTATGCGCAGTATTCATTAGTTTCTCAGCCGACCAACTACACACGTATTCAAAATTTATGTTCGTTAATCTATTGGTCTCGTAGGTTGGCGCGTATGGATTGAACGTCCAGTCCTTCGACCTCTAAGCGTAATCATAATGTACTTACGGTCGAAACAACATTAAAAACCCTTTCGAAACTCGATAATGCCGAGACCAGCACATTGTTAGCGCGCTCGTACGATGTTTGCAAGTCAACTATCTCTGACATTAAACAAAAATTTGATGGCGAGAAAACGTACGACTACCTTGCGCCAATCGAAAATCATGAATTTCTCGATGAAAGTTTGATGTTGCCGTTGAATATCATAAAAATAGATTTATCACGTTATTTCTCAGATATATATAATAATTATTCAAAATAGGGTAGAGCGTGGCAAAACGTCGTTTTCCAATAATTTTTGGATGCCCGAATTCGCCCCATCGATACATCACCTGTTCTACATACATCAGCCTGTTCTGCCACGTTTTGCCACCTTGTTCGATCCAAAGATTATTGGAAACTTTAGTTTTGCCCAACTGCCCCATTTTGCCCCACTCTTCCCTATATGGATACTATAATTTTTCTCAACATGTATCGCGTTACATCGCTTGACACAGCTTCCACTGTTCTCTTATCCGAATTTTCGTTAATCCGAACGAGTTACGGTCCCAATTGGTGTGGCTAGTCGAGGTTCTACTGTAATGCGATATTGTAGCCGATAAACGAAAGGTAATACAGCGAATTTTTTTTTTTTTTGTTGTTTTTTCCTGTTCCCAGCAAAACTGCAGAGTGTGAATCAAGCTTTTCGTTCACCCCTCCCCACCCCTCGCAACTCCGCTCCGCCTCTCACCGACCGGTGAATCTCTCTATGCCTCGCTGAATCTGGTACACTCTCGTGCCTCCCTCCTCTTTCGCCGGTTGTCTCCTTCTCCAATTCTCTCCGTTTCTCCCCTCCCTCTCTCTCTCTCTCTCTCCCTCTATCTTTCTCTATTTTCATCGATCTCGCTACGCCATGGTAAAAGGGTTGGAGCGGTTGGAGCGCGCGGCAGACTGCTTACCGCAGTCGGTACTCGTCGCATGATAAACTTTTCTTTTTCTTTTCGTAATTCCCCCCCCCCCCTTTTTTCTCTCGTAATTCCCCTCCTAAGGCTTTAGCTACCTGGGAGCCATCTAGCCGCTATATCTCATGAATTGTTTATCTAATTCCTCGCTTGTAAAGTTCGCGACTGCAGCCGCTGTTACTCCCCCATACTGCATCGCATTTGCACGAGGACGCAGGGAAACTGCAGAAAACCTGCGCCGATACAGCTGGTCACTCCGACTGAGTCTTGATGTTCGCATTCGATACTTCGAGTACGAACACCAATCCACAGAATTCGACCTCCCGCTCAACGGTTCCAATGCGCCAGTCAGTGCACGGCTAGGCGGTCACCCATCCAACTACTGACCGCGAACGATTCAGCTTGATTCTGGGAACCACCGAAGCCGCACACCAACCGCGCAACCACCGCTGTCGGTAATAATTCCCCCTTTTAAGGCTTTAGCTTTCTGTGAGCCATCTAGCGACTGTTCTCATCAATTTTTCCAATTCGCGACTGCAGCCGCCCCTCCCCCCCCCCCTGTCTTACTGTAGCGCAATTGCACGAGGGCGCGGGGAGTCTTGATGTTCGTAGGGGAGAGCGGGGCAAAATGGGATAGTGGCGCGAAATGGGGCAGTGCGGCAGAATGGGACGTGGGCGCAAGACAGGTTAAAGTGGGCCGCGGGGAAAAATGGGATAGTGATGTAAAATAGGACCGTGGTACAAAACTCAATTTTCCAAGAATTATTGATGTCCAATTTTGTTCAAACGATATATCCGGATTTTCAAAGCCATTTTGGCCCCACTCATCATCACCGCCATCATTCAAAAGCTATTCGAAAATTGTATTTTGCTCTTTACAACTCTTTACAACATATCGTCCACAAACGCGCACGATTGTTTATTTGGTAATTTTCCGATCGTACAATCGGGCTCGACTTAAAAACGAAAATACAACCTGAAATTCTTCACGACACATCCAGAAAAATAATTTATTTGCTTTAAATGAATATTTATTTGATTAAAAAAAAAAAAAAAAAAAACATTTATTTAATTTAAAACAATTTGAAATTGCATTGGGGCATTGAAATATTTATTTGCGGAGCGCCCGTCAAATGAATTAGTTTTCTGTATGCACGTAAAATAAGAGTACAGGTTTGCACATTAAAACCTAAGCACTAGAGTTTGTCAATTATTCGACAGAATTATTTTGGACGAAACTTCGCATTAAAATTTTGCTAAATGATTTTTGACTGTACAGGATGGAAACCACCGAAGCCGTAGACTAACCGCTCATCCACCACTGTCGTTCATGACAAACCTCGCCGACGACGGTCTTCAGAGACACCCGTGGAGAGATTCATGCATCGCATTCAATACCGAGTGTGTCCCGTCTTGACAATAGGGCGGCTGACCCGACTAACGCAATAGACCTCCAGGGGTGCATTCGGGAACTATGTCCAAGGCGGCGCGCTGTACGACGGCTCACCGGCTTAACACTGTGAAATCGCTCCGGTTATGCATTGTACGAACCATCGGCGGAGTTCACGAACGCCATCCACGCGTCGCGAGTCCATGTCCACGATATTTCAAATGTTGAAACAATAAATAAACGACTACAAAACACTAATTTCCTCTTTGCGACGTGAAAGCTACGGTGAGGAAATTAACAATGAAAACATAGTTTCCCAAAATTCCAACGATACGTGCTATGCAGAACGCGAAACAGCCTCTTCATCCATCCTTTCCGAACCCGCTTCGATAAATCCCAACCGCGATCAATTTTATTTACGATGCAATAACGTTGGTCGAATTTTTCGACGGTTCCCGATTAATATTGAACAAGTAAAAAGAAAAAAAAAAAAAAAGTACATGACGTTTTAAAAAAACTATCGTGTCACCAGCGCGGCGGATCGTCTCGCGAGAGATAAATTTCCGCGCCAGTGGCAGCGTTAATGAAGGCCATCCGACGTGTCAGATGCCTTCGAAACAAACAAACAAACGACTACTTTACTCTTCGTAACAATGGTTTGTGAAGAGAATTTTTTTTTCGTTAAATCTCGTTATTATCTCAAGGTTTATCAGCCCGTGCGATTGGTATCGCAGCGAATAATGAAAATTACCGAGTAATCGGAGGAAGCGCATAGGACGTGAGGACAGGGGTGCCTCGCGCACAGCGGCGGACAGAAGAACAGCCAGGCGGAAGATCAGAAAGAAGAGTCGTAGAGGGGGGGGGGGGGGGTTCGCGTAAGGAAGGAGGAGGCCGGGGGAGGGAGGGAAAAAGATCCTCCGCATTGGGCGATGGTGCATCACTAAAAGCCGCGTATTAGCGGGTAGTCGAAGAGGGAAAGGGCGAAGATTAAGAGCAAGGAATGAGGGTGGCAGAGTCAAGGTGTGCGGGACGAGAGAAAAGTTGACTCGGCGATCGACGCTCGTTCTAGGAGGGCTTGCACACTCCTTACCCTGGTGTGATCGAACCGTGCGATCGAAAAAAAAAAAAAAAAAGAGTCTTCCGAACCCCAGCCCGGCCTCCGCGCTTCGACATTGAATTTCATTTAGGATGGCAGTCTGGACGCGGGTTTACAACGGGCTTTATACCTCGAATATTCTCTCGTCCGACTGCTCCGCGGCATTCAGGAACGAAATTGAAGCTCGAACGATAATAATCGTCATAGCTTTCGGCAATTGTTATTGCCGAAAAAAACTATTGACGATTGTATTGTTGAGAATCCGAAGTCAAATAGATTTTCCGTTTTTCAGGAATAAGAATTAAAAAAAAAAAACTTAAGAGTCTTGCCATTGGATATTTCGCGCTTTGAAATTTTCTTTTATTGTTCTGTCTTTTTTTTTTTTTTTTTTTTTAATCGCACCAACGGTCTCGCGTGTTACAACGACTGGGAGAGAGAGAGAGCTCGTGACTCGCTGCCGACCCGCGATTGCCTCACGTAAGCCCCTGCGGGTTATCGTGGCTCGCCTCCTGTTCGAAAGCTTAAAAAAAAAAAAAAAAAAAAAAAAAAAAACCTAGAAAAAACGCCTTTGCGCTCGAATTTTATCGTTCGCGGTTGCACCGAAGATCCTTCGAGGCTGGGCATGTCCGCATTAGCGAAACGCTCGATCGACTGGGGCTCGTTATTTTTTATTTTTTAATTTTTTTGTTCATGTCGAATAAAACCGGTCGCGTGTGTCGCCAGTCTGAGAGGAAAAAAGCTCCAGGGCCACGATCAATCGTCGTCGAAAGTTCAGGCACACTCTCCTAACGTACGATTTTTACTTTTTTTTTTTTTTTGTTTCCTCCCTCGGATATGCACCTCCGCCGATAAAATCCCCAATCGCATACGCCCGTTACCGATTTCGCTTGACGAGAGATAGAGTGACGCAAAAAAGGGGGTGAAAGAATTGTACGAGGTAAATAAAAAAAACGTAGGGTAAAAAAAAAAAATGACCTGCAACTGCGACGAGAGAGGCGGGGCCAGGTGCGACATCGCACAGACCACTCTTGCGACAGCCTTTTTTTTCCCCTCTAGCCGTCACCGGTAGCGATTCTCTTTCGGTTAAGAAAAAGAAAAAGCCTCGCTCTGACTCGCTCACTAGGCCGTATTGCGTGCAGAATCATGCGAGCTTTAAAACTGTTATAGCACATTCGCATCGTGTCCGGCGCGTCTCTTTCGAGATTCTAATTTGACAAGAGAGAGAGAAAAAAAAAAGCACGGTCTCACAGACAAGTGTCCCGATTCACGAGCTCCAAGCTATTTCTCGCGAATCTCTGCTCCTTCGCACGGTCCAAGTGAGCCAAGCTTCGAATCAACCTTCTTTAAAAGCAAGGAAATAAAATTAAAAAAAAATCAAAAGAGCACTCGTACGTGAGTCGAAAAAAATATATATATATAAACAAAAAAAAAATGTGCAGAAATGATAAAAAAAAAAAAAAAACACCGTAGGGGTTAAATTTTGTGCCTGAATGAGATGAACAGAGGAAATATGTTCTCGAGCCGAGTGAAACTTGGGAGGGGAGAGAGAGAGGTGCGGCTCAACCCCGTGGGTGCCTTTATGGCCCGACGGAGCTTTGGTGCTCGATAGCTAAATGAAAAACTCCTCGTCACATAGTCGAAACGTGACGTACCTTCGAGGTAATAGGTCCGCTTCCGCTTCGGCTAGGTGTCCCCGTTCCGGAGTTCACCTTACGTCCGTGCCGTTTAACACAGTAACTCGCACTTATCTCGTCTTTTGCACTTTTCAGCCCGTGCCCGTCGCACGCGAACCGAGTCCGCCATCTTGGGGCAACTGCCAAGTATCCCCCAGGCGGTCCAACGCCACGACCAGAAAAGTCACCAGGCTGACTCCCCGTCCCGTACTCTCTTCCGTACCGATGTATACTGTTACATAGTTACCTATCCGTGTGTACGCGTGTGTATATATATATATATATATGTATGTATATTTAACTAGAGAGTAGCACAGGGAGCGCTGTGGTTCGATGGGGTTGACGGCGCGCGGTCTTTCACTAGACTGCCACTCTCCCCGTAGCTGCGGAGCTTTCGGTTGGCGCCACCGGCGCGATTCACACGGGAGCTCTATCTCGCTTGTACTGCGGTTCCGCTTCGCTGACAACGGGGCTGTTACTACCAGCGGGCGCGCAGATGAAACCCGCACGCGCGCGAGAGCTTGTGCAATCCACCCGTCTGCACTGTTACGAACGATGCATGTGTATGTATGTATTTACATGTAGATGTGTATGCGTGTATAGTTACATGGGAATAAGCGTCGAGCGTATTCTCACTGCGAGAACTGAGGCGCGCATGGCATCTTTTTCCACTGCGGATGCAGTAGATTTTACTGTACCAAGCGCCAGATGATCGGCTGGCAAGAAAGTTCCACTTTAAACGAAGAACCTTTATGGGGGGTTTTCAAAATGATCGTTTGTAGAACAAAGAGAGCTAATTTCATAAATTTCTTCAATTTCATTCTTCGAATATTTTGCTTCTCTCCTGGAGTTTTAGGCGTTTGATGTTATAATAAGGATTTAAAAAAAAATGTGTTTCTATGGCAATGGAAATTGAAGTGTGTGGAAAATTTTTTATATACTAATGTAAATTCAACACCGCGCTAGATTTTTTTTCTTTAAGGTAAAACAGATTAGCTTCTGTAACGGAATGTAAATTTTGCGCGTTCGCTCGTCTGATGCCCTACTGGCTGCTGACTGAACGAACGGACAGGGGATGGGTATACTCTGTCACTGTTTCACTCCATGGATCGACTGACCTGAAGAGCTTGCGACGTTAAATCCCGTTCATTAGACTAACGTTGAACATACGCTTACAATTTTATTTATGCCTTAAACGAAAAATCGGAACTAACGGTGTTAGACAACAGTACCAATGTTCGGACACGTCTAAGTTGTCGGATAGTCCTATGCAGATTTGATTTGTTCTGAATTTATGTATTGGAAATCCAATTTGACACTTGTAATCGTATGTACGAAAATTATTTGCAGCACCGAAAAAAGTTATATGAGGTTCAAGACTGAATTACTTTCTATAGCCGCATTTTGCTGAGAGGCAGATCGATAGTGTCCGAAAATTGGTACAAGCTTGGTACAATATTCGTGACCCAATGTAATCGGACAGCTTGAGGAAGTTAAGTCAGCCAGCTTTCCGCGTAGCTTATCTTCAGTATTGTTTAGCGTAAATATAATTGTCTCATTGATTTAATTAACGAATGGCAAAGAAAATGTTTTTATTAATACGAAGTAGTTGGGCTCGTACAGCAGAATTATCGAAATCTATGATTTCGATAATTCTGCGAATAGATAAATAAAATAATATTTATCTATTCGTAATTGCTCTATGTGTTTTGGAAACTAAAAAAACTATCATCTTGACATTGGCTTCAGTTATTTTCACAAACAATTTGTTCTTGATCAATTGATAACTGCCGCAATCCGATGATGTTCTTAACCGTCGAAGCATCGGTACCTTTATCTTAATTAAAGGAATATTTATCTCAACCGATTGATAAGCAAGGTCCCTTGCGAACTCGAGGGACAATGAAATCTATGAATAAGAAGCGCGACTGTTATGAAAGTCACAATGGTCGAGGGGCGTTGGTAGATTGAATTTGTAGGGCGTCCCCCGGGGTGGTGGGCTAATACTGAAATCTACACGGTCATTATATCGACGTCTCGTGAAATAAGTACGCAAGACGGTACAACCCAGTATCGGGGTTTTTTTTTTACGCGAACGGTTAGCGCGCTTATTATTTCTGCTGTAACTTGTATGGCATCCGTTCGCCACTTTTCGCTGTATGCGTGCCCACACACAAGAACGACGAGTTCCGGAGGAGACTAAATTTGCATAGATAAGTCGACGGGAACCGAAATTGGCTTATCTGCTCGTCCAACCGTCTCGATGCAAAAAAAAAAAAATAATAAAAGCGCTTCGAATGTGAACCGCTTGATGTCTTTTAAGGTAATCCTTACGAATAATGTTCACTGCGCATACATTTCAGAGAAATGAGAAGGAATTGCAAACACTTTGCCATGGTATAAAAATTGATTTTTATCAGTTTTTTTTTATTTTATTTTATTTTTACTTTTTCTAGTTCTAGATATCGGTTTTTTTTTTTTTAATTTTTTTCTTTTACTTTTCAAACTTTACGTTTCGCAATTTTCTGGTGGAAACTGTCGTGGGGTTGGCACTTCCGTGAGGAACGCGGTGCACCGTCGTCGAGGCGCCACAATCAATTTTTACGGCTTCCCACTGTTCTCTGTGCCACTGTACCATCCGTAGCTTACTCGACATACGTTTCATATTAATCCGACATGGGCAATCCCGAGACTACTTGTTAAATGACCATTCGGTAAGTTTATCGATTAATTTTTATCACTGATAAGGTGAAATTTAAAAAAATGATCAGTAATTACAGAACTTACCACTGAATTGTCGCGTCCAGTAGTGCGAAAACAGAAATTTTTAATTTTTAATTTGTGAAAAAAAAAAAAAATTATCGGAAGAGACGTCGAAATTCTTGTGAGAAAAAAAAATACGTTAGTGTGAACGAGGAATGTGAAAAGTTTGCAGGACCGTTCCAGTAGCATCAATGCATCCACAGGTATCGGACAAGACCGCTGCTTCGGCGTTGTATGCAATACAAAAATTACTGTAATACCGATTATCTTCTTCATTCAGAGCATAGAATGGTTATCAATAATTTTTTTTTCCATATCTACAACAATTATCCTCACGGTAGAAAACTATCTTTTTTTTTAACATAACACATTATTTTTTTTCGTTTTTTTTTTTTCCCAAAAACCTGGAGTAACGCTCGGCTGCAAAGGACATCGGAATTTCGTTTTGCTATGTCTTCTCGCAAATAGGTGCGACGTACATTTTTTTTGTTCCGTGTCTGCAAAGATTATCCTCACGGTGGAAAACTTCATCTTTTTTTAACATAACATTTTTTTTTTTTTTTTTCTTTCGTTTTGCCGAAAACCTCGAAAACGCTCGGCCGCAAAGGACAACGGAACTTCATTTTTGCTATGCCCTCACTCAAATAGGTGCGGCGTAGCAGAGTCCGCGTATCTGTTATCTACCCCCTCTCTCTCTCTCTCTGCCGCCCGCCCCAAGTTTTCACTCATAGAAACTAGCTACATTCAGTGTAATCATGCTCAATCACGCGACAATTATTTTATTCGTCGGTTGAATGCGACGTACGATACGGGCGATGTACAGTCCCACGCTGTAGGCGGACACGATGAGTACGGCTACTGACGCTGCTGCCGGCGTAGTAAGTCGACCGGGGTCGACGGACTTTTTCCTACACCTATCTCTCTATCTCTCTATCTCTCTCTCTCTCTCTCCACACCTACACGTTAGGCAGTGTCACGAAGCTGCAAGCTCTTCGAGCACACGAGACTATTGCACACGTTCGCCGGGCCCTTCCACCGTACCAGACTCCGGATGTCGAGCAATCTCTTTGTCCATCGCATTCGTTATCATTAAATTCACGAAGAGATAATGTATAATAGTATCAAAATATCATGAGGATGGATATTTTTCAATTCACACTCGTTATGAAATCTCGAATCTATGTTGTGTAGCAGAAAAAAAGGTGAAAATTGAAAATTTCATATCGCTTTCTCATAATGTTCCTTTATTCGCAAATCCAATGAAATTTTTTTTTTTTTTTTTTTCATATGCGCGCCTGCTGAATTCTTTTTTTATTATTTCGGATTCCATTATTTTATAGTTTTACCGACACTGTACTGTAGTGCAGGACAACCCAAGTTCCATCAATAATACTAATTAATGTGTGAATACAAAAATAATGAAATAATAAAATTTAGACAATTTAAAGCAATTGGTAAGTTAATATTGGAGATGCAGGAGATATGGAGCTTTTTTTTATAAGATTCGAAAAGAAAATCTTCATGGTGAGCGTAGCCGAGTGCGCAAGAACGTCGACTAGTAATCTCGGGGTCACGTACGGGTTCTCGAGTCCCATTAGCGACTAAAAAATTGATTCTGATGATTCCAATGTTTGAAGATAAAAAACTAGAAAAAAGTAATTGTAGGGTGATAAAAAAAAACATTTAAAAGTCGCAAAGGTAGATTAATATGTTTTGTTATTGCCTATTAATATTTTCCATTCAACGTTGGCTGAACATCGGCAGGCAACATTGGGGCAACTTCCAGCATAGCGCAAGATGAACTCATACGTCAAACAAACTCACAACGTAAGTCCGGCTCTAAAAACGCATCTGGGTGTTTGGTGTTGGACGTTGACTGAACATCCGCCAGCGAAGGCTCAACTCTGGTAAGCAGCGTTTTGCCAACAATCGAGCCCAACGTTCGAGTGGTTGTCAATCGAGAGTTTAGCCAATGCTGGGTATTCGTCGAGATCCGATTATCGGCTGCCAACCTGCCGCCGAGTAAAAGCTAATCGTCGACCATACTCGAAGCGTCAGCCATCCGCACCTGGGTAGTTTCATAAATTGGACCCTGCTCTCTCACGTCCTTTACGAGTTGAAGAGGTTTAAAAATTACAAATACATCACAAACATACAAACAAACAGCCGGTCCTCAGCTGACAATAAAATTTCTTGACGTTTCAGAGTATTCCGAGTATCTCAGACACAAAAGCATAGATTTCTTTTTTTTTCGTCTTTTTCTCCACGAAAAGACAGCTTCATCGATGAGAAGGTCAAATTGCATGCAACAAATGCGTGCTATGCCATAAATTGAGCCAACTAATTAGTCTCATTGGTTTGATAAATAACTGGTCATTTTTTTTTTTCGGTATTACAAATCGTTGCGCGCGATTCGTGGAAGTGGATGTCTTCTCCCGCGATGCTCATATATGTGTGTGTGTGTGTATATATATATATATATATATATATATATATATATATATGTATTTCTCAACATTCTAACCAAAGGGGAACTTCAAGTTAGGACGAAGTGATGACGCATTCTGGCAACGTGTGCATACACTCATTTGCAAGTTTCGCAATAAAAAAAAAAAAATGGAGAAAAAGTATACGTAATACAACTATACAACACAGACGCCAAAGAGTCGTACACAGAATATTGAGGATTCTCGGTGACTGGCATAATCATTCAAACATCTCCCGACAGGTCGGCGCGCGATGAGGTCACATTGTCATGGCCTCTCAGAAGGACCGGGCATCTTTCGCGAAAATAAGAAAAAAAACTTTTAACCAAAAAAAGAAAATAAAGAAACAAATATTGCCTGTTGAACGTAGACATATCGATGGTCGAGTGAGTTCTAGGAAAGAAGCGGCAAATGCGAGTAAACGAAGGTTGGATTTAATTTGCGAGAGTGAAGAGGCTGTTCGGCGCACCGTTTATTGTACACCGTTCGTTAATGTATTGCGAATTAATTAACGCGAAGGGTACTGTCGAGTGTTGCGTCGAACGATGGCAAAATGTTCGTCTTTTTCAATAACATTAAATCCAAAGTAATTTAATTATACAGACGAGGGTACGAACATTTTTTAAGCAGATGGGAAATTTGGAGTACATTTCTTTTTTGCTTCGATAGATCATTCTATCGATTACCGGAACTTTTCGAAAAAGCAGCAATTTAAATTTAAATTAAAAAAATTCTGCAGCGAGTTTCACCATTTTTTTTTTTTTTTTTTTTTTTTTTTCCATTGGTGAGCAGTTCGAGTCACGGGGAAGATAGTACTTTTTTTTTTGCGACGTTTCCGTCTGTGCACCGATTTACGAGTGCAACATAGTTTCCAGATTAGTTCAGAGTTCTCGCAGTTTTTCTTATTCATCGTCACGCAGCATAGCGCAGGATGAACTCATACGTCAAACAAACTCACGACTCGTCGTCTTTGCCGCGTATGACCGTAATTAAATATTTACAACAATACCCACACCTAGTCCATACATACATGGTCGGTGCGCGAGTGGTCACGGCCTCGTGCAACTATCCACACTGTGCTATAGCCAACATAAATCTGCATAAGTAAACTAACCGTCTCTACCTTTTGACTGAGCATAGTTTCGGTACTGAAGGAGGTTTTTCCGTCGAGTTTCGCGCGGTGCGAAGTGCAGAAATGCTAACAATTAAGAGGAGGGCTTTCCCGTGAACACGTGTTTGCCTGCCGAGTTCCATCTTCGTACAGTTTCGGGTAACTTGCCTCCTCAAGGTGGAAGCCAGCCATTGACGAGCATTTTGTTTTTAAATAGGGTTGTTTTGGTCATTATACTCGAAATAGTCTAAAAAGTCGAGAAAGCGATTTGCAGCTGAAGACCGAAAGTGAACCCCTGGAATTCATAAAATCATAACGGAAAGCACTTTTAAAGAGCGTCCATTCGGTTGGAATAATATTCGGGAAGATTGACGCCCGATTACGGATAATACGCGATTTAAACCATTTTTTTGTTCGTTCTTTTCCGGCTAATAAAAAAAATTGCCGTTTATTTAACTGATAGCTTAATGTTTTACGCGGAAACGTTGAACTGTTCGATGAAGTGCTGAACGGTTTGATAAAATGTTGAACTGCTTGAACTGTTTGAATAGAATATCGCTTAAGCAGAATCGCAAGTAAGTCGGAGCCGTAGCCGTGAAGATTGAAACGTTGCAGGATTGCTGCAACGATACTTTTTTTTTTGGCTCTTGCGCGGCTCGCATAAGGCGTATGAATATGAATTTCGGAAAGACGTCATTGGATATATTGAAATAAAAATTCATATGCAAACAAGGCGATCAAGTACTTTTAACTGCGAAGCCAAAAATACAGACAATGCTTCCTCATAGAAAAGGCTTCGTGAATAAAGGAACATTATGAGAAAACGATATGAAAAATTTTAATTCTCAACTTTTATGAGAAAGCGACATGATAATTTCAATTTTCACCTTTTTTACTTGTCATGCATACATACATACGGCGATTTCGAAATAGGCACGAATACATATGTATATCGATGCCATACCGTACGAATATTTTTGCTTTAGTGACGGAGCGATTTCATAATGACTGGAATTTGCCAACGCGAGCAGTATCGCGTCTATTGCATTATATGTATTTTAAAAAAGAAAAAAAAAATGGAAGGTAACGAAGGCTGAGCCAGTGTGACATTTCTTTCCTTCCTATATTTCCGAGCTCGTCGGTTGCATGTGACAATCGCGAATCAAGTACAGCCGGGCCATCCGCGCGGAAGGTTGAGTCTTCGGCGGAGCCTAAGTCGATATATCGTATTATCTGTATAAACCGCGAACGTCGTGTTTCTTTCGCATCTCTACGAGGATGCAGGTGTACTCGATAAATCGATCCCTGAATGGGTCCACGGTTCTGGTAACCGGAGCCACGGGCTTTGTCGGCGGTGCGCTGTTGGAACGAATATTGCGTCTTAGCCCCGGACCGGAAAGGGTCTTCGTGCTCGTACGCAAGAGACAGGGTCTGGAACCACGCGACCGAGTCGACACGATTCTCGCATCCCCGGTGAGTTTGAATTTTTTTTTTTTTTTTCATATATGAGGCATTCTTTATCAACTGGGCCACTTTTTTCGGTCGACCTCCCAGATGTTTTTTAAAATTTGCCAGTTTGTAGTACTACTTGAGAGGGGATTCCGTGATTTTTTAGATTTTTTTAAATGCACCGTTCAGGATTGACGTTTTTTTTTTTTTTAATATCAGTATATCTCAGAAAATATCGGTCACTCAAAAAATTCGTAGGAACGTTAATATTTTTATTTTTCATTAACTTTCGAATAATGATAAATCCATCATTTTCCCGATACAGGAAAGTTCATTTTTCGTTAAAAAAAAAGTTAAACTAATTTTTATTCTACCAAAAACACACATTCGATTCTGGTTACAATTTTACACGATATCTAGCATTGTATGAAGATCCTAGAAAAAAAAATCCAAAGTGGTACCTGTGATTCTTACGTACTAAAAAAATCAACAAATAAAAAATTTAATTCATATAAATTCGTATAAACTCAACTATTATTTAGATAACTGAAAGGGGTTGGCCCGTAGTCGGTAAATTTGATTCGTATCGTTGGGAACCTTTTTTTTTTTTTTTAATAGAGATTCTTTTTTAGAGGTTTTCTTTTTTAATTTTTTATTTGTTTATTTTTTTTAGTGCCTAAGAATCGCAGGTACCACTTTGGGATTTTATTTTGTCGGAATCTCCATGTAATGCCAAACATCCTGTAAAATTGGGACATAACAAGTCTACCACATAACAACTCGAAAACGTAACAACTCTACCGCATAACAACTCTACTGGAATATAAATGTCCGAGAAAATCTCTACCGGTAGCGTTTTATTTACCTACATTCCGGTAGAATTATTATGTGGTAGAAATTTTGGGAAGAGTTCGCCACATTTACATCTCAACCACTCACAAGTCTACCGTACGAAAACTCGACCCAAAATCTCTACCACAGTATGAAAAAAAAAAAAAACTCTACCTGAGCGAATCAGTTGCCGACAAGTTTACCTCGTAACAACTACCGGCGTATAGGCGCCCAAGAAAATCTTCACGAGAAAAAAAAAAAACTCTACCGGAATTGAAATATAACTTTACCGGTAGATAAGACTAGACGCCGAGTAAGGTAATGTTTTTTAAAAAATGTATCCCGCCAGGTAATATTTTTTTTTTCATTTATCCAGCAAGGTATTATTTTGTTTAAAACGGTGAACAATTTTTTAATTTTGTTACCGAGTCGAACGTTACCACTTTTTTAATGTCTTCGCTTCTCATAAAGTCACGACGATTTTCAAATTACATTGAAATGTACGCGTAAAACGGATAATTAATGATGTTAACCGAGGATGAAAAGCGAACAAAAACGTTTGGTCCCAGCTGTTTTCCGGTCTGGACTTGAGAGCCTTGGAAAAAGTGTACGTCGTTCCTGGCGACATTACAGTTGACGGCCTAGACCTGTCTGACCACAACCGGGACCTTCTACTGTCGACCTGCACTCATGTTTTTCACTCGGCGGCTTCGATATCGTTCGCTAATCAGCTGGAATCCGCCGTCAGGATAAATCTGTTGGGGACGCAACATGTTCTCCGTTTGACGAAGAAAATGACTAATATTAAGTCGATGGTCCACGTGTCGACCGCTTTCGTGAACTGCACGATAAACAGCGAGGAGCTTCTCGAGGAACGGATTTATCCATCGAGGATCGATCCTCGAACGTTTACAGACATGGTTTGTCCAAATATTTGTACTCGATGCTAAGTAAAAAAAAAAAAAAAAAAAAAAAATCATAACATCGCTTCTTTTGGTGCACTAATATGGCCTGTATTTGTAAAACATTTTAGATTCCAAATTTATATACGTCAGCGTCAATAATTCGTTCGACTTCTCGTCGATAAGTTTATCATATATCATGCACTAGAATCGTCGACGCTTAGCTGATTCCGATTGATAAAATTACGCTCTCGCACAAAGTCCAATAGTTGCGAAGGCTTTGCGACACGCTAGAGTTCAGAACTGTATTACATTCACGTTAATCGCTTTCGAGTCTGTATGACGCAACGTTAATTCTTTGACGGTTTTTAATTTCATTGATTCACGGGCTGATACGATTACACAGCCGTAAATGATTGTTCTCCTCTACGACTTATTTTTGTGCGATACCACGATAAATCTGATGGAAATAAATGATTGGTTGAAAATTAATTGGCATTAATAGTGAATTAGTGAATAATTTATTTTGTCTATCCTGCACGAGTTGTAGGGAAAAAAAAGTCGAGACGTTGAATAAATGTATGCACTGAACGAAGTTACGCAAAGTTTAAATACACCTGTGAACAAAAAGAACCCAAAAAAAAAAAATGCCATTATTCACTATCCATATCTTTTATTTTACTCTTTTTTTTTTCCTAATCAGATCGAAACCATGTCTTCCGACGAAATGGAGAGAAGGAGCGACGAATTGTTGGGAGATCACGTGAACACATACACGTTCACGAAGCAAATGGCTGAAAATTTGCTGGTCGCGGAGAGAGGGAAGTTGCCATTGTCAATCGTCCGACCTAGCATTGTTCTGAACTCGTGGAAGCAGCCCATGAGTGGATGGGTGGACAATGTGAACAACGGTGCATGTGGATTCATAGCTGGCCTCGGAAAGGGTATTTTCCGCACGTTAGTATTGCCATACCATACCGCATACCATTGCCTACCGTTCTCAACAGGGTAACGACGGAATTATTAGTAGTAGTAGCAAAAGCGATTTATTTTCAAAGTTAATATTGACTAAGTTATCTTCTTGTACTAAATTTCATACACCGACAGCGATAGGTGCGCGACTGACGTGTGGCTCTGGCTTTCTCCAAAGTCAAGCTGTATCGCTCGCGGTCAGTACTTGAATGGGTGACCGCCTGGCCGCGCGCTGGCTGGCGTATCGAATAATTAAGCGGGAGGTAATTTTCTCGAAGATTGGTGATTACCCTGTAGGAACACAAATCTCTGAGAAGAGAGCCGTCTGTGTATGAGCAGGTTTTCCGTAGTGTCCCTGTGCCCTTGTGAGAATGCAACACAATAAGGGGTTAAGTCGGTTGCGAACGCAATCCGAGGGGTGGGGAGGTGGGGTGGGTAAAAGGGGAAGGACCCCGTACAGGTTGAAGAGTTACCTATAAAATACTAAATTTTATACCTAATGCCAATTATTACACCTTGGCAAAGGGCCATCGATCTGGAAACTTCAGACCGAGATTTTCTTTAGTATTTCGAAGATTTTTCTTTTCCTTTCCTTAGTTTACGATTAAAAGATTTGTAGATTTTATTCCGTGATTCTTTCGTTAGCCATTAATTCTAATTGTTGATAAATTGTGCGTGTGGGAAATTTATGCTTGCGCGTAACATGTTGGAATTATTATTATTTTTTATTGTTTTCCAATTAGCTTTCAAGCGGAGCCCGAAGCTCGAATGGACATAATTCCCGTGGATATGGTCGTATCGACGATCTTGGCCTCATCGATATGCGCAACGAGAAATCCGGACGAGGTCCACGTCTTTCACTGCACATCGAGCACGTCGAATTCGACAAATTGGTCGCAGTACTGCGACCAGCTCGTTAAATCTTGCAGATCCAATCCATGCGAAGATGTCGCATGGTATCCGGAAGCCCGAGCGCGAAGCAATTGGCTGAGGAACACGATCGTTCTTTACGTGTTTCAAATATTGCCGGCTCACGTGTGGAACATCCTTTGGCAATTGAAATGTCCCGGACAGAGACATCCGTAAGTTATTGCACGAAGAGTCTTTTCAGATTACGTGTTTTATGTGAAAACATTTCGGCAGGAGGACCAATAGAGGTCTTTTCGTGAATCGTTACGGTGAAAATCTCCGCGGGAGACTTTGGCTGAGATAAACTTGGAATATTCAGGGCATTGGAAAAGTTTTGGGGGACTTGGTTTCGGGTAGCTTGGAACAGATTAGATCGCCTAAACCTGGGCGTAGATCCCTGGGGGGAACTTGGAAGAATCATAGCCTGGAAGAGGTTCATACGTTTATGTAGTAATTCTCACCCAATCCTAAAGCTTCCAAAGATCTTTTGATATACAAACATTGCCAAGTACACGAATTTATACTCACCGCCTATTTCCGCAACGCAAATGTCTCCGACGGAGCGCAAAATAATTTGACCCTGACGTTCTTCATCTCCCGGCTTTCGGCTGCCAGTATGAGTTTAGTGGGTATTGTTTGCCGTCTCAAAACTGTCGATGGAAAACATCGGTCAGTTATTCGAAGAGGTGTTTAGTATTGGCTCACGGTATATTTTTTTCTTCCTTTGAAGAACACCGACGGGATCTACGATTTTCGTTCGAACGAAGCGGCTCTTTATAGTGTTATAAAATTTTTTAAAAATCAATAGATGCAACGGGCGAACATGCCGAGCCGTCGGTCTATTGACATCTTCGACCTCTCTTCTCTATTTGTCTATCTTCCAGATTACTCAATATCCAGTACAAATACGCGAAAGGCTGCACCTACGCGTCCTTCTTCTCGACTCGTCAATGGACCTTCTCGAGTCTTAACTCATCCGCACTTTCCAACGCCCTCTTGGCGAGCGAGAGGAACGCTCATCCGATGGATCCGGACGTTATCGAGTGGGATCGCTACTTCGAGATCTGCGTACTCGGCATGCGGCGGTACTACCACCAGGAGCCAGCTACGACGACCAACCGAGCGATGCGCCAAATGAAACGGTAATAATAGACTCGGAGCTGTCGGAGTCACGTCGATTATCTCTAGAGAATTGAGATCTCGGGACTTTTTCGATAAATTATTTCGAACCGCGACTCGGTCGGTAACGAAAACTGCAATCAATTATTTTCAAGGGTACCGAACTCTCGTGAAGCGAACCAAATTATCAACGTCCGCTTAACTGTTTCATGAAGACGCCGGCAATTCGCGTTTGGCCTAACATGTTGAAGAACCTCGAGAAAACAAAATTATTAATGTAAAAATAAAGACCTCCCTCGCCATTCATCCCTGGCGCAGTCGGTATCAAAAACTGTAATTAACTTTTCTCACGAATTCTGGTATGTACGGCTATCACCGATCTCGCGCAGGCATCCTAACTCCCCTTAAGTCTACGGTCAAATAAAGTTCATTGCAGTTTTTAATACCGACCGCGGTATTTCACTCGGCCTCGGACCGCGTTTTCAAGATCCGTAACGAACATCGCAGCATTTCTAGATCGCTAGAAGTACTACCGGCACCATCTGTGAGCGACCAATGATAAGTCCTTTCTCGATTTTTTTTTTCTATCTCGAACGACCCGAGACTAGTCTCGTACAACGAGATTATTGCGCGGTGTTGGCACATCAAACGAAGCCCTCACGTACGTGAAAGATAACACTATGAGAGAGCCAGCGGAGCTATTCATTCTACCGACAGCGGTGGATGCATTGCTGGTGAATTGCTGCCATAATGCGAGCTCCTCAAAATAGCACAGTTTAAAAAAAGAAAAAAAATTCTGCGTCATATCTCTTAGTGATTAAAAGTACCTCACCCTTACAGGTTCGGATATCACCGATCTCGCGCAAGTATCCTGACTCCCGTCGAGTGTTTATCTACGAGACCCTTACATGACGGCGAGTGGATATTTTGTGTCACGAGGTGGGCAAAGGGCGGTTTTCGCGCACGCTTCGCGTGCGAAAACCGCAATTTTCACACCTCGTGACATAAAATTTTGTTCGATAGGCTCATTGAAAGGTACAACCTTAAAAAAAAGAAAAAAGCGGCATTACGAGGGAAAAAAGCTGCTCATTCGTCCGTCCTTAGATACCTATCCACGGACGTCTGCAGAATTTATTACTAAATGCACTCATACGATTTTGAACTCCGCAGGTTGAAGCTAGTCGCGCATGTGACACCGTTTGTTGCTTTCATCGTGTTCTGGTGTCTCATGATTCTCCTACTACCTGGATCTCCGTCCGCTATCGCCGCCGCTCTACTCGCAGGTTTTCTCTTATTATTTCTCAAGTGGCTTTAAGAAAATAATCTCGAACTTTTACGATGTAACAGAAAATTTGTGTAGTTTTTTGTTTTGTTTTGTTTCTTAATATATACCTGACTCTGTAATTTAAGTTCATTATATTCTTCGCATCACTGGGTTTAATTGTGATCTTTCACCGTTGCAACATTGGCTACATTGTACTGACCGACTGTACGTCATGTACTGGAGTTGCAGTTGCAGTGAAAATTACCTACAGTTGTAGTAGAAAAAACTTGGACTCATGCGTTGGGAAACTGCGACGCAGAAGTCTCGACGATTAAAGACTGTTCGTGAGAATGATACTTTTCCTAACGTAACTGAGGTGACCATCGGGAGACTTCGATAGACTAATGCACAATGTTCACAATTTTCACTTGCTCTAGACTAGCGTGTCACCTTTATTTTAACGTCGTTTTTCCTGTAAGCCTCGCAACCATCGTTGTACAGTCTCATTTATTTGATTTGTAGTTGTATGGAGATCACTCGATTCCATCAAAACAGAGTTGCACGATGGTTAAAAGTTTGAGCAAAGCGATCGGTCTCATTTTAGTATAGTCGGAGTCGCGTCATAGTCATTGCAACTAGCAGATGCATGTCTAGTCAACCCTAGTGCGACTGCCGACTAAGATGTAACTACGAATCCATGGTTGCAGCATGGTTCCGTCAGGGTTGACTATAAAAGTAGGAGACCGTGATTATCCGAATCAATTGGGCTTGAGCCTAGTTAGAAATAACAATTATGCCGATAATGAAAATTCGACGACGAAAAGTAACATACTTATGTAAAACATCGAAAAGGAAGCTAACTAACAAATTTGCAATTATTCTTTTACCATAAGAACATTAGACTTTCGCTCAGATGTTGAAGTATCGTTCGTCGAAGCTACAACGCACTCGACTGCGAAGCTATTATTTACGCATATGAATATCACGGAGCGTCGCGAAAAATTAATTAAATCTGCCCGAAAAATTAACGTGTGAGGGGTGTTATGTAAAAACGCATGATGTAAGCTCTATCGCGTTTGCGCTCGACGATCACATGACATCAAAATTTTGCGCCATATGGTTCGGATAATGGAAATTCGGATAAAGCAAGTGGCAGTTGCATTAACGGAGGTTCGGATATTCGAGGTTCTCCTGTAAGTAAGCTTTAACCGAGACCGATACAAACTAAGCTTCAAAGTCATTCATGGCATACGTGATTCGATGAGGTGTCACGTGAGGATCACGTCACTCACGAAAAAACATGTGCGCGCTACATTTGTCTGATAAAACTTTACTTTGGCTCGCAAAGGCGGAATTTACATCACTGAGAAGTAAACGCAAATCTCAATAGTCCAAAGATCGTCGAAGATAGGAACGAAGAATCGACGACTACGAAACTAAATATATTGTTTATTTGGATGTGAGTAGCATAGGTCCGCAAAGTTGGGTCGAGCCAACTAGGCTAAAAAAATATACTGTTTACTAACGTGAACAACGACCTATCTCGTGATACACGGCCCTTCGGCCTGCCAAGTTAAGTTTGTACCTTCGGGCTCGACTTCGTGGTACGCGAAGTCGCCAGATAGACGATTCTACTTAAGTGCACACTACCAAGAGATGCAGCGGATTCTCGACGCTGAGTTCTAAAAAAAAAAAAAATAAAAAACGATTCAGCACACTTCAGCACCATCATCTCGCATCGCGCCGGTTGCTTTCATCCTCGGGTTTCATCGCGTCTGGTGGAAAATGTTTCCCCTTCTTCGCACAACTGCCGCATCGTTCATTTTTACCATTCCTACGTGACGGGACTTTGAGAACCTCTGTCGGCGCAATCCAGTAACGCGCGCGCGTTGCCAATACACACCTTGGAAGGAAGCGGTGAGTGGTAGGGATTCGGTATCTGCGTGACAGGCCCGGCTTCGATTCCCACCGAATACCAATGGAATCTTTTTTTATGCATCTTTCAGCGTTTCTCCGGTCGTTCGAAGTCCACCATAGAATCCAGATGGTCCAGCCTTTCACAATATTCAAATTACAACGCAATCGTAAATAGTCAGATTAGTACGTGGCTTAATGGTAAAAAGTCGCCATCGTGACATCCGAAGCCGGCTCAAAACACAACATCGCATTCGCACACCCTGGGTCCAAGAACTTCACGACTCCGGCAGTCTTTCAGTATCCTGAAAGACAATCCCTCTTAATTTGTCATTATTACAGTAACGGCGTATAAAATAAAAATAAAATCTTCGAGTCTTCGCAATCGACTACATTGTCCTACGCACTCTGCACTGCTGCGGGCAACAATTTTTCCATCCCGGTAGAAAAAGGTAATCATAAATATTTCTCTTTTTTCTTTGTTCTACGTGCATCACTCGGGCGATCATTTTTAATGCAGGAAGATGTGGAAAGACTTTGCAATGAAATGCAAATTGCCGTTAGATAATTAGAAAAAATAAACAAAAACCTGTTGTTCACTGAGTACCACTGATCCTCGCTAGAGCTCTGGCAACACAACCGCCACGTACACACCGGTCTCACTCGCTCGCTTCGTGACCGCGCGCGTTATTGCTTCCTCGGGATCTTTGCTTCGCGGACGAAAAGGCTTCAGTCCAGTCGAGTTTCTGACGTTGCCGGTTTCTCGATCGCGACTTTCTCGCATCCGGCCGCTAGCGTGGCAGTTGCCGCACGAGTTTCTCACAGCATCGACACGGACTGCAAAATAATCGCGGAAATAAAAGTGTGATCAGCATTGTTCGACGATTCGTCGAGCTATCGCTTAACAACTGACAAAACGCGCCGATACGGAGGGACGATGGGATCGCCCGTAACGGATTTCTATCGGGATAAGAATATTTTCATAACAGGAGGCACCGGTTTTCTCGGTATATGCCTCATCGAAAAACTCCTGCGATGCTGCCCCGACGTCAAAAATATTTATCTGCTCATGAGATCGAAGAAGGGCAAGGAGATTCGCGAGAGACTCGAGGAAATCACTAAAAATCCGGTACATTTTTTCGCAATATTTATTTTTAGTTTTTCTTTTTTGTTTTCCTTTCCTTTTATCGTCTCGTAGTTTATTCAGCTCGAAGAAAATGTTTTATTCAAGGATCTATGAGACAAGTTCCAATATATTTATTAACATACAAAAAAGAAGAAAAAGTTTAAATCAATCACTCCCCATAATCTCAAATGCTTAAATGTATATATATATAAACAAATTTCATCACACATTTTTTATTTTTTATTTATCAGATATTCGAGAAACTCAAGGAGGAGAGAGGCAGTGATCCGTTCGAGAAGTTAATTCCTGTAGCAGGTGACGTAGGCCAAGAGAATCTGGGCCTCTTGACGGTGGATCGGCTGACGTTGGTAGAGCACGTTAACTTGGTTTTTCATTCTGCGGCTACGTTGGACTTTGACGCAAGCTTGAAATCAGCTGTAGAGATCAATCTGTTGGGTACACGCAGAGTGGGCGAGCTCTGTCAGGAAATCAGAGATCTCAAGGTGACCTAATGATTCTTCTTTTTTTTTTGTCCATATCAAAGCTTGTGCAAATGATTATCCATGTAAATGCGCATGTGACTGATGCAAATTATTTTCTTTTGCCAGGCTCTCGTTCACGTATCGAGCGCTTATGTAAACTCTTTCTTGCTGGAGACCAAGGAACAGATCTATCCTGCGCCTATGAACGTAGAGGAGCTATTAAAAATTGTTGAACAGAGTGATGACAATGCTCTGAACGAAGCCACTCCGGGAATCCTTAAGGATCATCCCAATGCTTACACATTCACGAAGCATCTCGCAGAGCATGAGATTGTGAAAGTGAATGTACACTCAGCGATCGTTAGACCCTCCATTAGTAAGTTAATTGGGGGAAAAAAAGAGGCGCAATGTAATTTGCACACAGCTTCCTCATTTATTGTAATTTTGTGCATAGCTTTCCCTATCAAACAGTTAGTGGATTGATTTTGGGTCTGCTCATAGAGAAAGCTTCATGTACAATTGTAACAAATGAGGTAACAAATGACGGACACACACATACAGACGTGGGCGCACTCACGCACTAGGACGCAAACTAAAAATCGTATTTCTCGACGTTTTAGACTATTTCAAGTACTCTGACATTACAATCTCGATAAAAAACATGCTAATGAAAAACCGAATCTATGACTAAATGCGATTTCGATACCGGCAGTTACTGCGGCGTGGAAGGAACCTGTCCCTGGATGGACGATGTCGAAGAACGGACCGCAAGGGTTTATCATGGGAGCGAGCAGAGGAGTGGTGAGAAGATTGCCGGTCAATAAGGATCTCGTCTACGATTACATCCCCGTCGATATTGTAGTAAACAGCCTTATCGTGGCAGCATACAATGCTGGACGTGATAGGTAAGGTCGAACAAACGATAAAAAAAGTACTATTATTGCTAGAAGCCTTTCTCGATTTTTTTAATTTAAATTTTGTTATTTTTATGAAACTTCCAGCGGCTCTGGTATGAAGGTGTACCACTGCACGTCCAGCACGTGCAATCCCTTCAAATGGGATATCATCGCTCCGAAATTGAACCATTATCTTCGCAAATACCCATTGCGCGGAGCAGTCTGGTATCCGTATCTCAAGCTTTTACCTTCCATCTGGCTCTTCCGTATCTCAGCGATCTTCGTTCACATGATTCCCGCCTACATATTGGATACGGTGACGCTATTGAGCGGCGGCAGACCGATGTAAGTTTGCTCGCCAAATTCGCAACGGGAAAACAAATGTCTGTGTTATTGTTGTTTTATTTTTATCCCTTTCATTAATTCGTATCAGAGTTATACGCGAGACGAAAAACTAATATACTTTTGCCTTTCAGTCTCGTTCGTTTGCACACCAATGTCAACAAGTCCCTCCGTCGTCTCGAAAGATTTATTTTCACCGAATGGAAGTTTCACAATGTACGCTTGCTCGAGCTTCACGATTCGTTGTCAACCGAGGATAAGCAAATCTTTTGTCTCGACGTCAGGTCTTTGGTGTGGATAGATTACTTCCTCGAATTGACCAAGGGCGTACGAGTCTATCTGAGTAAAGATCCTTTGAAGACCCTCCCTAAAGCGCGTGCGAAGAATAATATGTAAGAAAATTATGTATTCCAATCATATTTTTAATGTTTTCATTTCACTCGATGCAAAAATGGCTGTAATAGCCCCATTTTCACACCTCGTAAAATAAAATTTTGTACGATACTCGTGCGAAAAACGTTTTCTTAATATGTGTGATTGCAACACTCGCTTTCGGCTCGTGGTGCAAACTCATACTCGTCAGAAAAAAATTTTTCGCACTAGTATCGTAATGTAACTATTTCCTAACGCATGCACGTAAAATCCCGCTTTCTGTTCCTGTGAAGTGTGCGCAGAAAGGCCTTTTTTGCAGCGCATGCGAGAAAAATACTGCGCATGCGTACAAACGTGATACGGTATTTTTCCCGCACTAGTGCGACAAAGTGCCTTTCTGAGCACATTCCCCAAAAATGAAAACGTTACTTTCGTGAATTTGTTAGAAAAAATTATGTGAATGCGATGGCGGTAGAAAAGGGAGTTCTGACGCGTGCGAATGCCGCACTCTCCTTTGGTTTGTGCGCCATTCTCACACTCTTCAAGATCTCCCTTTCTATGCTCTTGCCATATGAATAATTATCTCCTCATCGTTAATCTTTTTTTCTATACGTTTAACAGTCTCATGTGGGCTAATCTTGGACTACAGGCGGTACTTCTCGGTCTCATCTGGTGGATAGTGAAAGTATTGTTGGGATCTACATGGACGAGCACCGGCATGGTCGTACCTATAGTTTATCTCCTGTTCGATCAACTCTGAGAGCATAGGACACGTCATACAATGCAACGCGATAATTCGCAGGCAATTTTTTTTTTATCAAAAGAATGGTATTACAAGTTCCGTATGATTATTTTATTTTTTTGCTCACAATCATATAGACGAAAAGTAAGTCTGAAAGCTCGACAAATTGCACACGTCCATAGGCAATTGGGGTCCCTGCCGGATGGGAACGCCATTATTTCACAGTGCCGCTATAAAAATCAATCAAATTAAAAGATAATATTTAACTTTTAACTATCAGATTGGATCTCCTTGTTAAATTTTTCTTTTTCAAGTTCAGCCATTCCGCAACGTGCTGTAACGAAAGCAGATATTTTCTCTTATTTTCTTGTTTCTCCGACAACACGCGGACGACGCGGTATATTTCTATTTTGTATCGGGTTTAAGTTAGCGCCATTAAATGTAGATTTACGTTTGTTGATTATACCATTTCGAGTTATCTATGCTGTCTCCGAGCTCATAGAATCTTTTTTAATGTGAGAATAGCCCACTGGGTCGAGGAGAAGCGCGAAGGCCTTTTCGGTCGGTAATATTTATATTTAAAAGTTATTTCTCAAAGCTGCAGAACTCTCCCGTACGAGGGCATTTCACCCCCCTCCCCTTAAGGTGATGTGTAACACGAATTTAATAAAGTGGTTTATACTTTTCATTGTTAATTCAAATATACTCGTAATTCAATCCTTTCTCGTGCTATAATAATCGTTTTGCAAATCAATAGATTCACGCCTTTACACATCAGTCTACCAACTGTACGAACTCTATCAACTAACCACTCCGCCATAAAACAAGTACACCCTAACATGTCTACCGCATCACAACTCTACCCGAAAATCTTTCCATCGCATCAACAAAAACTCCAGATTCTCTATCAGAATACAATTCCATAGCGTAAAAAAAAAGCAACAAAAGATTAGAGTACTGTTACGGCAACGAACAAAAATTAACCATGTTATTCAATTTACAGTAGTTTCACTGTAGAACCTCGATTGATCAAATCGTTCGGATTAACGAGAATTCGTATAATACAACTGTGAAGTTGTGTTAAGCAAACAGTAGGAAACAGATAGAAAATTGCGGTACGCATATATTTTCAATAATTATTATATATATTTGAGAAATAACGTGATTCAGTAGAATCTCGATTATCCGAATCAATTCAGACCGGAGCTCGTTTGGACTAACAAAAATTCTGATAACAGAACTGTGTAGCTGTGTTCAGCGACATAGCGCGATATATGTAGAATAAAAATTACAATACGCATATATTTTAAATAATTGTGATATATATTAGAGAAATAACGTGATACATATATTTTTATAAGATTCAACGGTAACTTCAAACCTTCATCATGATATCCACAATTTTCGTTTGGCGCACGAACGATTGTACGATTTTTGTTAATGACAGAGATCGTTGATTTGCCAACATCATACGAGCGCGCTAACGATGTGCTGGCCTCTCCCTTATCGAGTGTTGAAAGAATTTCTCATTTTTTTTCCACTGTAAGTACATTATGCTTACGCTTAGAGGTGGGAGGATTGGACGTTGAAGCCATAACGCACTAAACTACGGGATTAGTTCATTAACGATAATACATTTTGAAATACGTGTGTATCTTTGTTTGGTCTGAGAAACTAATAAATACGGCGCATACCACTGACGTGCATGCGCGTTAATGCTGTGCGAATTTCTAAACGAGTTCGAGCATGCTCGAATTGGTTTGTTATTTGTAGCGGGCAACAATAGTGGAGCGGAACAATGTAAGGAGACGAGAATTTCATGCAATAGTTCGGATAGTAAAAACTTTCTCCGAATCGACGCCGGTTCGGATAACAGAGGATTCGAATAATAAGTGTTCCGGAAAATCGAGGTTCTACTGTAATTCCGGTAAGGTTTTATTGTACAGTGGTAGAGTCGTACCTGATGGTCTTTATTTATTTTTTTTTGTTAATTCGTTTAATGGATTTTAACCTTACGATCAGTTTACAGTTTACAGTAAATCCAAATTTAGAGCTCACAATAATAAACGATATAATAATAACAAATAATATATTAAGATTAAGTTGATAAAACCTCGGAATTAAAAAAAAATTAGAACACTTGACATTATATCTAATTATATGACAGTCCAATATACGATTTAATCAGTCCAATGAGTAACATAAGTAAAATATGTGAATGCAAAAAAAATTTGTCGCGTTCTCTCGTCATACACAACCATCGTACTACATTGGTCGTACCGGCTCGGTTAGAAAGTATCTGAAGTTATTTCATTGTCGGGCAAAAACAATTGTAAAGTTACACTGCATACGTAAAGTCGATCGCTCACCTGGGGACTATTATGAATTCCTAAAATTACGATATTTCAACAAAAACGAAAATAATAATTTCCGTAGAGGTTCATAACGTACGGCAGTCGTTTCGAGTACACGAAAATTGCGGGGCTGTAAAATAAAAATCCACAGAATAAAAGAAAAAATTGAACAAACGATTTTATTAGCTAAATATTTAACCGCTTAGATATTCATGATTTGCGTAAAATCTAATGATATGACAATATATGATTTAATCATTTTAACGAGTAACATTGTAGACATTTTTTTCGCATTCTCTCGTCAAACACAACCATCGTATTTACATTGGTCGTACCCGATTCGTTTAATAAGTATCTAAAGCAATCTCTTTATCGGGGAAAAAAAATGGTAAACTTTTTGAATGGCGACGAACCTTTTGCCGGACCAAATAAATACTGAAACTTAGGTTTTAACGAAAATTAATATAGTAATTTCCGTACAGGTACGTAACGAACCCCAGTCGTTTCGAGTACACGGAAATAACGTGGGCAGTTATTATCTCCCCGTCGGGGATAGCTCGATTATCGAAGAAACCGAACGACCTTGGAGAACAGACGATTCCACGATGTGACGGTCGCCCGACTAATGTCCTGAACGAACTTCTTGTTCGCGACGACATGCCTACCTGGCGTCGTCAATTGGCATTCCATAGCGGCCCGATTGGTTTGGACCACGACGGGGAATTTATTAATTCCGGAGCCATCCGGAGGATCTCGTGCATACGACCGGTCCGCGTTAGACTCCGCAGTTAGTCTTCCGGCAGCCGGTGGCGAGCGAACAGATAGTCTTTCCATCTGTTCGCAACGGCCGAATTTTCGTTCGCGTTCCCTCTCTAACTTGATAAATTTTCAGTCAAGTTCGTCAGTTGTTTTCGTCCGTGAAAAATCTTCACCGTCTCGGCTTCGAATTCGATAGACATATCTTTTGTTTTTATTCTCCCTGCTTTATTTTGGCATATCGTCCGTTTGCCGAAACTTCCCGAGCTCTGCATATCTATCGGTAATATACAGTAGATTAATTTATCAATATTTTTTCTTGATTTTTACTTTTTATTCATTTCATTGGGACATTTTTAGGAGAACAGACTTTGCTTAATCGGCGTTCATTATAACACGAGGTGTCTTGAAGTCGTTTTTGAAATATTCACAATCTTTCAAACCTTACGAAATATTTTTGTAATACATGAAAATAATATTATGAAATATTCTGTGAAAATATTCGAATGAAATGTTTCTTAAATGTTTCAGAAGGATAGTCAATATTTCAGTACATGTGAAATATTTCTGAAACATAAATTATAGAAATGTTCTGAAATGTTTTTGTGTTTATGTGCTTGTGCGCGGGTGTTTATGCGAATTAACACTGACGATGCAATCTTTCGCATTTCAAAAAATATTTGCGAAATACTTTAGATCTTTGAAAAATATATTTTTGAAACCTTTTGAAAACTATCCCCCTGCTATGTGGGCGGTTTCATTTTGCACTTCGTTATTGACACCGACAAAATAGAATTACTGTCATAACGTTTGTCAAATTTGTTAGTTTTGTTCACCGTATAAATAAAATCATTAATTGCCTCGGGGAATTAACATAAGTTCAGGTAAATCAGATAGGTTTTACTTGCATTAGTTAAATCGTTCACAAAATAACGTACCTCGAGGGGAATTCAGAAGATAATGTAACATTGGTCGTGAATCTGGTGCGAGGTTTCCGGTCTGGCGTGATGTTAATTAATGATTTTTTTTTTTTTTTTGTTTAATTCACCTTCGTTCATATTTTGCCATATCGGATGAGAAAAAAAAAAAAAAAATTAAAGTACACAAACACTTTCGACGTTTTCAGTTTTGCTTAAAAACATAATGGAGTCAACGCCGACAATACCCGAATGGTTTCGCGGTAAGAATGTCCTCGTCACCGGATCGACTGGATTTATGGGAAAAGTCTTGCTCTCCAAGCTTCTCACCAGCTGTCCGAACCTTGGAAATATCTATATGCTCGTCAGAGAGAAGAAAGGCGTGGATCCCAAGACGCGGCTCACTTCGATTATTCAGGTAAGCATTAGCAGCTATTGTTTCGTTATTCCAATAACAAAAAAAATTAATGAAACAAAACGTAATGAAAAAATTAATTTAAAAAATGTAAAAAAAAAAAAGTATCTTTGTAACGCTAGATAACTAATGTTTATTCATGATTGTGAGGATCATCAGGAACGCTTTTAAAATATTGAAAAAATCTGATGCGACGAACGTCGGCTGGAATCACTTTCAAATGAATTTCGACATAAGGTCGATTGCGGATCATATAACGTTATAACTTGAGAAATCAAGGAACGCAAGATGGACCTTGAAAACTTTCGAATGAACTTTACGGACGGCGTGGAATTAACTTTCTCCGCAAAAGAAACGAATATTGATGTAATTGATATGTGATTTTTTTTTTTTTTTTTTTTTTTTTTTCTCACCAAAATGAACATTTTTTCTACGCAATTATTTGGCCGAAATGTCAACGTTTACGATTGTAACGAGGAATGAATTCCATTGGTACAGAAAAAGTTGTGGTTGAAGATCCTGAGTAACGTTTTCTCATCGATAATTAATTCTCACACCATCGGTCTCGTAACAATGTACGACCTTGCGCCGCATCAAGACTTTCTAACTCGACGGTCATTCTCATTCCCCATATGTGAATGATCGTAGTTTAATTGTTTGAGAAAAAAAAAAACAGGTGCAAAATAATTTTCGCGTGTCTTCGTAATTTATTACAATATTTCTCATAACTATCTCTATGAGAAAAATCTTTCATAGATTTTGGCTTCCTCGGGGAGGAAGCTATGCGCAAAAATTGTAATAATTTCGTCATGTGCGAATTACTATGCATTTTTTTCGCAACATTAAAAAAATGTCCACACCTCATACAATTGAGACCGTCGAAATTTACCGCTGAATTCATTCAAAAAAAAATCGCTAACTGAATTTTGCTTAATCCGTCCTTTTGAGTCTATTGTTAATCTATTTTTCACAATTGATTACAAATGTGTAACGTGTCTTACTGTCAACGTGATATTTGATACAGTAACTCGTTTCAGACCCAAGATATTATTTAAAAATTGTTTTCAATTATAAAAAAAAAAATAAATCACAACATTTCATAAAAATCTACCTGCCTGGATTGATTCTGACCAAATTCCATATCAAAGGTCTTTGATCATAGTATTAACGTTGTACGCATTTTTAGTGCGTTAGCTCAAAATTAACGAAAGTTCGAACAAAGATTTTTTTTCAAATATTTCAAAATTGCATAAAATCCCGTTATCTCAAACCGTTTCCGAATTGCAGTAGAACCTCAATTATCCGAATCATTTGAGACGGGAGCTCGTTCGATTGAACGAAAAATTCGGGTCACGGAACTGTGAAGCTACGTTAAACGACATAGCGCGCATATCGAAAAAAATTATAATACCCATATTATATATCAATTAATAATGATATATATTTGAGAAATAACGTGATAAATGTATATTTATAATATTCAAAGGTGACTTCAAACTTTCTTCATTGGGAAATCCACAATTTTTCGTTTAGCGCATGAACGTTGTACGACTTTTCTTAATGTCAGAGATCGATGATTTGCCAACATCATACGAGAGCGCTAATGATGTGCTGGTTTCTCCCTTATCGAGTTTCGAAAGAATTTCTCTTTTTTTTTTTTTTTTTCCACAATAAGTACATAATGCTTACGCTTAGAGGTGGAACGCCTGAACGTTGAAGCCATAACGCACTAAACTACGAGACTAGTAGATTAAAGAAAATAAATTTTGAATACGTGTGTATCAATTTGTTCGGTCTGAGAAACTGAAGAATACGCCGCATAAAACTGACGTGCATGCACGGTAATGCTGCGAGAGTCCTATGCGAGTTTAGAGCGGGCTTAAATTGGTTTCTCGTTTGTAGGACGCAACAATTCAGTGGCGCGCAATAATGTAATGGACGCGAGAATTTCGCGCAATAGTTCGGATAGTAGAAACTTTAACCGAACCGCCGCCGGTTCGAATAACGGGTATTCGAATTAGCGAGATTTCAACGTAGCCTCAAAACGACGAATTACGCACGTTTCAATTTGCGATTTTATACGATAAATTTTGCGGCAAATTGTCACCGTTTCAATTTTCATCGCACGTAGACATTTTTTTTTTTTTTTTTTATGTTGCGAAAAAAGTTGCAAAGCGTTTTGCACAGGGCTACCATATTTGTTGCAATTTCGCGCACGACTTCCTCTACGACGGAGCCAAGTGCGAAATTTTCATAAATGAGCAAGTCATGTGAACATTTATTATCGCGAAAACATTGCTTCCTCCATGAGGAGGCGATTATCGAATATAATGAAATCGTATTATTCAACGATGCCTTTTCATTTTCACAAGACAAAGCGATAAATTTACGCTTGAGTTTCTTTTTTTAATCCAAGATCTGAGCTCAACGATTTCCCAAAGAGTTTGCGGGTGGGAAATATCTTGTCTCTTCATTTATTTTTTTACAAAGCGATTAAATTACGTTTGAATTTCTTTTTTTTTTTTTTTTTTTGAACCAAGACCCGCCCTCAACGAAATCCGAAAGTGTTCGCGAGTGGGAAACATTTGATCTCTTCATTTATTTTTCATGAGGATCGGTGGTGATCTTTCGCGGCAGAGCGTTATGTTCCAATGGCTGTGGAATAATGATAGAATCGTTTTACGATTCTTGCGTAAAACCGACGGTCTCTCACGATGTTCCTCTAATGAACAGTGTTTATATCTGTACTTGTGCAATTGTCTATTGGTCATGGCCGCGTAGACCCACGATTGCGATTTTTTTTCTTCTTCTTCTTTTCTCTCGGCCGCTCCTACGTAGCTAGGATGTGCGTGGAGCCGAACGCGGAGTTCGGCTATTTGAGAAAGTACGACAACTATTTGCCTTGACACCGTGACCGGTTATTTAAATCAATTCGACCACCGATTGTAGAAGTCTACCTTATCACGCAACGAACCATCGTGGTCATTCGATCGATTACTTATCGGATGCGTAATATTCGAACGTCTTTTCACAAAGCGATTTCGTTTCGGCAAGGTTCAAGGTAGTCCTTGCGAATCGCATAAGTTCGCATAAGTTTCAAAGAATTGAGCGAGAATTGAAAACACTTCTTGATGGTATAACAATCTGAAAAAAAAAATAAGCATATTAAAGATGCTGAAAATATTAATTTTGCATAATAATAATAATTCCAAAGCGTTATTAACAACTGTTGAAAAATTAAATTGTTCAACAAATCTCCCGGAAACCCAACTTTTTGTTTTTATGACAATAATTCGTTGATTTTTCGGAACACCTGCGATTTTTTCAGATTTTTAAATTTCATGACTACACATTTTTCCCCACATAAAAAAAAAAATGCAATAGTTATTTGTATGGCAATGGCGTAAAAAGGGAGCTCTTGACGAGTGTGAAAATGCATTCACACGAGTCAAAACTCCCTTCTCTACGTCCATGCAATTCACGCAATTTTTTCCTAACAAATTCACGAAAAATCGAGCTTTTCGTTTTTAGGAATTGTGTGTATAAAGGAACTTTTCCGCTCTAGAGGTGGAATAAAAATACCATATTGCGATTGTACGCATGCGCAGTTTTTTTCCCGCACGCGATGCGACAGAGTGCCTTTTTGCGCACGCTTCACAGGAACGGAAAGCGAGATTTTGCGTGCATGCGTCAGGAAAAGTGTATTTAAAAATCTGAAAACAATCATGCGTATTCAGTGAAATGAACGAATAATTTTCATTAAAAAAATTACCGATAAATTACGAACATTATTCTCGACAAAAAGTTACGCGCGTGAGGAATTTGTCTGCTCGGGTTGATAATGTCTACAATTTACTCGAAACAATATTTAACGTCGATGATCGACGTGACGTCGAGCATGAAATCGGTTATGGGGAAAAATAGCCGCGTGTTGCGCGATTGACGGAAAGGAGTTGCTTACGATATCGATTTGCAATAACGAGCATATCGCAAGTGCCTATCCCTCATCGAGTTTTACGCAATTTTCAGCATGCGAATTGCCCGACGATACAGTCGAAAAAAATTATTTTTAACGGATTTAATTACATTCATTATATATATATATATATATATATATTTTTTTTGTGCTAAATTCCATTTGGAAACTACTAATGCAAGTTTTACCATCATTTCTAGGCACGCGAAATAACTATTGACCATAAAACGGTTTCTATGAAACCCTCAGCTTTTCTGATTGTTGTCTCGCAAAGCCTATTGAACTCCTAAGAATGCCCGGCAGACTAGCCACTCATAACAGAATGACAACCAATTCTGACGCATATAGCGCTCGAGTACATCCTTTGAAATCAAAAGGGATCACATAGAAAGCTCGGAGAACGATAATAATAGTTATTCATCTTATTTTTTTTTTTCGTGTATTGAGTGTTCTGAGTGTAACTTAAAAAAAGGAATAAAATATTTGTGATTTTTAAAAAACCATGAGGTAAAAAAAACCTCGGGCAAGCAGCAAATTTCGATTTGCAATAAAGAGCATATCGCAAGTGTCTAAGCTCTTCGAATTTCCCAGATAGAAAAGTGCCGTGAAATGGAGTAATGTATCGCGATATTTGCAACGTATGTCGCAAATATTGCGCCAACTGCTTCTTTTCTTAACGCTTGTCTATCTGGTTGCATGCAATTTTATGCTAGCAAATTGCCCGACGATACAGCCGAAATAAAATAATTTTGAACGATTTTAACTACACTCGTAATGTAAATAATAATTTTTGTTTTAATACCAAAAATGCCACTCGAAAACCACTGATGAAAATTTACCATAATTTTTTTTTTGTGATATTACTGAGCGACTTTTGATATTGTCCCGTTGCCGGAAAAAAATGACTCGGCGGGCTCGGTGAACGATAATAATAATAATAATAATATAATTCAACTTACTTTTTTCACCAAGAAAGGTCGGACAAGAGTGTAATTGTAAAGAAAGGAGAAAGAACAAAATTCTGCATTCAAATTGTAAATCACCTTGAAGTGAAAAAAAAAAAAAAAAAACCCCTTAGGCAGGCAACAAATTGTTATGCATCGGCGAGTACTGTGACGTTCTTCCTCGGGCAAATGTACGTGATTTTTTTTTTTGTTCCATTTTGTTTCAGCAAGAACCGTTCAAGGTCCTTCGTGAAAATAATCCCGAGAGGCTGAAGAAGTTGGTAGTGATACAGGGAGATACCGCGCTGGACGGTCTGGGTCTGTCGACCTCGGACAAGGACCTCCTCATCAACGAGGTCTCCGTGATCTTTCACATGGCAGCGAATGTCAAGTTCAATCTACCCCTGAAGACGGCTGTAAATTGCAATACTCGAGGAACCGCCAATGTATTGCTTCTCGCAAAGCAGGTAATTAATTTTTTTTTTTTTTTTTTTTTTATTTCCCGCAATTAACTTTCAGCCAAAAGACTGGAAGTTAATTGCGGCAAATATTCGAAGGGAGAACGAGGATTGACTCTCCCAGCTGGCGAAATAAATTTCGATCAAAGTTGAGATTGGCTTTATTGCACTATTTGTTTGATTAATGGGGTTAAATTAGGCAGTTTTCAAATTTTTCAAAATTTTTCAAATTTTCAGCCAAAAAGTTGAAAGTTAATTGCG
Organism: Amblyjoppa proteus; assembly: GCA_963922035.1. Taxonomy (NCBI): domain Eukaryota; kingdom Metazoa; phylum Arthropoda; class Insecta; order Hymenoptera; family Ichneumonidae; genus Amblyjoppa; species Amblyjoppa proteus. Next base: position 46,244,629 of record OY998229.1, read on the forward strand.
GCAAATATTCAAAGGGAGAGCGAGGATTGACTCGCCCCGCTAGGGGAGTAAATTTCGATCTAAGGCTGAGAACGGCTTTAGGCACTATTTATTTAATCAATGGGGTTCAATTATGGGGTTTTCAAATTTTTTTTGCCGGTCGTGTTACACACATATATATACGGAGATCGTCGACAGTTGTTGACGTCATTACTGCTTTGCTAAATTATGCTATTGTTGCTTCCGCTGTATATTTTTCCATAGTCTCACTTTATTTTATTTTATTTTGCTGTGTTATTTTGTTATATTTTTCGTATTGCATGCATATTCGCCGTATTTTTCATATTCTCACTTCACTTCATGTTTCTCCAGTTATATTTTTTATTTATTTATTTTTTGTATATTGTATATAAATCAAATCACAATTGTACGAATAACCAAATTTTCTTTATCCAAGTGTGTTTTTTGACGTTTTTAAAAATTTCAAAGATCTTTTCATGAATATGTCTTTTTTTTCTTCCCTTCCCCCTCCCCCGGAAGCAAAACTTCGTCTACGAGGAAGCAAAAAATCAAATTGCTACTGACGCATTGCCGCAATTGAGTAATTATTTATCGTCACACGAATCGACCGACACAAGATAAAATGTGTTCGCAAAGTCCCGGACGATGCTCAATTACTGAGCTCGAAAGTAATAATTATTATTTTTATATATAACAAAGTTCTAAGGTCATCCATGGGTTTCCAATGGCTGCTCGATTCGGATTTCAGTGGTTCCCAATGAACGCTCGATTTCCGATTTTTACAGGTGACAGGTGACAAACTGTCACCTGTCAAAACGTCACCTCGACTTTTTTTGACCCTGGCAAATAATCTGCGTAGAATATGCTGATTGGCATTTGAAACTTTATTTTGGATATAAAATATCCGACATATGTAGTGTATTAATGCGTGAGGATGAATTGTACGTCATTCGTGTCTGTAGGTAGTCGTATGTTTTTCGTTGTCGGTTGTTTTCCGATCACTTCCTGTGAGAGTTCTGACAGTCTGTTTTAAGACTATGCGTAAATGGGTCACCTGAAGCCAATGCCGATGGTCAAAATTCGATATCTCGAAAAAAAAAAATGTGGCCATTTTGAAAGTGGCAAAATGAGAAGGAAGTACCCTTACATTTTTTTTGACGAAAGTCGGTTTTTTCCAAAAAAAAATGTTAGATTTTTTTCGCTAATGATATCGATTAGGAAATATGCCACTTGAAAACAATGACGGTGGTTTTAATTCGATATATTGAAATTTCTTGAAAACAGTCCAGATTTCTGCGTCGCAGAAATCCTCAGTTGAGGAAATCCTCGTTTGAGGAACTCCTCGGTTGAGGAAATCCTCGGTTGAGGAAATCCTTAGCCGAGGATTTTTCCAAAAAATTTCAAGATATCGAATTAAAACCTTCGCCATTGTTTTCAAGTGGCATATTTCCCAACCGATTTCATTAACGAAAAAATTCTAAACAATTTTTTTGGAAAAATCCTCAGCCGAAGAAATCCTCAGCCGAGGAAATCCTCAGCCGAGGAAATCCTCAGCCGAGGAAATCCTCAGCTGAGGATTTTTCCAAAAAATTTTTTTAGAATTTTTTTTGAAAAAACCATTTTCGTCAAAAAATGGTAGGGGTATATTCGACGTATTTTTTTCCGCTGAACACGAACCCGCTGGCCTTTTTTGGGCTAAAGTACAGTGCCACATTGAAAGTTTCGATTTTATGCATAAAAAATCGTATTTTTGAGATTTAAGTAGAAAATATTGGGCTGACAGTAAAATAATTTGTATATTCGTGTTCGAAATTTGAATCAGAAGTGAAATTCGGTTCCTTAAGAATATATTATCCGGCGATCGGATTTCAATAGACGAAGCATTTGTCATCTATTGTCAATAATAAATAACATAAATAAACGAACCTAGCGCCCGTTCGCTAGTAATAATAATATTAATAATGCACGGAACAATGACGAGCGAACTCGAAGCGTACTTTTCGACGGCTGTTGAGTAGTAACAGCGCGAAAACAGGTTCGGCAATAATAATCTTGAAGTCGGTGCTGTCTTACCCGCTCGTGGGAGAATTGCCCTTCGACGCCTGAAATTATGGGAGAACGGCCTCGGCGCGAAATTATTAGTCCTCATTTTTCTTTTTTTCTTTTTTCCTCCGTGTACTTCTCGCGAGCCCGCTACGTAGGTGAATCCGGCCACCTTGTGATATATTATTTTCGGCGCGTGAATTTCTTTTTTTTTTGCGATAGAATTTTTATAATTTATTCTAATTAGTCTCTACGTGCAATAGTGTGGAACGTTGCGAGCATACAAAGGTCGAACCAAAAACTTTATTTTGTTAATAAAATATCCAATTTGCCAATCACGTCGCAGCGTTATAAAAAATTCTAAGTAGTCCCGTTATTAATAAACAATTCGTGCTTCCACGCATTGGTAAATTCATTCAACGTTTTTTTTTTTCTCTATTTTTCATCCTCTGTACTACGCTACTTCGGTATCCAACAAATGTCCCAACGGATTAAACAAATTGCTTGTAAAATTGTACAGATTAAAAATCTTCAATCGTTTATTCACGTCTCAACGGCCTACTGCCAGTGCGAGGAGGAAGTACTGGAGGAACGTGCATATCCGACGAAGATGTCGCCAGAGAGGGTGATATCTATGATCGAGACAACGAGCGACGAGGTCGTCGATAAAACGACGCCGGTTTTGCTCGGTGGACAGCCCAACACATACGCGTTCAGCAAGTCCCTCAGCGAAGACTTGGTAAGCCGTTGCGGCCTGCCTGCCGGCGTAGCTCGGCCTTCCATTGGTAAAACAATTTTCTTTTATTATTACCCTGGCGAAAATATTTCTCTGAATATTTCTGAAAATTTATCTGCGATTCTCGGAAAATTTATCAAAAATTTATCGGAAAAGTCCTCTCTGAATTTCTCAGTTTTCGAACTTTTAAGAAAAAGTCAAAGATTTTTCTGAATCTAAATATGCCTGATTGTTCTGAAAATCTCTGATTTTCTTTATAATTTTTTTTCTGACTAATAATTTTCTATATTCATGAATATTTACCTGGAAAACTCAAATTTTCGCTGCTTCACGGCGAGTAACAGAACGAGGAGAACCCCGGGTCAACTCATATTTTCTCTCAATATACTTTAAGAGTAAAAAAATCAGAGTTTTTCTCAATTTTTCGGAAAATACTCTAAATTTCTCTGATAAATTCTGACTACTGTGATGGGATGGAATTAGTGGGTGCAACGAAGTAACTAAAGGGACTACTGGAGGTTGCGCCGAGAAAATGGTACAGATATTTAGTGAACAGCAGTGAAACTCGGAGAAAAATAATTCCGAAAATCTCTGAAAGTCACTGAAACGGTCCGGTTAGTTTTTTTTAGACGAATTGTCAGAGAAATATTTTCACCAGGGTAGCTTTAACTCTATACGACAAAAAACAAAAGCTCATTGGGCTTAAATTTACGATTAAGATTTTTTTAATTAAAAAAAAAAAAAAAAAAAATCTTTTTTAGTGGTCGCCTCGTGGAAAGAACCGGAAGCTGGTTGGATTGAAAGCATGCATGGACCAACGGGCTTGATGATTGCGGGGGGCAAGGGACTAATCAGGACGATGCTCTGCCATAAAGACAATCTTGTGGACCTAATGCCCTGTGATATCGCGGTTAATGCTATAATCGGTCTCGCATGGAGAGTCGCCGTCGAAAATCCGAGCAAGCCTATCTTCATGAACATCACCGAAAGTGGCGAGAATCCAATCTCGTGGAGGAATGCGTTGGATGTCGGTAGAAAACACGCCTTCGTTTATCCCTTCTCAGGTATTTGAATTAGAACGTATTTACATTACCGTACGTCGGTAATGTACAACACTGTTCGGTATTTCCTGACTAACAGTGCTTAGGCATCGAGATACTCGCAAGCTTATTATTAATCATCTGATTTCGTGCTAATATTTAACAGGGATTTGAATTTACTTGATCCACCTTTTGACACAGTAAGAAAAGGTTTATACTTTCAAACAAACTTTTCTTGCCCGACAAAGGTCCACGATATATTCTCGTTAATTTTACAATTTTTCGTTGTTGTCAATTTGACGAATTTTTTAAACTAATAGAATCGTCAAATTATCAAGAAAAAAAGTTGCAAATTGACATTTTCATATGGCTGTCTCATAATGTTCCTTTATTCGCAAAGCTTCTTCTATAAGAAAGCATTTTCTGTATTGTTGGCTTCTTCATAGAGGAAGCTTCGCGAATAAAGGAACATTATGAGAAATTCGGTCTCAATCTTTATAAAAATTGCACTGAATGAAGAGACGTGACCACTCTACCAGTGTACCAAATTTCAACTGGCTATCGGCAACCGTTTTCAGCTTATAGTCGTTTTAAACGATGCACGTTTGTCACACACATACACATCCGGTCGCCAGCTAAAACTCACATTTCTCAACGTTTTAAGTACTCTATTTTAAGTACTCTGACACAAATATCTCGAAACATTTTTTTTTACGACAACAAAGCTTTCTCTATGACGAAACAAAATGAAATGAATAAACTTTGTAAACATTTTTCTTTTGTTAATTGTACAAATATTTTTAACCGTTTGCCGCACTACAGTCGCGCAAGAGTGAAAGATGTTCTCCAGGGTAATCTCAACGCCGCTCAATGTTTTCTCTCTATCTAAAAATATATATTTATTTATAAATAAATATATTCTGGAAATATTTGAAAGAAAATAAATAAAATATTGAGTAAATGTTTCTTGTTCAAGGTCCACTGTGGTATCCCGGAGGGGGTTTTACCTCAAGCAGACTCTATCACAGCATAATCGTGTTCTTCTTTCATCTCATACCTGCCTATGTACTGGACGGATTGCTGGTACTCATTGGAAAGAAGCCATTCTTAGTGAGGGTCCATTCGAGAATCGCTGCTGGACTGAAATTGCTAACGTACTACACAACGAAAGACTGGATCTTCCGGTACCATTTTTCTTTATGTTATTTAAAAAATATTCTAATATTATTTTTTTTTTTAGATTTCGATATTCATGCGTTCACATTTGACAACAATCACCGAGTGAACTTAGTCCCGTAAATGTGTTGAAAAAAAAAAAAAAAAAATTACGAGTCTTTGAGAATCCGGCGAGAATCACAAGTCAATCATTGTTTGCGCATAGAAAGTTATTCTATGCGCAAGTATAGCAGAACAGACGCACCTAAAACTTGGTCAATATTTTCGAGGATGTTCTATAGCAACTATAGAGTCAAATCGGGCTCGCAAAGGTCTCTAAAAATAAAATTATGGGGCTTTAAAGATCAGTTGAGGCCTCCACAACTCATCGTTGTTCGCGTGTAGAAAGGTGGTCACACGATAGATTCGTATGGAACTTGGTGTGAATTTTCTAGAATACATGGTGATAATTTTAAGCATGAACTCAGCTCGTATCTTCATTCATTTCTCATATTGAAATACGTGGTCAATCCGTAAGTTGTCCACGTAAGTCTGTTATAGAAAGTGGCTCATGGAATTGAATCTCAAAATCGAAAATTATTATTATCAGTTATGATTATTATTATTATTATTATACATTTTTCTACCGGAACAATAATAATTTAATGAATTTTCATTCTTTCGTTTATCTACAGCAACGACGGTTTGAAGGACTTGCGAAAAAAGTTACTTCCTGTTGATAACGAACTTTTCTACACGGACACGAAAGCTCTGGACTGGGACGAATATTGGAGGCACTACATACTGGGCACGAGAAAGTATTGTCTGAAGGACGATCCTTCAACCCTCCCGCAGGCTCGAAAGGTCTTTCGATACCTCTACGTAGCCGATATGATAGTAAAGATAATATTCGTCGGACTTTTAGCGTATCTGGCTTACTCGTGGATCACCAAAATAAGATTACCGATCCGAACTTTCGTCGAAATCGGCGAAATCTGAGTGCTCCGCCGAAGCGTGCTTTCGAAAAGTACCAAACGAGTCCATACGTTAAAAAATTTGAGATAAGAACTTTGATTAAGTTAACGACCATTTCACTTATCGACAGTATCATTTTGTAACCTTGGTGAAATTATTTCTTTGACAATTTGTCTGAAAAACTCTAACCGGACGTTTTCGGAGATTTTTCCCTGTATTACTCTGCTATTTAATAAATATCTCTGCCATTTTTTTCGGTACAACCCCAGCAATCACAATTTATCAGAGCTGATCTACTTATTCTGTGCCTTGCAACCTGCGGAAATTAGTTTGCCCAGACAAATGTCCGTGAGTATAGAAAATTAATAGCCAGAGAAACACAACAAAGTTGATAGTTATTAAAAGAAGTTGGCACATGGAATCATAGAGATTGAGAGTAATTCTGATTATTATCGCTGGCCAATTATGAGGAAAATTTCATTAAAAAATGCAGGCTTTTTACTTTGTATAAAAAATTGACCGAAAATTTGACTTTCGGAAAATGGTTTCTGAATGTAGAAAGATAAACAGGCTTAGAATATCAACAAAGTTCATAGTTTTTCAGAGAAGTTGGCAGGGAAAATCAGAGATTTTTAGAACAATCGGGAATACTTAGATTCAGAAAAATCTTTGACTTTCTCTAAAAAGTGCGCAAACTTTGAGAAATTCTGAGGACTTTTCAGAGAAATTTCTGATAGATTTTTCAAGACTGTCGGGGAAAGTTTCAGACATATTCGGAGAAATATTTTCACTAGGGAACCGACGATTGTTTAGCAACGTCATTGATAAATACGAATGAGGCTAAATCTGTTGAATTCTACGGAAAAAAGACAAAAACTATGTTATAAGTAAATAGTGGGTAGTATAGATTTACGAATTAAATTTTGAAAAATATATAAATCGCCTGTGAGTTTTGTCCGCTCGGTTAAAGTCGACCGGAGTCAACGATGAACATTCGCTTGATTGAGCATGAGTGTCCAAAAACTATTAAACACATTCGAGAAACCTGTTCCGATAATTTATATTGACTATTTTTTTATACCGATGACGAGACTACGATCTGGAGATCGACATAATCGATTGACGCAACCGCGCACGAAACAAAAATTCGTTGCTAATAATAACAGTAACGATTGCATAATCGTAAGTTTGGTCGGGCGAGTTGGAAATTCCGAGTGTTTCCTCAGTTGTAACACAAACCTCGAACCTTAGAAAGTCAAAGGCGCGTGTGGCAAGCGCGTGCGAAAAGTTCGACTTTTTTTTAAGTGTTTTAAACTCGGAGTGGCTGAACATATAACATGAAATGTAGAAAAGTTGTTGTAAAACGGCGATTTCGTAAAAAAAAAATATATATATACACATATGTATACTTGTATAATACCCGTTCAGTTTATGAACATCGAGTCAAATATTTTTGATCCGTGTTCGCAGACTGATCTTGGAAGTGGCGACAGCGTCAACGTAATAGTCTAAGAAAGACTTGCTGAAGTCCGATTATTTTCTCATTAATCGAATTATTATGTTGTAAAATAAAACTGACAGAGAGCAATTTCTCTCGGCAATCTTGATAATCTCGCTGTTATTCTGCCCAGTCATTTATGCAAATCACAATGTTGCGATTGCATGCAATGCAATTATTACATTTCCGAACGAGACGCTGCGGGGCATGAATGAATAAAAAATATATATATATATAAATATTGTCATGGCAAAAGTCTCAGGAGAACCTTTCCGAGCTTAAACAACGCCGCCATAATGTTCGTTCAAGTGTATTTCGCAATTTTTCGGGTGGAGAGTGAAAATGGGAGGTAAAAAAAAACAAAAAATGTGCAAAGTAATTTGCATATAGCTTCCTCATTTATTATAATCTTGTGCATAGCTTTCTCTATGAGAAAAATTGCTGATTGATTTTGGCTTCCTCATAGAAGATACACGCAAAATTGTAATAAATGAGGAAGCCATGTGCAAATTGCTTTGCGCCTTTTTTGTAAAAGTCTACATCTCACAAAATTGAACCGGTCAAAATTTACCGCAAAATTTATTGTAGAAAGTCCCTAACTGAAATATTCGTAATTCGCCATTTCGAGGCATGCCTTATGTATTTTTCGCCACTGATGATGAATCTCCAAATTATTTTACGCTTGGAGCGACATTTGATGCACTAACTCGTGTCTAACATAAGATACAAATTTTCCGAAAGACGCAAAAATTTCAAAATCTTATAAAATTTAAACGGTCAGATAAATTTACGCCAAATGTAATACCAAACATTCTACAGTGTCAGTCCATTCCTGTTTCAAATTTAAGCTCGAAACCTCCATGTTCACTTAAATTAGACCGTTTTTATTAATTTAAAAAATGCATCAAAGTCCCTTAAAATCTGACCACTCGGATAGATTTTGGCCAAATTCAATACCAAAGATCTTTAATAAAAATATTATATTCGTGTGCAGTTTTAGGAAGATAGTTCAAAATTCACGCAAGATAAAGTTACTACAGCCGTTAAAAAAAAAAAAAAAATATTCAAAATCGGGGAAAAATCTTCAATCGGGCCGCGATCTTGGATGAAGAAACGTGACCATTCTACGAGTGTGCCAAATTTCAACTCGCTGTCTCGAGCCGTTTCCGAGTTATAGTCGTTTTAAGCGACGCAAGTCTCACACACACACACACACACTGACCCACATACATCCGGAAGCCAGTCAAAAATCGTATTTCTCGACGTTTTCGACTATTTCTAAAATGCTGCCACTAAAATCTCAATTTTTTATTTTAACTAAAATGTCTACAAAGTAGAAAAGTGGTGCAAAGTAGTTTGCGCATGACTTCCTCGTGTTTTACTGTTTCGCGCACAATTTCCTGCATGAGAAAATTTGTTGACGAATTTTTTTTAGCTGGTATCAGAATGTGTGTGCGGGGAACTTTTTGTGTATATGATAGATTTGTAATCATTTAATTTTGAAACTAGATACATATATAACGATAATAATATTTGTCTTTTTTTATTGGGAACATTTCTTAATTTTTTTTTTTTTAACGCAAACCCCTTCCTATACGAGGAAGCGAAAAGAAAGGAGCAGAAAGGAAATGAGGAAAAAAGCGAATGTAAGTAGATGAAATGTTTAAAAAAAAGGTATTATGTGTGGTAGATACGACTAGTGCAGGGTGAGGGGCACCGTTTGGATTGCGGTGTGTGAGAGCCTCGTGTAGCTGCTGCTGCTGCTGCTGGCATCCTGAAATGTTGAAACGCTCAGCGCGCTCTCCGAGAGACTTGCTGCTGCTGCTGCGCACGAAAGTAAATTGCGTCATTGTATAGAGGTCGGTTCAGGCGTTTCGCGCTGTCCGTTACGATCGTAAAAAGTGACTCTGCATTTTCGCACATTTTTTTAGTATAGTTGTAGAGAGCCCGGGGACAGAGCAAAACTTCTTTTCACATTCGATCGTCTTCTCGTACAGTGACCGAAACGAGAAGACGAACGAAGAAAACAGTGATTTTTTTTTTTTTATTTTGAGAGTAGATTAAAAAAGATTATTTCATAAATTTTTTTTTTTCCCGCCCCGTTCTCTTTCTCCCTCCCCTTATCCTATATTGAGGGGACGTAGTGAGAGACGACGACAAGGAAAGTACCGGAGAGGACCTTGAAGACCGCCGAGCGGCGAGGAAGGATACCCGTCGGGCGAGAAAATACCGAGAAGTCCCGCGAGGGGGAAGAACCAGAAACTGGTTCGTGACGAACGAGCAGCTAATTTAATTTTGTTCTTTTTGTTGACCCGCCGACTGCCCCGTGCATAACACGGGCAGAGACGTCGAGACGTTCACGTGATCGTCGAATAATTATTTCGAAGATGATGTCGAAAGTGTATTATATCGCAAGTGTATATCGCTTTTGTTATAAATTATTCAACAGAAGCATTTTTGTTATTGGAAGATTGATTTGTGAATAACGAATAGGTCAAGCGGACTTGTTTCAGTCTGTAATTGGTTTGCTCGTTCGCACGACTGAGCGTCACTGTGGACACTGCAACGCGCAGATAGTTGATGTACCGAGAAGTTTTTCTTTTCGCACGACGTTGAGAAAACTGTTTCGTGCCAATCGTGAAATAATAATATCGAACGTGGGATTTGTTGCATATTATACCGATCGAAATATTGCTTTCACCAATTTTTAACGACAATGAGCCATTTGCCTTTCCGCTTCGAATGTCCGTGTTCGGGTACTTATTGTCGAAATGAGGACTTCTTCGTCCGGAACTGTACGGAGCGTCGTGTATTCGCAAAGGATATAATTACGCGTAAAACAACTAGGGGCCGTACGGTAAATTCAAATAATGTGGAATGACCGTCAGAGAAAGCATGACTACGGTAGCGTGTGACCCCGAGAAATGGACAATATAACCTTTCGCCACATAAATCTTTGAAAACTCGACGTGTCGACGAAACAATTGTCCACTCGATAATACTCTCGTCCCGGAGAGCAACCTTCCGCTAACCTGTAATGAGAACACGTGGCCGTCGAGAGCTACTGTATTTTAGACATCATAGAATGTATTTTGGAGATAATATCAAAATATATGTATCTCAGAGATAATTAGTATATCATGCCACAAGGGAGGAAAGTGTGTTTTTTTCACCGAGTGTGAAGTTTGATGGCAGAAATTCACACGAGATGAGAGAACACTTGCTCCCTTGTGGTATACGATATATTTTTTTTTTCCGACTTCGTTAAAATAACCACATTTCTTGCGTCGCAACATCGTCATATTCGCCAATAACCATTAATGATCCAGGAGTAATAGCGCTCCGAGAGGGAGTAACGAGCCCTATTACTCCCTAGGGAGTAATGGAATTGTACTGCGCATGCGCACAAATTAATAATGATCATCGCCTCAATAATAGGCTATTTTCCGCCCGTATTGCACGCAAGGAATGTAGTTATTTTAGTGCAGTCGGGGGAAAAAAAAAATACCAGAAAATACCAATTAGAGACCAGAAATATATATGTATTTCAGAGACTGGAAATATATATTTATTTCAGAGATAAAATAGTACATTACTCCACTTGTTAGAAAAAAAGTGTTTCGCACGAGGGATGTACGAGATTTTTTATCACAAGGTGCGAAAATGGCTGTTTTACACACGCGAAGCGGGCGGAAAAGTGGCCATTTCCGCACCCAGTGATGAAAAAGTATTTTCAAAATCTACACACACTTCTCGTGCGCTACGCACGCTTCACGTTTTTTTACGCACGCTTCTCGTTGGCTACGCACACGTCTGTATAGCGCCCCAATCAGCATGCACGGAATATTCGTTCTCCTGCGCTTCTCCTGCGCAACAGAAAACATTGTGCGATATTCGTCGGGTGTAGCGACCATCGTACGAGGACTGTGAAGTCGCACTGACATCGCTGACTTACGGCACTTGTATTGCAAATTATTATAACAGTCATCTGATTTTTTAATAAAATTAATTGTCGGTTAACCTCATTCTCTGATCGAATTCGTTGCACAACTCCACCTAACGTACATACGCTCTTTGTCTCACGTACGCATCGTTACACGGGCTCTTAACGTATCGATGCATCACAAGCCTTCGGGATATATATGCGCGTGCTTCCTCGAACGTTACGCGTAATTACGGGTGAGAAGGGGGGCGGGGAGGGGGCTCAGAGCTTTCTTGTCATCACCGAATTTGGCGAGACACGCTCGATTTCGGTTAATCGACGACCGTATGAGAAATTATTATTTTTTTTTATCATACTGATTCCTCCGCGTCGCGAAGCTGGCCATTGGCAAGTATCGCTTTCGCAATGGCGATTGACCAATCCCGACACAACCTTTACGATGGAAAATAAAACATATATTTGTCGACTTGACGTGAAAGAACTTACTAATAATGTCGACTTACGGAAAAAACGGTGTCGCTCATCGGAGAAGAATTTTCGCGACCGGACTTAACTGGCGCAATATTGAAAAAGGAGCGTCGGAGGGATTGGAAACATTGTTCTCGTAAAGAGAGTCTGTCATCCTTCCGTTCGGATATCTTTCTCAGGGGGGGGAATGGTCTACTGGGTTAGCACGCTCGTGTAGTCCACCTCGTGTTGTTTTTCCCATTTTGTTCTATCCTTGCTTTCGTCCAGTCGTGTCCCGTTTAAAAGCACTAGAATATTCTGCTAAACTGCACTGAATACCGTGTTGAGACCTCAGTCGATCGAGGAAAAAGAAAATTGTATTTCTCCCGTGAAATACGATATACTCGGTGAAAGACAATTTTCTACGATCTCAAAACGACATTCGGCACAGCTTTCGGTGCCAACTTTGCGCGGGGCACGTAGTCGGGGCGTTATACCGCATCACTCTTAAAACCACCTACAAATATACTCTACGTGGTGAGACTGGCCAAGAGCAGTTGTACCAATCCGTTTCCCTTTAGTACGGTGTCGAAGGCCCTCATCAATTGTTAACAAAGAAGATCTCTTTCTCCTCACAGCTGATGGACTCATCCTTTCGTTTTCTAGCGAAAAATAAAACGAGTCTCCACACATCGGCTACGACAACGTTTTTCTAATGTCCGACGTTCGTTTGTTTCGTTTCCTCGGACGATCGGAGATCTTCCATGACCATTACCGCACAACTGTCGAGAGCCCGAAGCTCGGCCACTACCAAAGAGTCCGGAGTGGGGCAACACGCGGAGCAATGTTTTTGTTTTTTTTTTTCTTTGTTTCTCGCTGCCACTAGCCGCCAGCCGTTTGCCCGGTCTCGCTCTCTTAAATCGCCGATCGGTTCGCCCGCCCGGGTGTACAGAGTGGGGATTTAACGTGCAGTATAGCGAGACCTAACTTACCTATAGAAACGGCCGAGCTATCGTTACGGACGTGTGCAACAGTGTATAATGCGGAGCCGATACAGAGTCGAAAGTTCGTACGGCCCTGGCCCGAACTGGCGTCGCCCCGAACCGCCAACTGACAACGACAACGACGAGGACGACGAGGAATTGTCTCAGTCTGCAACGGACTCACCATCCGTTCGAGTCGTCCGACGACAATTTATTTTTTTGCCGGTCTTCGATTAATCGACTGTTGGCGGACGTATCGTAACATCGGTAGAGACGGGTCTACTGGGGATTGACAATATCAGGCCGCGATCTACGAGTTCGAGAGCATACAGAGGCAGGTACGAAAGACTCATGTCCTGTACACAAATGGTTTTGATTTGTTCGAGGAATCAGGATGGATGCGCGAGGCATCGAACTTAAAAAAAAAAAAAAAAAAAAAACCCCTAGAAACATTCTTCTACGTTTCTACGATTGTTGGGTAGGTGAATATTGTTAGATTAATTGAACGGTCTCAAAGATTCACTTTCGTTGCGACGAAGAAGACTCGTTCGGTGAACGATTACGAAAATACGATTGGCGGAGAGGTGAAATTTTCTAACGATCGGAATTCAGAAGGAAAAGAAATTGGTAGTGCGCAGGTGAAAAGTTTGACGGTCGGCGATTATTCCCGTCTCAATAAAGTATAAGGACTGTATTACTGACCGATATCTGCGTTGGATTGGAAATATCGTTGTAATTCATTCCATGCCTCGACTAATCGGATGAGACACAAAAGCACCTATCGTCTCGCGAAATCGACGGAAGGTCCGAAACATCGTTTTACCGTCTCGTGTAACTTTACATACATTTTTTTAAACTCAACTTTTCGGCAATGAAATTTCACTATGTATATTAAAAAAAATGTATATAAAAAGATAGTTATGTTGAGAACAACATAACTATCTTTTTTAATACATTTTTTTTTTTTTTTTTTTTTGCAAAATAGCTATTACCGGTGAGACCGTGGAATCTGAAATATCTTAACGCTCTTGACGCGAGCTCGCATTGAAAATAAAATCGGTTGCGGACTGCCAAAGAAAACGAATTTTACTTTAATTCGACTCTCAATTCTTAAAATCCCATGTGATAGTAAAACGACGCCGGCAAGACAGTCGAGGTGACATGTTATCGTTTCAATCTCGTGTGGAATTATAAAAAATTAAAGGTAGAGGAGAAATAACAATTTTTATCTTTGGCGGCTCGCAAGCGAATTCTATTTGAGTCATTGATATGTTTTTTTCAATGCAGTGATCGAAGAAATCGCCTTATAGCGCCGCAGAAGTTTCCGTCGGTTAATTTCCACCGCCGGTGTCCGCGCACCAGTGTAATAGTTTTTTTTTTTTTTTTTCACGTCTGTCCGCACGTAACTGGTCGTGAGGCATTTTTTTTTTTCTTTCTCGTTTCGCACCATGTCCGAGAGCTGCAATTTTGACCGTCGATGACGTTTGCGTGCAGCATTTAAAAAAATTATTTTTTCGTTGACGCTCATCTACTTCGTTCTTCGGAGAAAGATCATTATGAGCCAGAAGACGGCAATCGGTATTCATTTCTCTCATTGCTCGTCTATAACGCACGATATAAATCGTAAAAACAAAGTTCCCTTCGAGCGCATACCGGACGCGTTTTCGTAATCGCTGACCGTTCTAATAACTCTGGCATTGCCGCTTGCTGGCTTAGCTGGTTTTGTGCTGGAAGTTCACGACGTTTATACCGGCGAGGGTCTCAATGAACTTACGCTTTAGACAGCCGGCATTACGGGAGAGTTATACGAAGCGCGAAATAGGTAAATCGTGAGGCTCGTGACCGCTGGTACCGGTTGGGAGGCTCGGGAATTACAGGCCTCTCTATCGAGGCACGTGTCGGAATAATGAAAAGGTTTTCCAATTGCCTCGGCGCTCGAGCTCACTTTTGGCATTAAGTGTCGTTGAAGTAATCCGCCAATTTTCACCATCTACCGTACACATTGTCTTATATCCACACGATTTGCGATTTGAGCCTTTCCAAAAGTTTTGTCAGCAACCGACGAGGCTCGTTTAAGAAGGTACGAGCACGAACTTGATTATTACATAGAATGCATTAATTTTTTTTTTTTTTTTTTTTTTTTTTTTTTGTATGTCACAAACAATGAAACCCTCCTGTGATTTCGGCCCAAACATCCTCAAAAAAAAAAAAAAACAGAGTGCGTTCTTGAATCCAGTAGTGCTCTGTTCTGTTAAATTCAAAAGAAATATTCAAGATATATCCGCATGTACAAGCTGCTGAAATGAGCATTCCTATATTTTGGTCTGCTTTCAATTCACGGATTTCGTTTTGACAAAAATCTGCTCTGCTCCGATGGGCGTTCTTTTGTTATCCAAACGGGCAAAATGTATTCTACTGAAAGAATCGGATGTATCGTTGGCTTTTTGAAAGACCCCACTAGCGATAGACCATCGCAAAGAAGAGAACGAATAGCTGAGCAGATGCTGTAAAAATTTGCCAGCGATTTTCTTTTTTTTTCTTAATCTCAAAACCTCTTCCCATAAACAAATGCCGACTCTCAATAGCGACTCGCGCGACTCCATGCAAAAGGAAGAAAAAAAAAAAAAACAATAACTCCGCTTAGGATAAATTTCGGTAACTACGTAAGGTAAGTATTTTTTTTTTTTTTTTTTCTCTGCGATTAATGTCCACCGTGAGTGGTCGACCTCCACCTGTGAAACGTGCGTGAGACTCTCGAGCGCGTGTACTAGATCGAGTGAAAAGCCGGTTCCACCTCTCGACTAGCAGAAAAGCAAAAGCAGTAAAAGCCTATTGCGTTAGGTGGATGCATTAATATATATACAGCGTGTACTTACATGCCTTGTGTGTAGAGCGCCGTGCACACGCGCGTGCATTCTCGAACTTTAGCGAAACTGTTTGCTGATTAAAATCCGTTGGAGAAACGAAGATAGAATTGACGAAGGCGACCGGTAAGAGTAATAGCGAGAGTCTATTACTACACAGAGAAATGGATATACGTAAGTTGATGTTAATCGGACTCGGGGAGCGGACGGACGTGTGCGATGATAATATTACGTTTCGAGGAGTGAAACGCGTGCCGGTAAGCATTTATAAGATTTATTATTATTATTATTATTGGATCGCGTTATCTACCTCTCGGGCGCTGTGAGAACTAAAACTAAAAAATTGCAAGATCTCGAAACCTGCGGCCTTTACAAACTTTACCATCTTACGGCCTTACATCTGACATTCCACATATCGTCGTGGTACATTAAATTGCAACCTTCGCACCGTTTCTCTTACAATAATATTCTAACCGAGAATTTTCATTGCGGTTGCATTTCCCAATCGTTCTTATATAACGTATTATATTATTATATTATTATTATTATATTAGGGTATTATAGGGTATTATATTAGGGTAGTATTATATTATTATTATTATATTAGGGTATTTAAGAAAAAAAAAAAAGGCATTTCAAACATTTCCTCCCACCTTTTTAAAGTGCAGATTTCGATCTCAAATTGAACCTCGCGAACGACAGGCCTAAGCAAAAAATCTTAAGAGATACCGAGATTCGTCGTTCGTGCCCAAAAAGAAAGAGGTTGTCGAATTTTTTGGGTACAAACATTGAATGCGGCAGCCGTTAGGATTTTTTGCTAGGTACCGCTTTTGTGAGATTCAAATTGAGATCGAAATCTATACTTTAAAAGGGTGACAGGAAAATTAAAACAAAAAAATGTCCTTTTTGAGAAACACCGTCATATATATATATATATATATATATATATATATATATATATCAACGTTTATAGCACGGTGTATTATCTTAGTAGAGATGGGCAAAGCGCTGTTCTGCGATTCGTTATACCTATCGAACCGAACGACAATTTAGAAAAAATAAATAAAAATACGATTAATGATGGAGCGATAAATTGCATAGCTGTCGTTCTCATTAACTTGACCGGATCGTACAGCAAAATCGATTAAACACTCGCAATGATTGTACACCATTGCAATTGGGTCATCAGTCAAGTTCGTCTCATGGGTCGCCGTGATGGAGGATAAAAAAAAAATTATGTCGAACGTCTTTATTGCAAACGCTCACATTACGATGTTACGTCGAAAAGTCGTGCACCGAATTTTTACCGATTTGTGCGAAAAAAGTTTTATTCGATAATTTTAAGTGCCATAAAAAATATTTTCAAAGAAATATTTATTTGTGCTATTTTGTCTCTAATAAACCGTAGTATTTGACCTGTAAGTATCAGTATCTTTCGTCGCTCGAGTTATAAGTAATTGTACATAACACCTTTTTTTTTTTTTTTTTTACTCTCAACGTCATCTTGCACGCTGGAAGAATTCGCAATACGGATATCTGCAGTGCAGTCCATTCGGACTTTAAATGTCTTCGTTATAAATCTCCGTCTGGAGAAAACGTCCTTGGCCCAACGCAGGGGTCATATTGCTGATCTTTCGACTAGAAAAAAAAAAAAATAAAAAATTACCCGACCACAATTTATCGTCGGTAAATTGTACTCGTTGGTCTCGAAGACTCATATTTTGTATATCATATGTTGCGTGAGGAGATTTTCCGATCGGCTGAGAAATAAATGACAGTTATTTTACTAAATGAATTACCAATGTGCGTGATTAAATAATGCGTTGTAATATGATGAAACATATTAGGATCCTTTTTTTTTTTTTGTTTTTTCTTCTTCAGAGAATTTTCGTGATTGGATATAATATATGTTGACTGTGATGACGCTGTCGAAAAAATGATCGTGAGACTAACACGGTGATTACCTTATTTCAGGCCGGGACACGAGAGCAGGCTTCGAGGAGGTATCCACGATGTCGGGAACGAAAGTTGAGGAACTGCCGGACAGGATAGCGGGAATATTCGAAGGTCGGGAAATTCTACTTACCGGAGGCACGGGATTTCTGGGTAAAGTTGTCATAGAGAAGTTTCTTCGTTGCGTGCCGAATGTTGGGAAGATACACCTGTTGGTCAGGCCGAAAAAGGGAAAGGAACCAAAACAACGACTCAACGAAATTTTAAATTCGCCGGTGAGTAACTGTCACCGAAAAGAATGAGTGAATACTACTGAAAAATACTACTGGAAGTATCCAGTAGTCAATTGCTAATAAACTACTGAACTACTGCCCAGTACTAAATTGGCCTACTACTGAGAAATCCTGGAAATCTTGAGTAGTTAACTGTTAAACTTTACTCGACATTTTAAGCAGTTAATTATCCAAAACTACTATGAGTGTCCAGTAGTGAACTACTAGGAGTTCCCGTAGTTTCCGGTACATAGTTCACTGCTGAGTGTTGGTTGAAAGTTTTGTTAGGTCACTGCTGAGTTTTGTTTGGAAGTTTGAGTAGTTCACTACACGGTATTGTTTATAGTTTTCAGTAGTTCATTAGTGAGTATTTGTTATAGTTCGTCGATTTAACAATTAAAAAAAAACCTGTAGAAGCCGTCATTAATTAATTACCGAAAGCTCCAAGTAGTAATCCGTTGGAATCTTTGAATCGTCGGTAGCTACCATAATCAACAACGTACTTATCTGATCACCTGAGTTCACATCTCTTTTGTTAATAATCAAAAGAAATATTAATGTTCAAAACGAAATGCTTGACAAAATAGCATTACACTTTTTTAATATCGACCGCGGCATTTCAAATGCCCTTAATATTCTATTACGAACCCCCCCCCCCCCTCCCCTCTCTTCCGTCAATAGAATATCGTTTCGTGCAAAGAAAAATGTTTAATATTTATAATCTTACGTCGTCTTTGGCCCATTATCTTGGTTCGCGAGTCATCAAAAACTTCTCGCGAACTCGACGTGCCTTCGTAGCGACACGCCAATACAAATCGCCGTGACGTACGAAGAGAAAGCGGAAGCGACGCGGCGAAAGAAAATGCATCGGATACAGATGCTGTGTCATTGTGCAACGAGGGAGAGACAGGACACGGTTGGCGTGTCGGAGAGCGTTAGTTCGTCGTCGAGTTTTGCCTTCACTCTGTATTCGTTGAATCGTAATTCCTCGAAAGCGATTTGCTGAAACGCATAATATGCATCGATGAACGAACGTGATGAAATAATTTCTAATTCTGCCAACATGCGCTGATGTATTCCGTGACGAAAGAACAATCGAGACTGGTAAACAATACTCGGAACCTAGCAAATAAAACCGAGGGGAAACAAAAAAATGCACGCTAAAAAATTAAGAAGAAGAGGTCTTCGCAGGTGACCAGCGATATGTCACGAAAAACCTTGTTTGTGACATGTCGATTATTTCAAAATGAAAAAAAAAAGAAGAAAACGTGTTCATCAATCACTGCTCATGCAGTCACGAAATGATCGCTTTAGTACGTTTTACATTAGTCAACTTAGCATATTCATTATTAAGTGTTCTCCGCATTAAAAAAAAAAAAAAAAATCGTCAACTGACCTGCACATCCGCCTCGAGGTAAAAAAAAAAATTCCATGTCGTTTTGTAAACACAATGTGATGACGTGCATAAAAAAAAAAAAAGAAACTTCGATAGTTTGTCGTAGTTCATCGTATCCTCAGATGAATCCTAGAAGACTTGCTTGTACTGTCAATGAACTATATAACAATTCTCCGATACTTTACATTGACGGACTAAAATTTTTGTTGCCCACGGTCACGCGAGAAAGAAAGGAAGCGGGGGGGAGGGAAACGAAAAGAAATAAAAAGTCTGATGCTAGAAACGAAAAATTTGGTTCGTGCACTAGAACGCCACCTCGATTGCTGGCACTTGCTGCGAAAACTAAGTCAAGGCCTCGTGCAGTCCGTAACCGATGCCCACATTAACGTCTCTGGGTGAAAGTGTTATGCCGGGCTCTCTGGACCGTTATGTCACGTCTCGGCTCTTTCGTGCTCTCGTCGTGCGTTGTGCCCGGTGTAATGCAACAATCTCTCGCCGATCACCGGACGAGAGTCCATCGGGTACGGCTCCAGCATCGCGGGGTACCAGCACCGAGAGAGACGTCGACACGTACGACGCGAGAGTTGCCGCTTACCGCTGGTTATGTACCCGAGGTACATAACCATCAGAAACAAGGCCAACGGGTGGGAATTTCCTGATCTGATTGGTGTGCACCCAATTGGCAAAAGGAGCAAAAGTTTTCATATACCTCGATAACCCCGTTAACCCCGCGACAGCAATCCTTTTCAAAAATCGTCGATCTTGTTTTAACTTCGATTTCTTTTTGTCATTGAACTATCAATTTATAGTAGGGTCAGTCGGGGTGATATGACCACCAATAATCTTCTTTTTTTTTTTCGACTACGCTACAAAGGCTCCACTTCATGCCGGTACTAGGGGGTGGAAAGTGGCCGATTCTTGATAAGCTGCTGGAAAAGTGAATTCTTCCTGCTAAATCACTTTTCCTTTCGCTCGTGAAGACTCTGTCAATTTACATTCCCGTTTCAGGGATAGAAATTTGGCCACTTTTTAGCATAGTCGGAAAAATAATAGCGTATGCCACTCGGGAGGAAGTGCTTCTTCTTTGTCACGTGTGAATTTCTGCCCTCACTTTGCTCGGACATCAAACTTCACACTCGGTGAAAAGACGCATTATCTTCCCTTTTGACATAATATACTATTAGCGTAACAAACCAATGGCGCTACAGTCTGCACAGTTTTTAGAATATGTGGATACAATATGATTGCACCGAAAATTATGCCATATGCCACGTTGCCATTTCCCCCCCCCCCCCCCCCCCAATTACAAATAAAAAAAAAACTGATTTATCTTTAGTTTAGCATCTGAAACATTTCACAAAGGTAATTACTGTCGGTAGTTCATGTGGACAATATAAAATATAGTGAGACATGTTTTGCGCAATCCCTCTATGCTTCTCTAAGCCTAATCGTCTACCATTAATACTATGGCATCATCCGTACTGATCGGGTGATATGACCGATCGTAAATATTTATTTATAGAGCAGCAGTTAAAGCATGCATCGAAAATATCAAAATTTCCGAGTGAATTGCCGCGATTCGATGTTTCGAGAGTTGGTCACGACCAAAATTTAAATGTTTCTTTACCGTTTTAACCCCAATTTTCGTTGTTTACAAAATCATGGCCATATCATGCTGATTTTTCGTATTTCCCTTACTACGAAGCCGTTTTCACGAATCGTCGACGTGTTGTTTTAACTTCAATTAATTTTTTTTCCATTTAACACTACCAATTCACAATATTTCGAAGTAGTATTTCGAATAGTCTGCGATCCAAGTTTCAATGACGGGTGTGCGTAATCGTTACACAGTCGAGCCTGCGATACGTAACTTTCGTTTTTTTTTCTAAATAACAACACTCAACGCTCAAGTGCAGATACAAGCAATGTTGCTTCATTGCTTTCTTCATTCATGATCGCGCTACGCAACACCCATTAACGTACACATGCGGACGGCGAGGTTTTTTTTTTTTTTATTTTTTATTATATTTCAGCTATCGTAATTTAATTATTTTCTTTTTCACAATATTCAACGCTATAATTTATTCGCTTCTCTGCCTGAAGCGTACTTTCATTTTTTGTGCTTACCTACGCCTGTCGAAAGTGTGCCGTAAATATTTTCTCGGAGTTTGCGGAACTTGTACGTTGTGCAGTTATGGGAAGGTTATAAGATAATTTTGTGCGTATGCGAGAAGCTATGTAATAATATTGTCGACGCTTCGAATCGGAGGTAAATTTCGTCGGAGTGTAAAATCGCGAGTTTAATCGATCGACCGATTAGTTCGGGAATTTATGGCCCATGCGCTACGGAAGATCGCGCAATTCCGACTCCTCACGGTGTCTCGGCGATAAAGTCCAGCTCAAAAGTTACCGGCCTTGAGAGCTCGCGTGTCCTTTTTTTTCGCACGTGGAACGTTTCGTCGAATTAGTTTTCGGCTCTTGCCATGTTAAGGTTGACAGCGGATAGACGCGCCTTAAATGTGCTTCGGGAACGCGGGGTCTTCTGTTGTAGCAGTTAGTCAGACGGGGAGTTGTAGCGAGACTGCATAGTAAAAAAAAAAAAAAGTTCGTCTTTTTTACAACAATTTATTGTCCACAAACATCTACAATTTTTTACTTATTCATTTTTATCGATCGCCGCCGTCCGCTTCCAGTTTTACAAATAAAAGGACAAACTAACATTTTTAATCGCACGGGAAACAAAAGAACATGTTTGTATATTCAAACCTGAACAAACGCATTTGTCACTTATTTAACAAAATTATTTTTCCGAAACATTGTATTTCGATTTTACGCAACTACTTTTTACTCTGTGCAATAAAAATATCAGACTATGGACCATCGAGACCTTTTCTTTTATTTTGTTTTATTTACAAATTCACCCTACTGGACATTTTTAATTTTCTATGTATGTTTCTTTTAGGATTTTTTGCTAGGTACCGCATTTCGCTAAGTGTAATTTGAGATCGAATTCTGTACTTTAAAAAGGCGGGAGGAAAGTAAATTTGAAAAATCTTTTTTTTTTCTTTAAACACCCTAATAAATATATAACAAAAGTTATATAGAAATTTTATTACGCATAAAAAATATCTCTGTAATATCTATTTCCAACGTCAATTATATGTATTGAGTGATATAATATCATCGTGTAAATGGGTTATGCCCGTGAAAAAAAAAAAAAAAAAAAAAGTTGAAAATTTTATTTTCCATATTGCTTTTCATAATGTGGCCTTATTCGCAAAGCTTCCTCTATGAGGAAACCAAAGATAAAATATATTGGACAGTGCCAAAAAATATGATTAATGTCACATATATATAGTGACCAAACTCACAAATTTGTACAGTCCCGATGTTTTTACTGAACAGATCTGCAGGAGTCACTGTATGCCCCGTTCTAATTCGAATAATCATCGAAATTTGTCTTCTATTATATTAAGTACCATTAAACCAGGGGTTGCCTTCATAAAAGGCGATTCCCCCCGATTCTTAACACCGTCGGCGGCGACGAGACTTTTATATATTATGGAGATATACATATTTTTTTTTTTTTTTTTTTTTTTTAGGTTCTCTCTCATCAATAGGCTGACACACATTCCGCAAGTAAATTCATTCGATTATAATCGACGAATCTGCAACTGTGACCGTGCGATTTACACATATCCCTGTGGCGAATCGCAGCAGCAATGCACGGCGGAGCCGGCTATTATAACGCACGCGTCTCTCGATGCACTAAAACCATGCTTTCGGTACTAATTTGCACCGTGCAGACTAAACTATACACACTACAGTACATACACGCAAATCAGTCGGTCTCCGTTATAAGTGCACTTTCCCTCCGAACCGCGAAGTTTATTATCAACAAGCGGATTAACGAATTTTCGCAAACATTGGCTGCTCGGTACAAATTCGTCTAAATAGGCATTTTTCCTAAGAGTGCTATGATCGGGCTACTGAGAAGGGGCCAAGCCATTATTTTTTTTTTTTTTTTTTTTCGTGAAAGTTTTCTGCTCTCAAAATAAGCGACAATTAGGCTGTAAGATAATTCCTCGATGCGCTTAATTAAATTGAGGAATAAAACAATTACGAGAACACCGATTGCACGGAACGTAACATTCACGTCGATTCACACTACTTCAGGAGAGCTAACTTCGAAAGAAAAAAAAATTGTTATCTCAGGAAACTTCTATAAAAGATAATGTACATGTTATACATATGAGGCATTCCATCCCGTTTAGAATGTTTAAAAACTCGACAATTGCAAAAAAAAAAAAAATCGTAATTTCACTACAATTCATAATTACTTAAAAGACATTTGTGTAATTTGTTTCCGTATTTTTGGATCGGTTTTTTAAACGCCTGTATCATTGAAACTATTACAGAAACACGTTCGAGGAATAAAGATGTAGTTTTTACTGAACTTTCGGATTTTTTTTTTTTTTTTAATTGAAAAACGTTCATTTCTATCGAAAATAAACGAAAATATTTTTTCGGTCAATGCGTCATGTATGATTTTGCTAAAAAAATATCAGACAATATCTTTTATTCATTGAACATTTTTCTTTATGTCTCATAGTTTCAACGATACAGTTGTTTAAAAAAATCGAGTTTGACATAAAAAAAACGATTAAAAAATTCTGGAAAAAAATTGCAAACGTTTATTTTCAATATTTATTAATTGCGGTGAAATTACGATTTTTTTGGAAGTGGCAGAGTTTTTGACCTTTCAAAATGGGTTGGAATGCCCCATATATATGTGAATAATTCTAACAAATCTAATCTGATCTAATCTAATTTCTTCATCGGTTTATTCTTCGCCGTATTGTCATCGGCGAGGTCTCTACTGAGCGTTCTTCCGCTATTCTCAAAGAGCAAAATGATGTAAAAAAAAAAAAAAACAAAAAAAAAAGAGAACAGTACAAGGACGACCGGCCAGTGGTGTAATAATTAATGAATTCTCGATCGAAGCCAGATGCGCGATATGAGGAAGAGCCTTCCACGTACGGCACTAATCAACGTATTTACGTCGTACTCTTCCTTTGACAGTTAATTCATAAAGTATCCGCGACTAATTCATTGTTCGTTTGTCTCTAGATAATGCTCTACGAGATAGTCGCGTAAGAAATATTTGAATGACAATGAATACATAAAAACGAAAGCTGCTGCCATCCGCTATGTAAATCAGCTAAGTCTCACAGTGCCGCAATCAACGTACTCAATAGCTCGTCCTCAGCGAACGTAATTTTTTTTTTTTTTCCCCGGTGATTGTTACATTCAGCGTGACTTAACAGTACATAGATTGTAGGTCGGCAAAAGTTTTCTAAAGATATATATGTGAACAGTTTTTTTTTTTGTTTTTTTTACATTTTTCTAATCCAACAATTATTGAGTGTGTAACGTTTTTGTTTCAGTTGTTCGAGCAAGTGAGAAAACTCCGAGGTTTACCGGCTCTGCACAAGACCGTTTCATTAGTGAACGGCGATGTTGCTGCACCGAATTTGGGGATCTCCGCCGAAGACAGAAAAATGCTATGCGAGAGAATCAACATTGTTTATCACGCGGCGGCTACAATCAGGTTCGTCGTTTGTATCGAAATATTTGTTTCGTTTAAAAACGGTGAACTACGAAGAGAATTTCGCACCGGCGATCGTACAGGTCTTGGCAGACTCTTTTGCGAAATTAAAAGAGTTCTACGACGTGCTAATCGGCAATGAACTGACCACAAATTCTCCTTTCTCCTTTGGTCATCGTTGTTGGGCTGCAGAGGCAAATAACTGCAGAAGAAAAAATTAATCGTACTGCGCTACGCGGCAGTACATTCTTTATCTAGTAATATTAAGTAAATAAATAAAAAGGTTGAAGGAATAGTGGAATAATCAATGGATTTATCTTTTCTTAAATCTATTTAAAAAAAAAGCTTGAAGGAATAGTGCAGTAATCAATGGATCAATTTTTTTCTTTACTCTATAAAAAATACCTTGAAGGAACAGTGGATAAATCAATGAAGTTTATTTTTCTTAAATCTATTCATTATTGTTTTGGATTTTTAGATTCGACGAATTGCTCAAGAAAGCAGTTATGCTTAACACACGAGGCACGAGAAACATGTTGGAGCTCGCTAAAGAAATGAAGAAATTGGAACTATTCGGTCACATTAGCACGGCCTATTGTCATCTCAACGAGAAGGTTTGATCATTTTGTCGTATCGAGACAATCGATCTACGCCGATTGTGATTTTTCAATAAATTATTTCTTCTTTTTTAAATAAAATTAGTTACTGGGAGAGAAGCCATATCCACCACCGGCCGATCCTCACAAAATAATAAAATGCGTCGAGTGGATGGACGATGAGGTTGTCGAGGCAATGACCGAGAAGATACTCGGCGATTTACCGAACACATACGCCTTCACCAAGGCGCTTTCGGAGGCCCTTGTCGAGGAAGCAATGCCTCATATACCAGCAATTATTCTTCGGCAAGTTATTTCGTTTACGCTCCGCCGATTCGACTTCCGGTTCCGATTAATCAATAACATCGAATTACTATTATTTTGGTTCCTCATGGAGGAAGCTCCGTTTAAAAGAAATATTCGGGATTTTAGTGTCAGAGTACTTAAAATAGTCCAAAACGTCGGGAAATTCGATTTTTAACTGGCGTCCAGGTGTGTGTGTGTGTGTGTGTGTGTGTGTGTGTGTGTGTGTGTGTGTGTGTGTGTGCACGCGCGCGTGCACACACACAAAATGAATTAGATATGGCCGCAAAATGGCGAATATTGGCTAATTTAATTAATGATTTAAAAATATACTATTTCCGTATTTTCGTTAAACGACGTAGATTCACAGATCCGACGTGACGCGTGACGTTCGTGTATTTTTTTCCCACACAATCTAAATCGGCCAGTCGTTTTGCATAAAAGTCAAACACGACGTTGACGTTTAAAAAGATTGAAAATTGAAATTTTCATATCGCTTCGTTATAAAAGTTGAAAATAGAGATTTTCATATGGTTTTTTTTCATAATGTTCCTTTATTCACGAAACTTCCTCCACGAGGAAGTCAATAATACAGAAAATGCTTTCTCATAGACGAAGCTTTGCAAATAAAGGAACATTATGAGAAGGCCATATGAAAATATCAATTTACAAACTTCATGAGGAAGCAATGTGAAACTTTTGAAAATCTTTCAGGCCGAGCATAGTTATACCTATCTGGAAGGAACCGATTCCCGGCTGGACCGACAACATAAACGGACCGACTGGTCTGTTGATCGGTGCCGGTAAAGGAGTGCTCCGCACGATGTACTGCCAAGAGACCGGTTACGCAGATTATCTTCCGGTCGACATCGCCGTAAATGCCATGTTCGCTTGCTCTTGGAACTATTTGTATTTCAAGGAGCACGATAAGCGCGTCTACAATCTGACGAGTAGCAGCGAATTCAAGGTTCGTTCTTTGATTATAATTGCTTCGTTCGAATTATCGGTAACATGAGTCTATCCATTTCTCTTGTCTAAATAAAAATTGAAAAAAAAAAAAAATTATTTGCAGGTCTCGTGGCGAGAGATAATCGACATAGGACGCAGGGTCACGGAGAAAGTGCCACTGAACGGCATCGTTTGGTATCCGGGTGGTAGCATGAAGAGTTCCCGTTTCGTTCACAACGTTTGCGTACTGTTTTTCCACATGATACCGGCCTACCTTATAGACACATTACTATTCCTCCTTGGTTACAAACCGATGTGAGTTTTCACGAGATAAAACATTTGGAACTTAAAAAAAATACTTGAATGAAAACGACGCTGAAGATATCTGCATGAACTGAAATTTCATCTTTGGCAAGTCTCTCGACCCACTCCTTTAGGAAGAATTTTTTTTCTTCCTAAAGGATTGCGTCGAGAGACTATTATTCACCTGTAGAATTTTATTCTCCTCGTGCACTTCCCCGAGCGAAGTTTGCGCGACGCACAACGCAGCCGTTGTGACTCTATGCATTTTAGTCAAGTGCAGATATCTTCGGGCTCGTGAACGAAAAGTTGCAAATTTGAGAACAGGAAAATTTCTCAGCAAATCATATTTTTGCTCTCCAGTATGTGCAGAGTTCAGCGACGTATACAGAAGGGATTCGAGGTCTTAGAGTACTACGCCAACAATCAGTGGGACTTCGACAATACGAATATAAGGACAATTAGAGAAAGGTTTAACGCGAGAGAACGAAATTGTTATCAGCTCGACGGGGCTAACATGGATTTGGACGCCTACTTCGAGTCTTGCATAAGAGCTGCGAGAATTTACGTATTGAACGAGCCGCCCGAGACGTTGCCGGCTGCTCGACGACACTTGAGGATGTGAGTAAAATTCAATCGATTACCTCGCAAAGTTCTAATTGTGCGATGTTTAAAGACGAAAAGAACATTTTTATTCCCGTTGCAGCATGTGGTGGGTCGACGTGATGACCAAGATTCTCTTCTGCGTGCTGCTGGTTTACGTTCTGTCGTGCTGGAGCGACAGTTTTCGAGCGCTGCTCGCCGGTGGTTGGGCACTCGTCGCTGCCGGTCTATCATTTTAATCATCGTTCTTTATAGTACTTTATCTTTTCCAATACCCTGACGTATTGTAATTGAACCAAATAAATAACCGAACTCTTACAATATGGAAAAAATAAAGACAAAATTCAATCGTGGAAAAATGGTCGGTAGAGAGGTTGCATTGTTTCGCAGAATAACGAGATACCTTTGCACTGTGTGTGACTTCTTTTTTTTATTTTAAAAGTATTCAGAGTCGATGATATTTAAACGGACTCTTGGACCGGTGGTTCGTAGCCCTCGGGCCTGTCTACCTTGGAGCCAGACTCGCCGCCCTCTCCGCTCTTGCCGCCGCCGCCGTCTCCGTGAAGCTCAAGCAATTTGCTCAGCTCGAAACGGGGCTTCTTCAGGACCTTCACCTGTATAAAACAAACATTGAAACAATATATATATACATATAATATTAAATAAATTATGTTACGAAAAAATTAATAAATTTAAAGCCGAAATGATATGCAACTGATGTTACCTTGCGAATGTAGACGTCGTGGAGTGGATAGATACCCTGGCAGGCCTTCTCGATGTCCTTGGCGATCGCGTCGGGAAGAAGTTTGCTAACGACTCCTTTCAAGTCGCTCTTCGCGATCTCCGAGGTGATTTGCTCGACCATCTTGTTCCTGATACGGCGCACCTGAACGAATACGATTCAAATATTAAACGTGATATTCTGTCGATCGATGCCTATGCAATAGATATATATGACTAAGTCATTGTCGCTGCACTTCATATCGCCATTGTCATACACGGGGACTGACGTGGTAAGAGCGCGCCATTTATCTGCGCAATCATTTTTAAAAATTCATAGAAACTATTGTTCAGCTTCGATGAATCTCCGATTGCGCTATAACGATTTTTTTTTTATCAATCTTATGCCACATATCGACAAGTTCAAATTAATATTAATAAAATAGCCTCCTGGTCGAAATAAAAATTTACTCCGTCTACGAGACTCGTTTTCGAGTTGCCGTTTATTTACTGCACCTGAGAGTGCTGAGCGTAACAAGTCTTCCTGGTGCTCATCTGGTCCTTGTTGGTGAAACCGATGCAGAACACTCTCAGTAAGTAGCCGTCGGTGGTCTTCACGTCGACGTGGGCCTCGATAAGTGTCTGCCACTTCTTGACCATCGAACGGAGCTTGTCGGTCGTCAAGTCCATGCCGTGGAAGTTCGTGAGAACGGCGCGTCCCTGAACATCCTCGGCAATCAGCCTGAATTTACGGAAAGACCTTTCCGCGTCGTTGTCGCTCTGGAGATCGGCGAGGGACACCTCGAACACACGGAATTTCAGACCTTCGGAGGCGATCTCTGTGGGAATAGACAAATGGCAATTAGCGATCGCGTTCCATCGAGGTCATTTGCAAAAAGCCTTTTGAAGATAATTAAATATCTTGTTTTTGGATTTCGTCAAGGCGTTTGAAAATAATTATTATATCAGTTATAATTTTTGTGTAGCTACATTATAGTTCGGCTTTACCGAGATCGAGATAAAGTCGTGGTATCTGTATGCACCTTTATCTTGCAACGCTAAACGTCAAAGCAGCCAAAAACAGAGCTGCCCTGAAGCTGGGGTTGCACAACTTATTATTTGGTTCCGAATTAAAGGGGAATCCATAATCATGTATACAATCTATTTTATATTTTCGTAGTGGCCGTTTTTTCCCCAGAAAAAAATTCCCTGACTTTTCACTGACCAATACAAATTTTTTTCTGACCAAACTTCTAACAACTTCTAATAAAAAAAAATTAATGATGCAAATGAAAATGCCTAATTGTTGTATCAATGTTTAATTCCATATATTCCATTTTTTTAATGCAAAGAGTCCCTTTCTTTTCGTTACGTTGTATGAAATTTTGTTTTGGATGATTTTTTTTATGAAAGAAAAGTGAAGAATAGATTAAAGATAGTCTCAAAACGATCAATTACGAACATTTCTGTTGAAGATTTTTTACAATAAATTTTTCGGTAAATTTTGCCCGATTAAATTTTAGGAAACGTAAACATCTTTTACTGTTACGAATGAAGAAGCAAATTAATTTGCACATTGGCTCTCCCATTTGCTACAATTTTGCACATATAGGTTCCTCTGTAAGGAAACCAAAATTGATCAACAAAGTTGCTCATAGAGAAAGCTTGGCGCAAAATTGTAATAAATGAGGAAGCCGTGTGCGAGTTACTTTGTACCTTTTTCTATTAAGCCTGCATTACGTTTCATGCCATGAACCTCAATGCGACAAGTACTCGGAAAAAGTCCTTGAGAAACACTTCAAATACAAAAAGTGGATACTTTGTACTTGAAATATTCTTTAGTACTTTCCCCACATTTGATTCTGGCCTGTTTATTTTTATCTATGGAGTATTGCGTGTATTAAAAAAAATATATATTATTCGTTGAATTTTGCTTTGTCACACGGCTTTGTTTTTTTATCATTCTGTATGGTCTTTTTTCTAGACGGATAAAAAAAAAAAAAAAAAAAAAAAATGACATTTCCTAAGTAGCCTGATATTTTTGGCTACGTGACTGCTATTTTGTAGGTTGTGGAATCAAAATTCTTCAGGTAATAGAAGCTGTGCGAAGCTCTAATAACTCACTAGTTCCCTGAGTTCTGTTGACCAACGTCTTGCCAACTTGGCGGGTGGCAAACATGCACGGCGCTTTGACATCGTACCAGTCCTTGCGGGTGAAAGGGTCGACGCTGAAACACAGTAAGAGAAATTTAGAATTCCATTCGAAGCTGACAATCCTAGCCTGGGCACTCCGAGCAAGCGTGGCTTTTCGATTGCACGAAGAGAGTACATTTTCACAGACAAAGGATGTTTCACCGTCATAATCTAAACGGTTAGAGTTTGTCGCGAATGAATGTGCCTTTTGCGGTTGCGAATTTTGGTAGATTGGGTTTTACGTCGGTAATTGGTTAGCCATTGGCCGGACGCAGCAGTTAGGACGATCAGTCTTTCCCTTAGATTGTCGATCGATCTAAGTACCAGACCGAACGTCGAACGAAACGGCGAACAGTCAGCTTTCACCTCCGCGAGATAGCAATTTGTGTGAAATTATTTTTTTTAATCTAGCGCCGACAATCGCGCGGAGCGACGGCATGTCTGGCTGTCTCGAGATAGAGCAAGCGGCGGAGAGTCCGGGGAATCCGTCTCAATCACAAACATCACAAAACTTTTGAAAATAAATTAATATTGCCCGATCTCGCTGTTCATCTTGTAAACTCGGGAGCGTAGTATTAATCACTTACATCTTCTTCTTGACTCCCTTTTTGCCTCCTTTCGAGAGCCCCTTATTTTTCCCCACCGCCATGATTAAAGTATACAAACGGAAAGAGGTCCGCTCTCTCGTGAACGGAAGTGAACGATTCTCCGCTCGGGCCGAGCTGGGCCGAGCCACTCGCGGCGACGTTCGCTGCGCGCGCCTATTGGCTCTCCCGACTCCCCACCAAATCCTGCGTCACTTGTCCTAAATCTCATAATCCCGAACTCTCCAAACGCCCGAAATTCATTAGTCCGATGTAACGTTCACCCGAAATCGTAACCTTCTACCGAATGTTCATTCGTCCGAATGTTCAAGATGACGAAATATTATTTTGCCGACTTGTCATAATTCCGATGGTTTAATATACCGAAGCATCGATTGCCGGAAATCCATTCACCCGACATCTCATTTGCCCGAAAATCCATTTTAGCATCGTAGAGGTCGTGTTGACCGAAAGTCTTAACTTCGATGATCGATGAGTTAGAATTCTAAAATCTAAACTACAAAACATTTTTTTATACACTACAGTCGACCCCACGAACTATCGAATGCCTCGACTTCCGGTCTCTCTCTCTCGCTCATCATTCCGGCAGTAACTTCAGTTCGCTCGCGAGTTATCCGCACTGTATATACCGTGCAATAAGAAATATATTATTGTCATCTGTACGCTAATGTTCGTGCACGACAGACCGCTTTATCGTGGCTAGACAGGAGCAGAGAATTAACAAGAAACCGCGATACGAAGTGACATGAAAGTTTTTATACCGTAAAATCCGAATGAAATATCGTTGGCCTACTCGGTGATCCCCTCCCCTGTACCCCTCCGATAACCATGAATCTGCAGACACTTTTTCAAGACTTTAACCCCAGGTATTTTTTATTTTGTTAAATCATCGCAACTCCATTTACATTAATTTTTTCGCCATTTCGTGGTCCACTGTGAAAAAAATTTCTTCCGCTTTTTTTTTGTATATAAGACACAGTCATCCTTCCGTGGATGCAAAACTAACACACTGGAATCGTAGATTTTTTTTTGTTGTTCTAAATCTATTTAATGCCTATATTATTTATTAAACTTTCAGCAAGTTTCTTCTCCACACTTGTCTGATGATATTCACTGCCCTCTTTGCGCTCCGATGCGACGGCTACATAGAATGGAGCTACTGGACAATTTTCAGTCCCATATGGTTCTGGAAAGGCATGGTGATCCTGGGCGCAACAGTGGGAAGCTATGTGTGGATGAGACACCCCCATTCGCGACTCGAAGGCGACGCTTACATTCACTACAAAGCCATGCTCATTACCCTTGCCTTGCATCTCATTCTGCTGATGTTCGAACTACTGGTCTGTGACCAATTGGAGTCCAATAGACACTTGTGGATACTGGTTTTCATACCGCTGATATTTATCTCAATAATGTCCATAGCAGTGAGTCACATTTTTTTTTTCTCGTGGACGAATTTTTACTTCAAATTTCTATTATTTTTTGATGTATTTATTTATTATTCAAAAACAAAGCGAAAAACTTTAAATATAAGATGAGAGCTCCGAGAGCTTGATTGCAGGCTGTAATTTTCTTATTGTACAAACAAGAGCAATGCAATTTTTTTTTTTTATCAACCCTAATGTAAACTTTTGTTGCAGGTTTGCATCTGGGCAGTCAAACACGACCGTTCATTCGAGCTCGAGCTATTCTGTGCCGTGAACGTCCTGCAGTTCATCTTTCTGGCTCTGAAATTAGACAAATTTATAAGTTGGAGCTGGGAGGTGGTATTCGTGCCTCTGTGGGCCCTCCTTTGTCTGTCCCTTGTCGCCGTACTGTACGCGATCGTCTTCGCGGCCGTTTTACTGAGAGCTCCACAGGTTAACGCCCGAGTCAGAAGAACTTCTCTGAACTCCGCTCTCGCGTACACCTTTCTAGTTGTACCAATTTTAGTCTTTCAGGTCAGTTACACTAAAGTTTTATTCTACAACGTAAATGCGGGCAGGCGATCAATCGCATCCAACTGACAAGACGAATCTGTCCGTACTTCATTGAATCAAATTTTTTTTATTCAGGTATTACTAGCAAACAAATTGGATGAAGACATATCGCTCAGTTACACGACGATTGCAGCGCCGTTGCTCCTGTCGCACTTGACGTTGATATTCATGTCCTTCGGTGCCAAAGGTGGAAATCGATGTGAGTTGCCTAACAAAAATGTCTACGAACGAGATCGGAGTGACCGAATGGCCGAGTTAACCCGAAGCTATGTGTTATTATTTCAGGGTGGTTCGGGATTCGAAAAGACTTCTGTCACTTTCTCCTCGGCCTGTGTCCTCTTCTTCAGGAATACGGCAATATTTCGTATCAGCCTAGAGGCGACCAGGATCAACCGCCTACCGAGCCGATGGTCTCGGATAAAAGCGAGAAACGCATAAAGAAAATTGACCTATCGAAACCCGTGGTGCCTATCGTGTCTATAGACATGCCCGATTGATGCTCACGGCTCTCAGATACTTATCGAGAATCGGATCGGTTTAACCGCGCATAATATTGTTTGTCCGTGATAACGGGCGAACGAGTTTGAGCGACGAAATTACATTTTCTCGCGTACCGGCGGCACACGATTATACGAGTTTTTGCATCCCGCGGAGTAAATCTCAATTGGCGAATACGCATGGTCTAACGAATGCAGGAGCTATCCGGATCGGAAATATCTCGGAGTATCGAAGCATCCGAGCATTTGTACATATAATCGATCCAGGAAGGAAGCGTTAGGGAGAAAGGACGTATAAGTAATTATCGTTGTTACTCGACATTAAGTAGATATTTGTTCATCATCTACCGATATCACCCGTCCGTTTACTTTCATACACAAGCCAGACATTTCTAAAGAAAAATAAAATCGTTTGTCCTCCCCGATTAGCGGCTGAACGAAAGTCTCAAAGAAAAAATAAATTCGAGAGAAAAGTCAATGGAGTTTACGTTAGTGAGTACTAATGCATCGTTCTTTGAGCTTTGCTGAAGGTGATTAGCGATCGACGTGGATCGATAGGCCAAGCTGGTGCTAAAAAAAAAATGTTACTTTCAATTATTCGAAAGCTGAAATGATTCGATCGATGGTTCAATGAGGTTTGACATAGTCTTCGTTGATAGTATAGTGACAGTATCAAACACTTCTGCCGGAAGAAAAATTTCAACCTTGCGACCGTGTTGACGGATTTGTGTAATCGAGAAAGATTGTTTAATGTCCCGTGAATCGTGAACAAAGTTGACGTTTTATTTGTTTAAATTGTAGATCAAGCGGATTTAAGCGATGGTGCTGAAATTGTAATTGATCTGTTAACTATTCAAAAGGTGACAAATTTTGTCGATGCGTTGAATCGTTTTTGGTATCCATGAAAGAATTAAGAGAGGGAGTAGAGAAGTCCGACATTCGATAATTTTTACGGACAATCATGACACGCGTTGACGCGGCAATGCTGTCCGATTTGTTACCTGATTTATAATTGTTCATTTGAATATGCATTATTACAAAAAAAAATAAAAAAAAAAAAAAAACATTCGGACGACGATCTCGGGATAAACCGGCCTCACAATAATTTGACATTTACCAGCTAGGAAACAAGACTGAGCGCCTGGCGTCTGTAGAGAAACTATAGTGATAGATGAAAGTGTAAAGAGGAGCTTAAAAATGCTCGAGACGAAACTGTGAAATATGAAATCGAGTTATTGAAGTGAGCATGCGGTTTTTAATGTTTGCTAAAAATAAAAGAAAACAAAGTTGAGAATAAAATTATGGAAAGGCCAACCACTGACGTTATATGAAAATTTAGTGATAATGTATTATTGTACGATAAATGCCATTAATACATCAGTGTGTACATAAATGTATATTGTGTGTGTGTGTGTGTGTGTGTGTGTGTGTGTGTGTGTGTGTGTGCACGCGCGCGTGTATGTATGTATGTATGTATGTACGCACGCACGCACGCGCGCGCGCGCGCACACACACACACACAAACGATTATACATTATACATATCTATCAAGTACGATGATTAAGGACAATTAACGATATTATTCTATTTTATAAGTATTGCCTCTTAACGACAAAGGAAAAAACAAACAAGTACCATTATCGTCTAATAAAATTTATATTTTTTGGTACGAGCGATCATTTTTTACCAGCTGAATGTTCGGAATTTCGAGATTTCATAATCTTATTTTCTTTTTTTCACGTTCGTAGAAATTTATACAAATTCGCTCGTCTTCCACGATGTTTTCTTGTTCGTAAGTCGTCGACTGAGGTGTTCTTTCGATGTTTGGCGACAATACGAAATGCGGGGATGATATTAACAGTACGAAATTTACAAGATATAATAAAAGTGTTTTGCGGCTCACGAAGAATCTTATGAAATACCACGGTGGGAAGTACTCCGGAATCCAGGTACGGCATTCGAGATACTTTCTTGGCGACCTCGAAAAATAACACTGAAATTCGAAACATCGACTGGCGAAATGTTCCGGACGCAGAAGACCCGCCGCCGTTCACGGTATCTCGAGACAAATTCGATGAAGTCCAATCATCTGCAATAAAATATCGTTCATTAACGCGAGAGTAATATTAAATTACAATGAAAAAAGAAAAAAAAAAAATTGAGAGCTGTGCGCCCTTGCGATCATTTTTATCCAATTTTTTATACCGTAGAAAAAAACGTACGTAGAAAAATCCTCCCCTTAAGAATGTGCAATGAAAAACTATAAAGTATTATACTATTATTGTGATATCAGAAATAAGAAGGAAGCGATCATGCACTTTGATTTAATAAAAAAAAAAAAACTTCGTTCACTATAATTCTGTCCCGTCGCTTCGAATTAATATAAACGTGCACGTGTTTGTCGTTTACGCAGGGTTTCCTCAACGAGGAAACCATGCTCAAAATTGTACCTACAAGTACTTTGGTCTTAGTACTCAGGAATTGTACTTAAAGTACCGAAAAGTACTTCAATACTTTAAGTACGTACTTTAAGTACCAAATAAGTACTCATGTACTTTAAGTATTGTCCAGCTCAGATACAAAGAGAACAAATTACTATTATGAACTTCAATTTTTTGAAGTCTACGCCATATTCCATGCTCGTATAGCCGCCACACCATTTTTCATTTAATACAGCATTCACTCTTAGTTTGCTAACTTGTTTATGAACGGCATAAATGTGGGTATTTATAGATAGAAATTATTACTTACGCCGGACAATTTCGATGCCCAGTGCAGGCGCCGTTTTCTCGACATCTCCTCATTACTCCTTACTGATAGCAGAGCTGAGCAGTTTTTTAAATACCTAATATATTTTAAATGCTGAAGAAAATTGTCAAGGATGAAAAAAATTGTCAAACGTGAAATTTAATTTGAAAAAATGGAATCGCAATTTCTTTGACTTTTACAACGCATTTTACGAAGTACTGAAACAAAGTATTTATCAATGTATTTTAAGTTCAAAAAGTATTCTGTATTTAAAATACGAAAAAGTATTTTGTATTTTCAGTATTATGCCCAACTCTGATGCTTCGGTGTTCGATATCTCGGGTGGGTATCGCTTACCGACTGGTGTATGCGTCAAACGCATTCTCGATGCAACGGGCTTTGCACTTATCTCTTCTACTACCTCGGGCACTTCCTGGCTGCCCGGACCGAAGTCTAGTCCATCTAATCTCACGAAAAATAACCTTCGATCGACCGAAAAGAAAGTAACGATTTATATATTTATATATGGGCATTGCACGTCAAGCCGAACAACCCAAAACCCAGACTCTTTTAGGTCAAGCTGAAAGTTCGCCATGCCGCAGTATTACATAGTGTGAGTACCTGGATTTTTTTCAGATTTGTATCACCTTTCATCATTATATCTCTGAAACTTTTGGTCGTACAAAAAACGTCGTCTATAAAAAAGATGCTGTTTTTGATTAACTATGTTCGGCATTAAAAAAAATGCCAGATACGAGAAACTTAAAAATAAAAAATTATAATTAAAAAAGATAATTTGCAGCAAGTTGGACTCTATATTTTGCTTAAAATTCTACAGAATGTTTTTTCATTAGTGTGAAACAACATGTATAAATTTCAAAATGGGTTGGGATTACATTCAAATTCCGTTGGCGTTTAACCATTTCTTTTACAGGATATATACATATACCATATTAAAAAAATGGTTAGGCATTTTGAAATTTATACATGTTATCCCACACTAATAAAAAAACATTCTGTGATATTTTAACAGCACAAAGTCCTGCTTGCTGAAAAACTTTAACAGGGCAGATATTTCTGATTTTTAAATTTTTTCGTACTTGGAAAATTTTGTAATTTTTTTCGAAAATAGTTCATAAAAAAGAAATAGCATTTTTTTATATTCCAAGTTTTTTTGTACGATAAAAAGTTTCGGAGATAAAATAATTTTTAATATTAACACGGCTACCTGCCAACTTGTAAAAGCGAGCAGATATAAGTCGAAAAAAAATTCCAAATACTCACACTATATAATACTACAATATACACTATATAAACTTCAACCGTTCTAGGTGACGTGCAGTGCGCCATATAATGTTCGACGTGGAGACCTCGTGAAAAAAAAAAAAAAAAATAAGGCAAATATCCTATTAAAGTGGTATTTTTTTTGTATTTAAATATATCACGAATATAAACTATGTATATCTACAATTTACATAAAAATATCCGCGAGGATCTATGTACAAATAATTGTATGGCATGCACGTATACGTTTTCGTAATAAAAAAAAATCATACGGTCATGTATGTTGACGGTACGAGATGAGAAAGGGAATCGTCGATCGGGCTGTCGATGCTTCGCTCGGCTCGCTTGCGATAGCGCGCTTGGGAAAATAGTGAATGGATTCGTTAATTGTACCGATACGTGCTTTCTAAGGCACCTTTATGAAACACCGCTACTGGGAAGAAAATATATATAAATACGAGAAACTTAAGATGAGGGTGTTTCTGCAGCAAAAAGACTTTAAAAAACCCGTTTCGCAAAGGAAAACGAAAACAACAAAGATGTCTCTTGAGAGGTCGGGTATTTCGATATACAATATTGTCATCGGCGGATAAATGCCGACGATGTGTGAGTATTGCATAACGAACCGATGCAAAATAAGGCTTCGTCACGAAGCTAAATCAGACACCTTGTCCACAACAAATGCCCCTTTTTGGATAATACAATCTATGTACAATAGTCGATATGGTAAAATATCTACAATATCCTCGAGATATTGTTCTATTAACAACAACAAAAAATTGTTCTATTCGAATTTTTGCCCTACAACCGCAGAGTTACTTCACGACGATTAAAACTCGTTCGCCCGTGAAAGCTTCCCGATTCGTTGTGGCTTCGATAAAGAAAAATGCCTCTGTCTCATGATAAAATAATAAGAATAAAAAAAATTATTTAAAAAAAATTCGTGTAAAAGTCGCCCGTTCTCGTACTATAACTACTCACGACTATAAAACATTAGTACATTCACGTAAATGTAAAATCAGCATTAGAAAGAGAAAAAAAAAATGTCGATGCGGTCGATTAAAACTGCTGTGCCATTTTTTCGCGTTGCTTCTCATACGTTCACTTAGAAAATTATATTTTTGGCCCATTATAAAATATTGCTATTCGTCACACCATGCGTAAATAACGCGCGGTTCGTCTATCCCCTCGAGAAAACGACTTTCCCAGTTACTTTTTGCATTTAAAAAATCGCGAAGGATCAGTCGATCTGCGTGTGTTAGAGATTATTCAACTGAAACAAATATTAATCCGCGTCATAAATTACTCCATACGGTAATAATGTTCACGCTCGTACATCTCGCGGATAGTCTCGCGCGTTCCCCGTCACACTCGTGTCGAAAAAAAAATACTGCAGTTGCGAACGACAGAATGTAAATGAATTCACGACAATTCGTCGGTCGACTGTTTGCGCTCTTCCTCGACGCGCTGCCTCGTGCGATTGAAAGCCTCGGTCTTGAGAAAATCCACCGTCTTGTAGACAGTCGTGTTGGGCGGTGATTGAGCCGGAGGTAAAGCTGACGAGGCGAAATTCTCCGTCGCCTCCAAATCGAGATCCAAATACTGCAGCACTACCAGACGTCGATTTGACGCAGGAATGAATGTGCTGTGGTCCTGATAGTAGTATATCTAAAGCGTGGACAAAAAAAAAAAAAAAAAACAGGTCTTAATCGGTATCTTAAAGAATCGTGAAAACAATTTGAAGATTAACAGCAATAAACAAAAATGTATCGTTACGTCTTCCTTGTCATCGAGTGCGTTGTTATCTTCATCCGAGGTCGAATGATGTCTTGTCGAGTGACCATGCGACGGTGGGGTGGGACTCGGTGCGGCCCTAATTCTGCCTCTTCCAGGGGGTGAGGCGAGCTGCAATGGTCCGTCGATCGGTGGTTTGTTAACCGTCGGCTTGAGCTTTCGATTAATACTAGGAGGTTCGGCGGGCGAGTGTTCCGCGGAGCTTATCTCCGGAACGGACAGAACAGGACCCGGTGAATGTTCGTTGCTGATTATCGATGTCGAATCGCTCGTCTTTCTCCCGGGTTTCAATTCTCTGTATACGACGGGCGGTGGCGGTGCGACGGTGGTCGGAATGCTGCTCGAGGCGTCTCTTATCAGCGGACTCGGGAGATTCGAGTACGTTGCGGTTGTCGAGCTCTCGGAGCGCGGACTCGAAGGCTCGTCGTCGTGGAAGTCGTAACGAAAGACACGGTCGTCGACGGTCGACGGTGCTGCATTGCTGTAACAGTGTCTCGAGGATGGTCCGCTGATACCTGTCTCCGGGCCGCTCGAGCCTGGCTGATGAGATCGCGGAAAGTCGTAAGTCTCATCGGTTATTATCGCAGTGGCGGGAGTCGAGGGTGCGGGTGTCGCCGGAGTCGTTGGCTTCGAGCCGTCGGTCGCACCGTCCAAATTCAAGTAATTGTGGCCCGGATTCTCGGGCAACATGTGGGGAGGCTTCGGAGGCCTCGGAGGCGCTGGCAACGTCTCGACAGCTGGCGGAGTTGACGAATCAACGATCGTCAATTTGCCGAAGCGTTTCTGAACGCTCCACGAACCGATCTCGGGGTCTCCTGAACTGTGAGTCGGTCGCGGCTCGCCTGGAAAATGAATTATCCATTTAACTCGACATTATTTAATCTCGAAAAAAAAAAAATCGAATATATTAAAATTGCCCTGTCGACGATTCGAGTGATTCTTGTCGCTCACCGGAAGGAAAAGTCTCCCAGTTGACACTGGGCACGGGAGCGGCCCACTCGTCGTCCGTGAAAACGCTATCGACGTCCGTTGTCGTCGGCGATCGCGGAGGGGAAGGAGCGAGTTTTCTCGGAGCATCGTAGTGCTCCGGACCTTGACCCATTCCCGAGCTCAGTGAACTCGTGTCGTTCAAACGACGACCGGAAATACATTCGCTGATGGGAATGTACGGACCCGAGATCGTGCTCGTCGGCGATATCGGCGGCGATTCCTGCGACTCGAACTGAAACACTGTTCGCAATATATAGAGCAAATTCAATTTTTATCGGTCACAATTTTTCAATTAACGATTGCGCGAATTCGTGCGTTTGTGTTCACATTTTTTTTTCTTCATCTCCCACTTACTCTGACACTGCTGCTCCTCGTCCTGCGTATACGCCTTGAGCTCGCAGACCTGACAAACTGCGTTAACCCACTTGTTCATGTCAGCTTCGCTCTCCGCTACGAGATAGTAAACTCTCTTGGGAGTTTTCACGTTGAACATGAACTGGTACTTCTGCTTACGATTCTCGAATCTCAGCCCGGCATCCACCTGTAAATTATGTATTTATTTATTTATTTGACGAGGACACGCCCTTTGGTACATCTGATACACATTTTTAATATAAGTACAAGTATAATACAAAATATATTAAGTAATAACAGATCCTGATTTATTCCTCTAACAATTCCATCCAATAAATCGCTCGTAACAAAGGATCAATTCAGGCATAGCTGCTTTAAATAGTATGTAATAATATGTATTTAAAATACTGCCCAGCCCCGATTGAAAACACACACATCCAATACTAATTTCGATAAGAACACTATGTCGTTAAGCTTTCCGACAGATTATAAGAGAGTTTTCTATGGACAGAAAAATATGTGGACTCGTGGCTGTAATAGAAACTTTTTGCCCAGAGTTAAAGGCTATGGCGCAATGTGTTTGGCAAACCAGTCGAAGAGTCATACCTGCTGGCACTGATCCAAATCTATGCGACCCTTGAGCTTCCGACACCTCCTATCGGTATAGTACTCCAAAAAATACTGTCCGGGCAGTTCGCCGCTGTCTCGAAGCGCGAACCAGCGTTTTCTCCATCGCTGAAAAAAAAAAACCACACACAAAATCTTTAGTCAAGAAATCTCCAAACTTTTGCATAAAGATATCGCAAAACCTGGATGCAGATCTTTAAAAGTTCTAAAGATGCTTTCTGTAAATTGAAATAATAATAACAAAAAATAAGATAGAATGTTGAGTTCCGAAACGAATCTCGAAGTCTCGCTGTCACTCGAGGACTCGCAAATTCCAGAAATTGGACATAAAGTCGCGAGAATGACAAAACGTAACCGCGGCGAAAGTAAACAACCGATGAAGAAAAAAAAAAAAAAAAAAAAAAAAAAAAAAACGCTTCGACCGTCGTTGAGGAAAATCGTAGGAACGTCAGGCGTCGCGTTACGTACCGCTCGCCAGAGTTTCGTCGGGGGTGACTTAATTAGCCACCCCTCGTGAACGATCTCCTGAGAAGTCTTGAGCTCCTCCATGCCCGTCCTTGGCTCTCACGTACACCCGTCCGTTGCGTCAAGCTTCAACCTCGCATTGTCCCGTGGCTCTATTCGCTGCTGCTGCTGCCGCCGCCGCCGCTGCTCAACTCGAGAATCCGATCGTCGCTGAGGAGCACACGCACGTCGACCAACACAGCGTCATTTCGTTTATCTATTTTTGTCCGCCGACACAACGATGAAAATTACAGAGTTCCTCCGCGAACACAAGCGCGCACATTGCATGCGAATAAAAAAAACGTACGTCGAGATCCTCTCAAAACATCGAACGTCCCGAAACGCCGTTGCGAGACTGCGTTTCTTACACGTGCATTTGTGTATGTGTGTATGTGTTTATGTACACATTCACGCACAATCCTCCTATAACTTTTGCTTCATCGTGTAGTATATTTCCCGCATAAAGGAGATATACGCACTCTCTCTCGTACCGTGCACCACCGACAGGCGCATGACAGCAACATGTACAGGCCGCAGTCGTGAACACACGAAACTACGACGCCATCTTGAAAAATCGCAAGAGGGCTAACGTTTTCATTGCACTTGACGATTTTGATCGACGAATGCAATTTATTGAGGCGATCGAACGAGAATTCATCGACGAAAGAGATATCGTGAGATCTGATCGATCTTATCGATGAGGCTTGCGAGAGGGGAATTTTTTTTCGATAAGACGTGCAAACTTGAGATGTTTTTGCTGCGGCCAATGGCCCTGTATGACTCTGGGTAGTATGTCGAGAAAAGTGGGTGCGGTCCGCTATTAGTA
Organism: Amblyjoppa proteus; assembly: GCA_963922035.1. Taxonomy (NCBI): domain Eukaryota; kingdom Metazoa; phylum Arthropoda; class Insecta; order Hymenoptera; family Ichneumonidae; genus Amblyjoppa; species Amblyjoppa proteus. The sequence continues at coordinate 46,287,413 of OY998229.1, forward strand.
CAAACGAGTTCACCTGAACTATCACAAGTGCAATAACATTTCGTTATTAGGATTCTTATGTTTTCTAGTTTGATTTTCATCGATCAGCGTTTATACTGCGTATCACCCGCAGTGTTTATCTCGTAATGTTGTGAACGCCGAGCAGCCATTGACGCACGGTCCAATGACTCTGCCATCGGCGACGTGTCATCGAGTCATACGCGGATACGTCGCGATGCTGATGTGTTTTTTTTTTTTTTTTTTTTTTTTTTTTATTGTTTCGGCGATGTAGTCGAGCAGAACCAGCAGAGGCGGAGAGACGCGCGAGAGGGAGAAAGAACGGGCGAGAGGGAGAGATCCAGAGAACGGGGAGCAAGGCCACAAGTTGACGGATCGCGGGAGACTGTGCGGGTTCGTGCTTCACGCGACTCCAGTCATCTCTCTGTGGAAATACGATCATTCATGAATAGTCAGTGGCTTCGGGTGCGAGCGCGGCTAATCTGGACGTGGAGGAAATTCTGACACCTGCGAGAGACGCGCGAACGCATCGGATGTACCAGTTATTGAGCGCCTATACTTTTATCGTTTTTCACATCGAGCGCATACATTTATTTTCATTCTCGAATTGTATTGCGCGATTAAACGTTGTCTCAGGGACGTCGCCGAATATTTTTAATAAACAACAAAGTTTTTTTTGTCGTTTGACAATCGATTATCATATATATAATAATAATAATATTATTATTTAGCCTACTATTATTTCTCTTCCTTACTGCGACTTTATGTCAGTTTTTTTTTTTTTTTTTAATTCGTAAAAGCGTTCATTTCAAAGTTACGATTCGTCCGTAAATGGGCATTGCTTATCAATATACCAAATAAATAAACAAATGTTTGTTCGATCGCTCTCGGGGGCACATTTAATATTTTAATGGATAAAAAAAAAAAAAAAAAAAAAAAATTCACAGCATTTTTATCCGTAACAGCTTATACGTGTCAATAACTGGCCCGTCGTGTTGGTTACAAAGGAATCGCGTCGAAGGGGCTGAAAAGAAACAGTATGTACATATTTCGGCTCGCAACCGAACTCGCTGAGCAGGTTTCCGTAGCATGTTGGCTCCTTGTGCTGCGTTCGGCGTGAGGTCCCGCTTGCGTCTCCTCTCTCTGTCACGAGAAAGAGACATGTGTCTTTCGTGGAGATCGAGTGTCGCACGTGTTCGCAGTTTGTCCGCTCTTGCGAGAGCCACCGGAGAGTCTCGCATTCAATACTGTCCACTGACACACTGTACATTCTCGGGAAACTTTTTTTTTTGTTGTTTTTTTTTTTCGCTCATGATTCGCTACTCCCTTTTTTCACGAGACCCGCTGTCATCGCGCTATTAATAGCCGGCGATTTGCGGTTACAACGGGCCGACGTTGAATGCCGATTATTTTCCTTGCTGCTCTTTCGGCATCGTCAAAATCGTGGAACTCATCGCGGAAATCAACGGGAAACGTTCCCAGCTGAAATTCGATCTCGCTTTTCATCGTCTCGTTGATAATTTGTGCTAATCGTATCGTTCGTAAAACATCGTCACAGCGGCCATGATTTCCTTTAATTCAATCGTGCGCGACAACCGGCTGACGAGAGAGCTCATTGGAGTTACACATGTAGCAATTACATTCGTGAATGACGATCACTCTGATTCATTAAGTTGGAGAATGAACGATCGAAACGGTAGTCTGCTCGTAAGCGTCGGAACACTTTTATATGCTGTGACCTAACAAAGGCGCCTTGCGACTTCCCGATTGATATTCGATCGGGAGTGTTGTTGTGTAGGACGCTTGTGAAAATGCCGCACGAGCCGAAATCGAGTGCGGTATTCAGACGAGTCAGAAAACTCCCTCTTCGACACTCGTGCCATTCGTATCATTTTTTTCCGGACTGTGCTAAAATAACCACATTCCTTGCGTGCAATACCGACAAAAAATAGCCTATTATTGTTCGATGATAATTATTAACATGTGCGCATGCGCAGTAAAAATTCCATTACTCCCTAGGGAGTAATCGGGCTCGTTACTCCCTCTCGAAGCTCTATTACTCCCGGGTCCAGTAATGGTTCATTGACGAATATTACGATTTTGCGACGCAAGAAATGTGGTTACTTTAACGAAGTCGGAAGAAAAAAACAAAAAATATCGTATACCACAAGGGAGTAAGTGCTTTTTCACCTCGTGTGAATTTCTGCGCTCGCTTCGCTCGAGCATCAAACTTTGCACTCGGTGAAACAAACGCACTTTCCCCTCCTGTGGCATGATTATACTATTTCCCACGAGTGTCGAACCAAAGTTTATTTAACGAGGCGTGAAAGTTAAGGTTTTCGCACGCGAGACTTGCACCAAAAACCCCCATTCTCCCACCGAGTGACATAATTGTAAAAATTGTGCTCCATCTGGCATATTAGCAATAAATCCACTATTACCATGACTAGTACTATCATTGAAACCTCTTAAAAACTCTTTTCTTGCTATGTAGGCGAGAGCATTGTTGTTGGATTTTTATGCACTTATAAATCTGTAAACTATGTAACAAAAAGAACCTCCGCATTTTGAGTCTTAGCACCCGTATATACATATATATGCATAATAAAATTATCATTATTATTCGAACGGACGCCAAGCAACATCGATTAAATTAACGTCGAAGAGACCACAAAACGGCATTAAAGTTTGCATAGTTTTATTGTATAAAATCAATAAATGCCTTGGCAATAATACTACGGGGAGACAGCTATTATTATTATTATTATTATTATTATTATTATTATTATTATTATTATTATTATTATTATTATTATTATTATTATTATTATTATTATTATTATTATTATTATTATTATTATTTTTGTTTTTTTTTTCGATAATTAATTCTTGTAAATTGTACAGTAATAATCGTTATTAATAGTAATTATGTCTATCGTTACAATTATTAAATGGTTAATCCCGTTTAATATTACACATTACCATTGTCATCTTAATAGTCGGCAATTTTTTCTTCTTCTTTTCTTTCTGTTTTTCGTTTTTTTTTTTTTTTTTTTTTTTTTTAACTTTTTTCCTTCCATTTCACCGAAACAGCACTTACTTATACACAATTATAACGTTCATCTTATATATTTTCTTTTTTTTTTTTTTGTTTTGTTAATTTTATAGACTAGCAATATAGAATTACAATTGTAACGTAATATATTTATATATCTGTATCCTCTTTCTTTCTCGCCCTCGCTCTCTCCATTCTTCTCTCGAGTTCGTACGAAGTTAAACAAACGCGAGAATATATTTCGCTGCTTTCTTCATTTTTAAAAAATTTAAACATTTTTTTTTTTTTTTTTTTTTTTTTTTTTTTTTTTTTATGACTCAACGGGTGGCTTCCGAAGAGCAGTGGAAGAAGCGGTGTCGGTTCGGGTGATCGAAGAACGTTTTGCGTCTGATTTTTGTTTTTTTTTTTTTTTACGCTCAAGATTCTCAACGCTCGTAATTAATGGTTTATCCAATTATTTATCTATTTTATAATGTTAGTTCGAGGTAATATTCGGCAACGTACTCAAAGTAGTACAAAATTAATCGTCGACTAATAAAGCTTCGAAAAATCACTTGTAAACGATCGATTAATAAATTACACATATAATTTCATGTGTGTGTGTGTCTGATAAACCTGCTACGATAAGCGCATAATTCGTAATTACAAACAAAAATTGCGATCTCCGCTCTTAGGAAGCCACCACGTAATTGTTCTCTCTTCGCTCGATTCGTTCGTTTCTTCTGTTCTCTTCAAGTATGTATTATTGAACTGCTAAAAAGAAAAACAAATGATTTCCAAAATCGAAGATGTAAGATGGCGCATCTCCCTCGCCCTCTTTGTTTCGATCTTCATTTTCACTTTCACTTATGCTCTGTTCTTTTTTTGTTTTGTTTTTTTACATTTTAAAAATCCCTTAAACACGTAAACGACTTTGATTTCTTCATTTAAAATATAATCACCCGGATATGATTATTACTTTGTGAGTTACGGCGTGACGGTTGTGTATATAATATACTATATATATATATATATATATATTTATATTTCTCGCGCTTTGCACATTTGTCGTCAATGTTCCTCGCAACGTTCATCATCGTCATCGTCATCGTCATTATCATTATTTTTATTTTTTTTTGTCATTATCTTCATCGCTACCTGACTACCGCACACCCATTCACGATAATTATTATGAGGCGCACAAGGTTGACTGTTCTTCTCGACTTTGGAACTTTCGTTGTAGTCGTTATTATCAGGAATAGTACATCAGAACGAACGAGTAACAAAGATTTACAATGATTTTGGGAAACGCAAGATTTCATCGGATAACCAGGAGGTGACAATTAAATCGTTAAAACATAACGAAACGCGTGCTTATATTGCAACTGCCGACGAATTTTCGTAATTGACTATCGGAGCACTTTTTTTTTTTTTTTCCACTCTTCGAGCTTAGATCGCGAATCTTCCTCGTCGGAGGAACAAATCGAAAGTGCCTCCAACAATAGCATCACAAATGCAACAAGTCTTGAAGCGCTTTCATAAAGATTCAAATATATATATATATATATATATATACACACACACACACATATATATATATATATATACATTTTCTTTTGATGTAGGTCTTACGTATTTTAATGAATTAATTTATTACACTAACGGCGACCGTCTTAAAAAGTGAACGATTAATACACACTTCTGTACATTGAGCGCTTCTCGTCAGAGTGCCAAACGAGCGGTGAGAGGGGCGGAGGAGGGGACTATCGGCATTTATTCTGTATTTTTAATAAACCCATAGGGTAAACCCGGTGAATATGGACCAGCCCGATTAACACGTAAATCAATGAAATATGGCCCGGTCCATATTCCCCACTTTTACCCTACACCCACGCGCATACCTGCTTTCAAACTTATTTACAGACCCTGACCCAATGGACTCCGAACTTCCTCCATTCGTTATCCGTACACGCGTAATCGTCCAACTAGGACTGCGCGTCCCGACTATCCCGATGCGCAAAATAATTGAAGATCAAAAATAATGTCGTCGAAAGTAGCGGCGCTACGTGCCCGCTGCTACGCCGAGAGAAAAAAAAAGGATGGTATGCCCTATTATAACGAAACGTTCATAGGGGGAATCGTGTATACAGGTGGTTTCTGACAGTAAAAATACAATTGGTTCAATTATAATTGTGGATGCAACGATCATTTTTTTTTTTTTTTTTTGTCATTGTCATAACTATGAAATGTGGACGTTTCCCTTGGAAAGTATTTATTTAATGGTAAAAAGTCAATGTCGTTGCTTCTACTGTGTAATTTTTTTTTTTTTTTTTTTTTCTCAGTGTGCGATTACATGGATTTCAATTGAACGGATGGATGGGAAAGAAAATTTCATTTCTTTCTTACGTGAAATTCTAAAGAATTCATCGAATCTTTGGCTAAAGTATTGTGCGGGAAAAAAAAAAAAAAAAAAGAACAGAGAGGGCCCAACACCCGCAGCGCAGAGATTGAGTATTATCGCTTGTTCCGGCCGTAGTATGGTGCCGTCGAGAACGTAAGCCGAGAGACACACTAAACGCTACGATCGCCGTACGCGGCCGTTACTTTCGTGGCAATTCGCTGGTGTAATACTTATAACTTCTATAGAGTGTGCAACACTCGTAAAATTGGATTGTCATGTGGGTTTATGTGTGGTCGTGTGATTAAGAGTGTTGAAAAAAAAAAAAAAAAAAAAAAAAAAAAATTGAAGAAAGCCGATAGGCGAAGATGCAATGTAAATCCCAAGCGTTTACCGCTATATATACACACTATGGTGAGAACGCTTCTTGGGACTACCGAAGAACCAATAACGAAAGCAAAAAGTTTCGCGACTATAAGGCAAATTCGTTAAATTCTATATGCTTCCGATGTTGAAAGACGGGACGCATCTATCGTATGTTCCTTAATTCATCGGCTTATCGCGCTTGCCCACATTTGAAATACATAACCAGAGAAAAATAATAAAAAAATTCTGCAAAGTCACTGGCGATTTGAACTTCCGGTTTGAAAATCTTAATTTTTTCAACCGCAAGTTGACGTCATAGAGGAAAGCGTCACTCCCGGTTTGCAAATGTAATTTTTCAACCGGAAATAACGTCGTACCGGAAGTGGGTCACTTTCGGTTAAAAAAAAAAAAAAAAAAAAAAAAAAAAACCAACCAACGAGATTTTCAAACCGGAAGTGACGTTACAACGAAATTTTTCTAATTATTCTACGCAACATCTCACTTTTTGTGCAAAAGTGAGATTTTATTTTATTTTATTTTTTTTAAAGCAGGAAATTATATTAAAAAGATTTTATTCAATATTTCTCCGAAATTTATCCGGAAATACAACCGGTGACAAAAAACGTATGCACTGAGGAGTGTAGGAAAAGAAAGTTTTACGTGGATAAAATAACGTTTGTCATACATCGCAAATGTATTTGCAATTAATCTCTAATGTAGCCAACGGCAAAAACAGATGAATTAATAGAGCCACGGTAAATTTTAGGGCCGCCGGATGTGTGAACAAGATATGTGTCCAGGCAGTGATTGTTCAATCGAAATTAATCGGTAAACGTGTGGTTTGGCTGCAGAGTGGAATGCCCCACTCGTTCGATTAATGATCATCCACCAGATAGAATAATTCAAATGAAATTTCGAGCATGCACGTAGCGATAAATTAGGTATGTTCCATTAATGTTTTTTTTTCGAATATCTGTTGCCAATAATTCTTTTGTAGGTCAACGAGCATATCCCATGGTACAACTCAATGTTCACCACAGTCTGTGCATCAAAGTTTTATAAAAGTAAAGAGAAAAAAAAAATCATCCGACTAGCGTGGATTGAACCTCCTTGGGAGCATGTGAAACACCGTTCCGAGTGTGTCTATCTCGCTCCGTCGTGAGCGCCATCGTGATGCTATCTCTCTCGCGCTCCATAGAGTGTTTCACATACTCTTAAGACTGAAAGATTATTCATTAAAGCGGTGCCCATTTGAGACACAATTTTCGGTGTCTGAGCGAAACGTTTTTTATTTTCGTTTCTCTTGTCATTCGTATTTTTCGTGAGCCTTCTGTCGTGGAAGTTTGAAGGAATTTCTGGTGTCCGGGTCGTTGCATTCTTACGTGGAGACTTCGATAATATAATATTTATATGCAATTGTATTTGAAACGTAAGCCATGAAAAAGTTGTTACATATAGCTTCTCGCGGAACAGGAAGGTACACGCCGCAGGAGAGTCGATCGGATGCTCTTCGTCCTCCGTGCGTCGCGAAAACTGGCGAAAAAATTCCAAGCGAAAAACATATTTAAAAACAAAACAAAACAAAAAAAAACAAATCGAACAAACTAATAAAGAGAAGAAAATAAATAAAGAAATAAAAACACACATACACCCATACACTCGCACACATCTTTTTTTTTTTTTTTTTTTTTTTTTTCTATAACATTTATTGGCCAACAGATGCAGTAGGGAGGATTGACAAGAGAAATAATGATAGCTTGTAAATAAAGTGAAACATAGAAGATGAGCGAGAAAAATAATGAATGGAGATGTTCGGGACTGGTTCTTTAAGAATATCTCGTGGGAATCAATGAGGGTTATTTATCTCTGAACGTTGCTCGACGTACTTGCCTCTCTCTCTCTCTCTCTCTCTCCCTCTCTCTCTCTCTCTCTCTCTCTCGATAGATAGATAATGATTACAATAGTTTTCGTCTCATTTATCTTTAATTAGGTAATTTAAATAACTATTTACGAAAGAGTCATAATAAAAAGTATCTTTACTTCTATATTCGGTATCTCAGTAGTAATGGGAATTAATTAATTATCGTATCTCCATAATCGTCACTGTGTATGTTTTCTTTTTTTTTCACCATTAAACTTGTTTCTCTTCGTGCATTCTTCTCTATCGAATAATTAATTCACAATTAACTCATTCAACTTTTGCATCGCTGAAACTCGCTCGGATGTACGGATCGGTATGTGTGTCTTTCGTTATATATATATATATATATATATATATATATATATATATATATATATATATATATATATATATGTAGCGTTGCATCATTCGCCTCTCGTTATACAATACCAAATTGCCACGAATTCTCCGCGTACCATCATCGATTGAGACAGAGTGAGAAAGAGAAGAGACGAGTGCTTTCTTTTGTAATTATTTTTTTTCTAAGAGCTTAAAACAGAGATCGATGACGCGACACAAATTGATGAATGAACAATAATCATTTGCTGAATCAGGACTCGCGTGCAATACCTTGGAAAAAAAGAGTACCTACCCCGATCGCCAATCGTCATTTACTATGTTAAACTAGGCCCGAACGACGAGACTTTGTAACGAAACTCTCGGTTAATAGCGTTGGGCGCTTACGTTACATAAATCAACTCGAATAGACGATAGTTTTTTTTTTTTTTTTTTTTTTTTAATACAATTCCGCGAAAGAGCCAAAAATCCATTAACGAGCGAATAATCTTCAATTATAATTAAATTAGATATACACGAGAATATATTATATAGAATGTTCAAAATCGCTTCGATCGATTTAAGACGACCGCGGTTCATTCGCCAAATTGATTGCGCATTTTTTTTTTTTTTTTTTTTTTTTTTTTTACAAACGAGTCGATCTCCACGTTAACTATTTTACATTCGGCGCGATGGAGTCGTTGGTACGCGCAGCGTTCGAACGTTCATTAACTTAACAATTAACTACCATGATAACTAACACTCATTCTCTCTCTCTCTCTCGCAATCTTCAGATTCACAACACTGTTCTAGACACAGCCATACTAAGCCAAATACTTTTGGGTTTTTGTCATTACGATAAACTCTTCCTTCTCTGGCGTTTTATTGATAAAATTTTTGTTTGTGGATCGTTTATCGATTACGAACCTTAGCTGACAAATCTTCGGCCACGGGGAATTCGACGCGCAAAGTACGAACGTCGAAGCTCAATAATAATTACACGTAGAAGGACGCTGTTTTCGGTCGACGGAAAAATCTTGCGTTCTGATTACGTATTAATCAACATCATGCATCTGTGTTAATCTTGAATTTTGTTTCTTCTTTTCTTTTCTAGACGTAGCGATGGGCGATCGCGAGATACGCGTCTCTTTCCCGATGCGATAAACTAAAGTCGTTAGGTTCTTTTTTTTTTTTTTTTTTTTTTTTTTAATAGGTCAAGTTCGAGAAAAAAGCAAAGTAGGTAGGAAAAAAATTACATTTACCTTTTTTTTCTTTCACTATTTTACAGCACTAGCATAGTTACGTAGCGCAGCGTTAAATTCCCGTATAAAAAAAAAAGGAAAGCCCTTGGTGGCTTTGATTTTTTTTTTTGCAGCTCGGCACGTTTGTGCATCGCTCGAGCTCTGTTGAAACGCCGCGTTGAATTCTCTCACCCTTCTCTGTCCTCTTCCTCACTCCGTCTCTCTCTCCCGCTCTCTCCATTTCTCTCTTAATTGCATTCGGTTTTCTTTTTTTTTGCATTTTTTTTCCTCAAATATTACAATATGTTCTATGTTCTGATCTCGTTTATATCAATAATAATAATATTAATAATAATTAATAATCAATAAATTTATAGTAGGCAGGTAAATTAATAATAATCATTATTATCGTAATAATAGTGTAATATGTACACAGCAGGAGCATATTTGTTTGTTTTGTTTTTCTCGTAACGCGTAAACGCTCACACACACGCCCCCTCACGATTACGCGCATTTTATTTTTTTTATTTTATTTTTTTATTTTACTCTAAATCTGTATCGTCGATTTATTTTTTATTTGTTTATTTTCTTTTTTTTTTTCATTCTTCTTTCTATCTCTAACTTCTTCAACACCACACACACAGCTATATTTTGATTGGTCTGTACACACGGGGACGCCCACGTTTAGTTATATTCATTATTATTTATTTTTGTTGTTGTTGTTGTCTTCTCGCATAGTATTCCTCGGGTTAGCTCGATTCCTTCGGATTAATTAAACGCGCAAGAGTTAAATAGCAGCCGTTTTTTACGCTCGAGCGTCACCGGACGCGTACTGAGTATACCTCGGAATAATTTTTTTTTTTTCGCATCCGAGAAACACCGTCCGAATTCGTCCGTTAAATCAGAATAAACGATGGTCTGTGGGAGGGCGGAGGGAGGGGGAGCGCGCGGAACTCGTGCGAAATGTAATATATTATATATTGGCAAAGTCCGCACGGGCCGCCGCGCGAACGTCACAGAAATATTAATCTCGCGGTTAAAACGGCCGTCAACGGTTGCTCGATAAAACCGGCGCTTTTTTTTTTAAACATAATTCGATCAATCCCTCGCTCATTCAAATATGATCATTAATTACATCGTGAGCGAATTTTGGGTGAGTGGCCGACAGCAATCGAGACTTTCTTTCGAACTTATTTTGCACCTTTCACCGTTCGAACGTGGCTCGCCTGGTTCTTTCGTACACGGTTCCCCTTTCTCGTTTCCATTCTCTCTGGCTATGTCTCACGTTACGTTAAAGATTCGTTATCTTCACAGAGCGATTATATCGATATAATAATAGCGATGTAATCACCGCAGTATGTATGTATGTAATCACTGCACATCTTCTATACTTTTTTTCTTTTTCTTTTTCTTCTTTTTAATATTAATTAACGATAAGTATACACAACACATTTGTACGATGTCACTCGGTTTCGCAGCGCAGCGAGGTTCCCGAGGAAATTGGATAAGGGGTTTATTTTTCTTTTTTTCTTTTTGTATTCGAGAGCGTCGGTGTTTTACGAGCGGTGACGTCACACGGCTTGGAGGGGGGGAAAGAATAGTCTTTCGAACACCGCACGACAGTCTCCCAGTCACCGGAGGATATCGATCGAAGGGAGGGCAGGGGGACCACAGCATCTGCACGAATAGCCGCTAGAGAGCCCATTCGTCTCGCGGGTTTTATCGACAGTTTTTATTGATTTATTTTTTTCATTTGAGAGTTCTAGTATCTCGTCCTCGATTCTCATTGTTTAAACTTTATCCCGTGCGAATATATCGAATTATATATCACCGCACCGGCCATAATTGTCGGATTTTTTTTTTTTTTCTTTTCACGCACCTAGCTTCGACGAGACTCCCGATAGTCTCGGCTCGGACCGATCGCGTCAAATTTGGCTCGGAGAGATTTTTTGTGTTTCTTTGTCAACGACAAGAGAGAGAGAGAGAGAGAGAGAGAGAGAGAGAGAGGGGGGGGGGAGAGAGAGAGGGGGGGAGAGGGGAGAGACAGAGAGAGAGAGAGAGAGAGAGAGAGGGGAGAGAGAGAGAGAGAGAGAGAGAGGGAGAGAGAGAGGGGAGAGAGAGAGAGAGACATGTTCGCCCGAGAACGAAGAGACAATGAGTAAAGCTCGTTATTAAGTTTCGTTATTCTCGAGAGGCCGCGCGGGTCCGCGCGCGGTGCGCTTCTCTCTCTCACGTCAGTCAATAATGATTAATTGTTATACGTAATTAGTGTACAAATCTACAACGGGCAACGAGGGACATTCCACCGCGAGATTTAGGAACGTAGACGACTGTCACGATTTTTGCGCACTGTCTCTCGCGTCTCGCGGCTCTTCCGTTCGTTTCCCCATCGAGTCATCGCCGTTTTCCTCTGTTATTTATCTTTGCCACGTTTTTTTTCTTCTTCATCGTCAAAGAACGTGCGGTCTTGAACCGGCGTCTCGACAACGGCGATCAATCGTTTTTTCATTAGTCAGAGTTAGACGGTCGTACGGCCGGACCGATTTTACCGCTAACAGTCACTACAATCCCTCGACGAATTTCGAGAGTTGATCCTGCGGCGTCATCGGCGTTACGTCGCCCGATTCCGTGCCGCTCGTTGGGGGTGGCGCCGGCGACGGATGATGCGGCATCGTCGGTGGATGACCGGCGGGCGCTCCGGCACCCGCCGTCAACTGGGAAAGCATCATCTCGCTCGGACCGCCGAGCTCGTGAGCCGGGGAATGCGTCGGCGTGCCGTGGGGCGGATGGTGATGAGGCGACGGCACTGGACCCGAACGCGGCGACGGAACTGGCTGATTTCTCGGCGAGGGCACCGGTCGAGGCGACGGATTTGGCTGTGGCGAGCGTATCGGCGGTGGCGAACGGACCGACTGCATCAACTGCTGCTGCACCGATATACCCGGTGGTCCCATCACACCCTGGGGCGACGGAACCGGGGGTGGCGTCGGCTTTAGGCCTGGCTGACCGTAGCCTTGCTCGTTGAAACCGCTGTAACCTGTGAAACCCGCGAATTCTCAACGTCAGGCTACAATCTATTTTGTAATACGTAAAATAGTGATTTTAAAAATTCTTGCAATTCATATTCTACCCATCGTATCTGTCAATTAATTATTAATTGATCAATTATACAATTATTATGCCCTTTACATGGTAATTTGTAAAGTTGTATATAAAGCTTTATAACTTGCAAATGTTTAAACACCACCATTGTGATTTTTTTATGTGAAATTTCACATAAATGAGAATTACGATATGTTAATTGAATATTAATTCTGTGAATTACCGCATCACAAATTATTGATCTTAATTTTTTATTCGGTGCTCTGAACTAACTTTATACTGGTTGCAAAAGGATGGAAATCCGTAAAATAAATTGAATTTAAAAAAATTATAGAAATAATATTGGAGTGGTTTGACGATTGTAGAATAAAAATAATCGTCACTTACCGTGCAACGTTGGCCTTATAGGTCGTTGCTGGCCGTACGGAGGCGCAGGGGGTTGCGTGAAAGGCTGCTGCTGCTGCTGTTGCTGCTGCTGCTGCTGCTGCTGCTGCTGCTGCTGTTGTTGCTGTTGTTGTTGCTGCTGTTGCCTCTGAATAACGAGCATTTGCTGTTTGTACCATTGTTGATGCTGAACTCCCGGTCCTTGGCCAGGCTGTTGCTGCTGCTGTTGCTGTTGCGCCTGTTGCTGCTGATGCTGCTGATGCTGCTGCGTTTGCGTCAGCATCGCTTGCATCTGCATTCTTCCCTGCTGCTGCTGCTGCTGTTGCTGCTGTTGCTGCTGCTGTTGCTGCTGCTGCTGCTGCTGCTGATGCTGTTGCTGCTGCTGCTGGGACATCATGTGCTGCAAGCCTGGTTGCTGTTGCTGCTGCGGCTGATTCGGACCAAGTGGACCGACGCTACCTCCGTGTTGACCGGTCGCTTGCTACGGAACAAACGAGAGAATTTCAATCGATCGGATGAATTTTTATAACTCGCGACGAATTTCACGAGACGCCGATGCTAAGGTAATCCTGGCGAACAGTGTTCACTTCGCATAAGGTTTCGGAGAAATTAGAGGGGATTGCAAACACTTTTCGACGGTACAGATAGATCTGATCTGATCTGAAAATGGTAAAGATCTGAAAAAACAGGCATATTAAAGGTGCTGAAAAGATTAATTTAGCATAATAATGATTCCAAAATGTTATTAATAAGTTGATGAAAAATAAAAATGTTCAACAAATTGCCCGAAAACCTAGTTAGGTTTACTTTTTTTTTTATGAAAATGATTTGTTCACTTTTCTGAATACGTATGAATTTTTTCAGATTTTTTTTAGATTTTTAAATTTACTTGGATTTTATTTTTTATATACGAAAATGTGTAGAAAATCACAAGATTCAAAGTGAATTTAAAAATCGGAAAAAATTCTGACGTATTCAGAAAAATGAATGAATCATTTTCATTAAAAAAAAAGTTAGGTTTGCGGGAGATTTGTTAAAAAAAATGTTTTCATCAATTTGTTAATAACATTTTGAAATAATTATTATTATGCAAAATTAATTTTTTTAGCACCTTTGATATGCCTGATTTTTTCAGATTTTTATACCAGCGAGAAATGTTTGTAATTCCCTCTAATTTCTCTGAAACGTATGCGAAGTGAACACTATTAGCTAGGACTACCTTAAAAATATGTTGCTCGAGCTCAGCAAAGGGGACATTCTTTTCTAGACTTGGACGGCTTTGGAAGTACGTACAGTAGAACCTCGATTATCCGAATCGATTGGGGTCGAGCTTATTTCCTTGTTCGGATAATGGAAATTTGAAGACAACAAATAAAATACTTATGTACAACACCAAAAACGGAGCTGACGTTGAGCCACTTGCATTTCCAAAACATTTCCCATCCTTTATTTTATTTTTTCACCGTAAGAACATTATGCTTGCGCTTAGATGTGGAAGTATTGTTCGTCGAAGCGATACCTGATGTGGAGGACTTCAACCTCCTCAATTATACGATTGAATAATACAACTTGCCTGTCGCTGCTTTATGAAGGCCGCCATAAGTTGAGGATTGCTCTTGAGAATTTGGAGTATTTGACTCTGTTGCTCGGGCGTGCTGGGATTCTTCAGGGTCTGCATGAGCTGTTGCAGCGCGTGTTTTTGCACTGAGCTCCCCTGTATCTGCGGACCAACCTGGACGACCGGCCCGCCAATCACGCCCGCTTGTCTAGGAATTTGTCCTGCTATTCCCATACCCGGTTGTCCCTGGTGTTGCTGCTGTTGTTGCTGCTGCTGCTGTTGCTGTTGCATCAATTGCTGTGGTGTTTGTTGTCTTAGTCCGGTATTTTGTTGCATCACAGCGTTCGGTTGATATCTGAGTGGAAAAAAAGAGTCTCGTTCATTATTAAAAAATAAAAGGAACAGAAAGAGAGAAGAAAAATAGAAAAAAAAAAAAAAGGTCTACGACGGGTGAATGTAATTTGTCACGGAAACTACAAAGTACAAAGTATCACAAGAACTTGAAGTACTTTTTGTACTTTAAGTAATTTTCAAGTATAGTTCGCAATTAATTTCGGAGCGTTAAGCATTATCTAGGGTTTAAAAAAAGGTGCAAATTACTTTGCACATCGTTTCTGCATTCATTATAATTTTGCAGAGAGCTTTCTCTATGTGAAATGGCGTAAATGATTTTGACTTCCTTATAGAGGAAGCTATGCGAACGATTGTAATAAATGAGAAAACCATGTGCAAATGATTTGCACACTTTCTGATAACAAAAAAAAATGTGTACATCTCGTAAAATTGAAACGGCCAAAATTTACCGCAAGAATCCCCTGGATGACGCCACTCCCGGTCGAAAAAGAAGATTCTCAAATCTGAAGCGACGTGTACTCAAAAAGAACTTGCAAATGGTATTTGATGTCGTAAAAAAATAACTTCAAGTACTAAAAAGTAATTTTCTTCACGTTCTAAAAAATTATTTACTTCAAATACCAAAAAGTAATTTACTTCAAGTACTAAAAAGCGATTTATTTCAAGGTCTAAAAAGTAGTTTACTTCAAGTTCTAAAAAGTAATTTACTTCAAGTTCTAAAAAGTAATTTACTTCAAATACTTGTCTACTTTAAGTACGTACTTGAAGTACCAAGCAAATACCCGGTACTTCGAGTACTGCGCAGCTCTGCGGAATAGTGAAATACTCACCTCGGCGTCCATTGGTCCATAGATATGAGATGCGTCCCGGTTGGATTTGGCAGTTGAACGGGCATTGGCCTCTGCATTTGGGGAGGAGGCATGACGCTGCCACCTTGACCACCGACACCGACTCCGACGCCGACTCCAACGCCGAGACCTCCGCCCGGCGTCACCTTACCGTAACCTCCGTGCGGCGCCTGTTGCCTTGCTGCCTCCTCTTGGACTTGTTTAACGACCTGAAGAACGTGCGCTGGCGCTGGTTGGGTGCCCGGTTTCAGACCAATTCCCGGCTGATGAGGCGATGGCAAATTCGTCGGACTCATACCAGGCTTCATCGATACGCCCGCAGTAATGTCCGCGTTCGTTTGCGGCTGACCGCCCGTCATTGGCCTCGTGTTCATCACCGCCATTCTTCTCCTGTTAATCCGTAAATATTCGAATTATTTAATTTCAAATATTTTGATGGTGATTTATCCGTTGATCGGCGTCAAAGATTGTGGACATTTCATCGTCGTAATATACATACATATATGTATGGGGCATTTCCTACCATTTCGACTTGGGCTGGACCCTTCACATCTTGGATTGGGCCTGCATTTTTTTCTAACTGAACTGACTCTCAAAAGCACCTCGATTTTTTATTAGACTCGTTAAAATTGTTTATAATTACTTATGATTAAAAAAAATTAACTTATTGAGGGCTATGATTCAGAAAATCTGAAAAATCTTGTGACATATAACATTTTTTGAGATTTGAGCTGAAGCAGACCGTTGTCACCTTTATTTTTTCTAATATTTTCCGGAAAAAAGCAGTGAAAAAGTTTGGGCGAAAAAATCAGTCGATTGTGGGTTATTGCTTGACCATTTATATATGCAACACTGCATTTTTGGGAATTTTTTTTACATTTTTTCCAAGAGTTTGGTTTTTTTTAAGTAAAAAAAAAAAAAACACTGGGACATTCTGAAGAAAAAAAATGCAAAAATGCGAAATGCTAATTAATGTGGCGATTCGATTCACACGATGACAATTCTGGAAAAATCTGGATACACAGAGGAGAATTGACGATTCAATGAACGTTCCACTCACCTAAGCAGCTGCACCTGTTGTAACCGTTGCTGCAACTGTTGCTGTTTCATTTTGTGTTTGATATTCGAACAGAATGGTACAAGACACTTCGTTTCCTGGCAGTGTTTTGCGTGATAGCAGCAGAGCGCTATGAGCTGTTTGCAGATAGGACAAACACCGTTTGTCTTTCTCTTGCAGACCTTCGTGTGTGTAACTACCCTCTTCATCTTCTGGCAACTCGGTAATCTGCAGTTGGCGTCTCGACATTGACACGCGTGTACTAACGACTGTATGCACCTCTGTATCGACAATTTCCGCGCTTCCTGTTTTCAAATAAAAATCGTGAAACGTTTTAATACATCGAAAGTACGGTACGAAACACAGTAGTACTTTATCGAGAAATTATTTTGTTTAGTTACCTGAGGATTCGCTTGTTTCGCATCGGCCGGTGATGAACCGTCGTCCAAATCCAAGCCAAGCTTTTCCATTGGATGCGTGTGACCGTCCTTTTCTTTACAACTAATACAGAGATCAAAGTCCTGGAAAAGAAAACATAAATTTTCATTATTATTTCATTAGCGCAACGATGAAGGTAAAAGGGAAATCTGTCGAATCTTGCACTCACATCACAAACAGTGCAATGATATCGCGTTTCGACGTGATTCTTGCAATTGTTACAGGTATAGACGAATTTGTCTTGGCCTTGATTGTGGAGCTCGTACAGCATAGACATGGAACTGAATTTGGCTCGTCTCAATGACGAAAATTCGTAGTGTCGTTCTCTCGCCATCGTGAGGAACGCGTCACGACCGTCCATTAAGTCGCAGTTCAGTACTGGATCGGGGTCTTGGATCGGCTGAAAATAGTGTATTTTTAACTCAGTACTCCTGTTTCACAGTCGATGTGACGGAGAAAAAAAGATACAATTTTGCCGAAATAAATCATAACAAAAAAATAACTCACTGCTAAGCTTGCTGCACTTTGAGCGCTGTGCAACCTAATGACGAAGAAGACTTCCTTGTGCTTGTCCATCGTGTCGAAGATCTTTGACGACAGATCGTTACCTGTCTGTAGAGTATTCGACTTTTTACTATTTTTACGCTGATTTGCCTTCGACTTGTTTGACTTCTTAGCTTTCTTCTGGCCTTTCTTCTTGCCGTCAGGTCCCATCTCCGAGTCGTCGGCCATCGAGAAGATCTGTAAAGACATAGAAATATTCACAATGTTATGCCGTTTCATTTGCGCGGATCGATTCTGACGCGAGGTAAAAAAGAAAGAAACTCGATACTTACAGCATTCGCTGCAGCTGCCGCTGCCTCAGCGGCTTCCGCGAGCTTCCGCTTCTCCTCTTCCTGCTGATCGAGCTCTTTGATACTCTCCTCGAGAACGTTCGGCCAGAAGTCACCCTCGAAGTACGGCAAATCCGCGGCGGAAGTTAGTTTGTCCTCCATCGCTTGTTTCAAAATGTCCTGTGAAGTGTTACAATATTCTTTTTTTTTTAAGTGTCGTTTACAGGATAATAGCGTTTACAGGATATTGCAACGAAAAAAAATCGATGATTCTTTTTAATTTTCACGTTGAAATGTAGCCCGATAATCATATGTCCAAGCTAAAATCGATCGCAAGAACATTAGCTTTGTTGGGCGTTGATTTCAGTCCCGTTAGACGCCCGAATGCGAGTATTTACAAACGGGAAACACAGAGACTGGATATTATTGCCCTTAAGACGACTGTCGACATAATTTACTAATAAAGATTGAAGAAATAAGGCAAACCTTGTAATCGAGAACGATTCTCTCGACCATTCCCTTGTCAAGCATTTTCTTGTACCACTCCTGCAGTCTCTTCGGCTTTGGGATTCTTTGCTCCTGCGGATGGCAGTGGAATATATAGTCGTCGCCTTCGGAAGGCGGACACGCCCATATGTGAGCCATCGCGTAACCAAGTTGTTTGGCGTAGTCTAAATAGCCAAGAAGAATCTCGTGATAGACGGCAGTTCTGAATTGTCTTGGCCTGAAGAAGTGCACAGAGTCCAGATAAGCGATGTACACGCGCCTCGTGTTCGGCGCCGGACACTCGCTTCCGTACTCCTGCACGTGCATTCCGAAGAAACACACGTCCGTTCCATCGACCTCCTCGAAAGCGAAGAGAGCTTTCGCTCTGTAGGGAAATTCTTTTTGCATCTCGCCGTTGTCGACGAATTTGCTCTTCATGCCGGGTTTGACCTCGACAATTTTGTCGCTCGACGCCACTACCCTGATGGCAACCTCGCCGGCACCGGCTTCCTTCTTCTTCAGGAAATTGTTGACACGCGTCTCGATGTATGTACCGAGCTTCGTTACCGGCAATCTTTTAGCGTTGGATTTGTTGTCCTTTCGTTTCGAGCCTTTCTTCTTAAGGCAGTTATCACAGGTGAATCTGCACAGGAGAGACGCGCGTTACGAATGAGGAAATAGTATATTGTGCAACAAGGGTCGAAAGTTGGCAATTGCGACGAGTGTGAGGTTTGTGGCCCGGGCGAAGCGACGGCTGCAATCACACGAGTCGCAATCGCCAATTCGACCCTCGTTACACATCATATTTTTTGTTACAAATGCATGAATCTGTGGCACTTGGAATGGCAGTAGCGCGAGACGAATACTGAAAAGCGAGGTTACGTCTCCAGGGGCGAAAACATGAAAAGTAAACTCCGAAGGGACGAAAACGTGAAAAGTAAACTCCCAAGGGACGAAAGTGAACGAAATGCGAACTGCGCATGCGCGACTCCGTCATTTCACAACAGGTTCACAACTGGCATGCAATGGGCCACTTTCGGCTCGCAAGACTTCCATGTAAAGTGCCGCGATTCATGCACATGTGACAAAAATTCTATTACATCAGAATGTCTTCGATGAATTTCAACGATAGGACACTTACCCTAAAGGCCAGAGACTTTCCATATGGAGAACACAAATTTGGTGCACCTTTCTGCCGCAATCCGTACAAACGACGAAAGGCTCAGTCTCCAAGTGATCGTTCTTCATCTCTTGAAACTGTTCCTTCTTTATCGCTCTGTAGAGGGTAAACAAAAAAATGTGCACAATCAATACTCAATACTCCCAGAACGAACCACACAGCCGAAGTCTTAGAGTCTAAAATCTTTAACTCGTTGACTCACGTTTGTTGTTGCGTCGGATCGTCTCCCAACGTCACGGTGTCACCGGGAATGTCATTGAAACATTTCTGACAGAAGGTGTATCTGTTGGAACCAAGACCATAAGCCTTTAAACTATTGTGCGCAAGCACGTGACAATGTCGTTTCGTTTATCGTATTTTTTTTTTTGTTAGATTTTTTTTTTTTCAAGTGCAGTCCATCGATCCCCAATCGACGAGTGTCCAGTCGCGTGCGTTTTATTTTTCGCCAATAAAACGTGTGCATTTCGTGTGTATTCCCAAATACGTATATGTCCATTTTTGGTTGTTTTTTTTACCACCGAGCAATTACGTCGGGGTTGGAGATTTTTTTTTTTTGTGGATTATTATTAAGCGAGGGGAGTCACAGCGGACAAGGGCCGGGCGTCAAACGAGGATTTGCGAGGTGGTTGTGGACGTGCGCGCGCGTTCCACGGTCGAGGTGAAGGTTAACATACAAAGAGAACAAGTGTCATTGTTAGAAACATCGTAAATATCTCAAGTAGAGTATATTCAAATGTATATTAATAAAGCATATGTACTTTTTTGTCATATATATATTTTAGACGGATCAGTTGTTTCATGCAGGATATATTTCAATGTCTACTGTAGGTCGGGGGACTGGCCAGAATCGCCAGGAAGCCGCCGAATCCGGTTAATTATCCTGCCTATCAATTACTGTAGCGCACTTATCCAAAGAGAATTTTCATCGTACAGAAAACTATCGTAAGAATCGTGCGCGCTTAATTAATATCGTATCTTCGACAAAAGCTCGATTGGTAGCAAGAATAAGTGCGTGATGTTAGTGAAAGCATAAAAATCGTTTATATCTTATATTTCTTTACTGACCTGTTCTTGTACGAGTAGTACTTCGCGTCCCTCGGAATCGTGCAAAGTTGTTTTCCAAAGCAGCACAGTACTTGTGGATTGAACGTGTACTTTCTACCGCAGCAGTAGCCGAGAGCTTGCATAACCGGATCGATCTCCTGTTCGAAAACTTCCGAAAGCTGCGAGAAAAATAGCCATTAAAAAAAAATGTGTCGCTTCGACGAGTGAGCGCTCTCCGCGACTCCGCGGCCATCTGGGACGACTCGGATTATCAATGAAGTTTTTTGCATACCTTTGTGCAAAATCTGTAAACTCTCGAGGCCTTGCGGTTGTAGAGCCACGCGTTGTCGAACATCATCCAAACATCGTCGACGTACTCCCATGGATCGCTGTACTGTCCCGTGTCGAGTTTTCTCTTTATCGTTGAGAGATCCATGGGTTTCTTTATGATATCGAAGTAATCCGGAATGCCGAGCGCTTGGGGATCGACGGGTTGTCTAAAGGGCAAAGATTCCGGATCCTGTTTATAGAGTGTTTCGAGTGTCGGTGTCAGCGCCTTCATCAACTCTTCGGGTTTGAAAAGGCAAAGTCTCTTCTTGTCCGTCGAGGTGCCGCTCGGTTGTATGGGTTCGGGCACCATGGGTTTAATATCGGAGGTCGATGCGTCCTGTCCGGACATCGGAGTCTTCGGTTCCTCCTTTATGTGAGGTTCTTCTTTGACGACACCGTCCCCGGTCGCCTCTTCCATGGGTTCGGTCTTGATCTCAGTTTTGACCATGATCTCGTTGTTGCCGCTCTTGCCGCCACCCAGTCGATGATTCTCCGAGCAATCCTCTTGTTTTATCTCCATCTTTATGTTCTCCTCTTTTATACTGTCGAGCTTGCCCTTGTTGTTGTTTGTCGGCGGGCTCGGCGAATTGTCGCGATCGAGGGCGGCCGTTATCGCGGCCATCTGGGACGACATCGACGAGCTTCTCGGTGCATTGAGAGCCGCCCTCTCCTGGGACGTCATGCCTTTGCCGAGGCTGGCAAGACCGGCCGGCGAGGGCGTCGTGCTCGAGTGCGGTGGCGTTTGACTCGCTGACGGTACCGGCTGACTCGGCGTCATGAGCGAAGGAACTAGCGGCGTGCTCGGTTTCGAGGTTACTGACTGCGGTCCGTTGGTCGTCGGCGCCGGTCCCGGACTCGGACCGCTCGATGCCGGTGGCGGTATCGTCTGCGGCGTCGTCACCGATATACCGCTGTCGTTCGGCGTCGAGGCCGACAGCGGTCTACTGTTCGTGAACTGTTGACTCGATTGCTGGCTGTTCTGCTGTATACCGCTGAAGGGCGAGGGCGCTTGTGGCATCGCCGTTACGTTTATATTCTGACTGGACGTACTCGTTGGTTGTTGCTGTTGTTGTTGTTGTTGTTGTTGTTGTTGTTGTTGTTGCTGCTGCTGCTGTTGCGCAGCTTGCTGCTGCTGTTGCGCAACTTGCTGCTGCTGCTGCTGAGCAGCCTGAGCCTGTGCCAACCTGACTTTCATTATTTCCGGGAACTGATGCTGATTCTGAACCGGTGAATTGTTCGGCAAGCCCGATGTACCGTTAGACGTTGGATATTGACTAGTTGTCGCTGAGGCTGTCGTCGTTGTTAGATTCGCCTGCGACATTTGCGGCTGACCGAACGGACTCAGTCCGGGATTCTGTACCATATTTGGATTTGGGGTTGTTTGACCGTTTGGACTCGGGCCCGGTGGACCGACGAGCATCGCCTGTTGCTGCTGGGCTTGTTGTTGCTGTTGAGCCTGTTGCTGCTGCTGCTGTTGCGCCGCTTGCTGCTGCTGCTGGGCGGCTTGTTGCTGCTGATGAGCTTGCTGCTGTGCGGCTTGTTGTTGTTGTTGTTGTTGTTGAGCGGCCTGCGCTTGCGCCGCTTGTTGCTGGGCCGCTTGCTGCTGAGCCTGCTGTTGCTGCTGCTGCTGAGCCGCTTGCTGCTGCTGAGCCGCTTGCTGCTGCTGAGCCGCTTGCTGCTGTTGAGCCGCTTGCTGCTGCTGCTGTTGCTGCTGCTGTTGCTGTTGCTGCTGTTGCTGGGCGGCTTGCTGCTGAGTCTGCTGCTGCGGAAACGACATCCTATTGTGGGGCATTCCCATTCCCGGCAAAGGCAATTGACCCATGCCAGGCGAGTGACTTCTCATGTTAGGAGGCACCTGCCGAGGCGGCGGCACCGCCCCAACACCCTGAGGAGCGCACGGTCTCAATCCCGGACCAGCGGCGCTCTGAGATTGCGGCTGTTGCTGCTGCTGCGCCAACTGTTGCTCCTTGCGCTTCTGTCGCTTCTCGTCTGCGTTTTGAATCAAGAAGTTTTTTTGTTTTGTTCGCTCGTGTTGCATAGAATCGGCCACGAAACTTATATAGTTAACCCCCCCCCCCCCCCCCCCTATAGTCCCCCCTCAAGTACGAGGGACTTTTTGCTGAATGCGAACGACCATGCCTTGTTTTAAGCGCAAAAACGATACAGGTGTTCGTAATAAAGTTTCTTCTGCGTTGTCAAAAAAAGACACTTCAAGGTACGGCAGATCATTATTACAGGTTTTATAAGCTCGACTTGTTATTCGAATTGTTCATAGACTGCATCTCGGCAAATTCTTAGATTCCGTACATAAAGGGTTAAAGATCTGAAAGGCTATTAGTTTTTGTTGATGATATCTAACGGTCGTCCGTATCAAGGCCGGCGTTATCTTTTAAGGAGATTGGAGCGTCTCATCCTAGATGAATGAGTGATTAATTTTTTAAGTCGTTTGTACACACTTCTACGCGTCTATTGATTATAGTGATGGTTATTTGTATTAAAGCAGATGGTAGATAGCAGATGGCCTTAGAAAAACATTAATTGCAATGGATTCGTTCAGTTTTTATCAAAGAATAATCCGTCATTTTTCTCAATTCTGATGTATCACGGCTCATTCTCTTCCCTAAAAGATCCTCTGCGAATTCGCCGTGTATATAGTCGACAGTATTTTCCGTTTAAAAATGACAGCTATTTGTTTACGAAGGAATTTCGTCGATGGTCGATGGAAAGGATGTCAATTTTAAACAGAAAATACTATCGAATATCCAAACGGTGAATCCGTAGAGCATCTTTCGCGGAAGAAAATGAGCCTCAAATACAGAAAAATGGAGAAAAAAAATTACGGATTATTCTTTGGAAAAAAAAAAACTGAACGAATATGTACATATTCCAAAAATAAGCACAAACCTGTTATTTTTTAAAATCCATTGCAATTAATATTTTTCTAGATTAAGGACATCTGCAATACAAATAAACATCACTATAATCGATAGGATACGTAAAAGTTTGTATAAACTACTTAAAAAAAGTCGCACTCATTTGACTAGTGTGAAGCGTTCCATCTTGTTAAAAAGGAAACGTTAATTAGAACATTGCCGCAGTTTTGCAGAGTCGAAAGAAGTGAGTGTCCTCAACGAGTGTACGACACGAAAAGTACGATTAAATGATATAATCACGATGAAAAGTATTTAAATAGAATAAAACTCACCGAGCTCCTTCTGTATTTTGTATATCTTCTCGGCCAGGAGATGATAGTACTCGGATCTCGAGTTTGCCATTTCGAACATGTCGCCCTCGACTTTCCTCGCATAAGCGACGAGATTGTGCATACGCTTGTCGAGCATAGCGTGAGGATCGGGTATCGGATAGATCGCTTGTACCCTGTCGGAAATAAATGAACGCCTTTCAGGAACTTCTCGCAAAAGACTCGGCGAACACGGTGACGCGAGATAAAGAAAATTGACAAAGTATACTCACAGCTTGTGAACGAGATGATTTCGAAGATCGGGCGTAACCGATTGATGCCACTCCTTGGTACCCTGAACCGGTTGTGCGGTCACTTGTGCAGGCTGCAGACCTCCCGGGAGTTGCAACGTCGCAAGACGATTTTCACCGAGTATACCCGGCTGGCCGGAATCGGTCAGACCAAACAGTTGTTGCATACTGACTGATTGTTGAACATTCGCGGCAGCCACCGCCGCGGCGGAGGTCGGACCCGTCGTTGACGCGGCCTGACTTCCGGTCGCTGCTACGGTCGTTGGATCGGAACTCAATGGAAGAGAGACGTTTGGTGCAACTACTTGTTGTGCCGCACCGACGACGGATTGTCCTGGGCCAGCTGGGAAAAATTTGTTAAAACGAAAAAGATAAGTCTCCCTTCCTCGATTCAAGTTCAGGTTTAAATATGTATACGAGGTTTTATTATTATTATTATTATTCGTCCATAATAAAGCGACCTGAGTCTGACTCTTCAGATCGTGGATGTGGCCCGCGATTTTTCATATTATTTAACTAAATTTTAAAAGCATTCAGATACATTTTTTTTAAGAATAAGATTTTTTCAGACCGTTCATAATTATTTATAATTAAAAAATAATTTATTGATCGCCACAATTTTTTAATATGAAAAATCATGTGTTATAATATATAAGAATTTTTAAGATTTGAGCCGAAGTGTGCCGACATCACCTTCTATGTTTCGATTCTTTTTTCGGGATGTTTTCAGATTTCTCCGAAGTTTTCTTTAACTCAAAAAAAAAAAAAAAAAAAAAAAAAAAAAAAAAAAAAAAAAATGAAAACTGGAAGAATTCTCGAAAATCCAATGTTGCACATAAAAATTATCAAGCCCATAATCGACTGATTTTTTTCTTCTTATTTTGTTTCAGTTTTTTTTCCAAAAAAAAAAAAAAAAAAAAAAAACAATGCTAAAATATAGAAGCTGCCGTTAGCTCACTCCAGCTCAAATCTTAAAAATTCTTATACGTAACACATGACTCTTCAGATCTTTAATTGTGGCGATTAATAAATTCCTTATTTTAATTATAAATAGTTATAAACAACCTGAAAAAAATAAAAAATAAAATATCTGAGTGCTTTTGAGAGTCGGTTCAATCATATCAAAATTGCAGGCCAAATCCAAGATGTGAAAGTCAGACGCGGGTCGATTTGGTATGGAATATCTCTGGTATATATTTTCTAATGGTATTTTTTAATTACCTTGAGACTGGGTTTGAGTGAGTCTCGCACCTGCCATCGCGCCCGGAGGTCCCTGCATGCCGGGCCCCGGCATTCTGACACCTCGGCCGACTCCTTGACCCGGCAAAAGTGCGGGCGTTGTCGTCGGACACTGAATACCCAAAGCGTCGTACGCTCTTCTCATATCCGATGGACTCGGGTTCGGTTGAGTATTCGACTGCGTCGCCGCTGCTGCTGTAAATAGATCAAAATATTGAACGGTCAAAGCGAAGCTCTTTATCAACGGTTATTTTTTCTGTGCATTCTCCGTCGAATGACCGTTAATACTAACCGGCCGTCGTAGTCGCCATTCTGTTTCGATCGGCTTGTTTTAACGGCAGACAGACAGGACAATCGCTTCTCTGACAGTGTTTCCAGTGGCTTATTATCTGTCTCGACGAACTGCAGTGGGGTACCGTACAACTCTTGCCGTCCGGGCAGGTGGTCATGTGATTCAAAACGTTCTTCATCGTTTTACAGTGAGGCAACGTGCACTGCCATATTTCACCGTTCGTTTGGCTCTCCCGTCTTTGACACTTGTGCGCGTGCAGTAGTAACACCAACTGTTGCTGTATTAACTTTCGCTTCTCCGGATCTGCCGTCGATTGGGGAGCACCTAGATGGACAAAATACAGGGTCTTAAAAAAAGTTTTTTTAAAATCATTAAGTCAATTATCCAATATTCGCTGGTTTGTGGCCAAGTCTAATGTATTTTCGCCGATTACGAATCTCGATCTTATTTTACTCCCGGAATGATATTCAATGTAGAACCTTTCGTTGGACGTAAAATAAATATTTTTCCGAAAATTTGTAAATCTCATAAAATTTAAAGGATTAGATCAATTTTCGCCAAATATAATACCAAACATTGTACAGTGTTAGTCAAGTCTCGTGTCAAATTTAAGATCGATACCTCCATATTTACTCGAATTAAATCGTTTTTAGTCCTTTTAAAAAAAAAATTAGTAAAAATCGCAAAATCCCGTAAAATCGGACCACTTGAATAAATTTTGACTAAATTTGATACCGAAGGTCTTTGATCAAAATATTATATTTGTGTGGAGTTTTAGGGCGATAGGTCAAAATGTACGCAAGTTGCTACCATAAAGAATTTTCAAAAATTTAAATCGCGAAAAATCTCGAACGGGCCTCAATCTTTACGAAAATTGCACTGAACGTAGCGACGTGACCACTCCACTAGTGTACCAAATTTCAACTCGCTGTCTCAAGCCGTTCCCGAATGACAGCCGTTTTAAACGATGCAAATCGATTATATACGCACACACACACATACATCTGAACGCCAGCTAAAAATCGCTTTTCTCGACGTTTGAGACTATTTCAAGTAGTGACATTAAAATCTCGAAAATTTGTTTTTTTTTCCCACGAAAACATAGCTTCCTCTACGAGGGAGCAAAAGAATTATAAAAAAAAAAAAACCCAAATACATTACAATATTCGATATTAAAATATCCAGCAAACGTCAGAGATGGAAGAAAAAAAACCGTTTACTAAAACGCATATAGAGTGATTCGTGGCTTTAGTTATGCTCCGCGATAAATTTGTTACAATATTGCAAATCACGACTTACATAAACGAGATAAAAATCTTTATTTTTTTATTTCCCCGTTATCCACTCGCATCCGATGACCAACAATGATCGAAATATAAATCAATGTTTAATCCCATACCTGGCTGAGCACCACCGGCAGGCATTTGTCCCTGAGTTGCCTGTTGTGGTCCCGGTTGTCCACCGCTCGGCGCGCCCGACTGCGGCTGAGCAGGACTAGGCGCAGGGGGCTGCGCTTGCTGCGCCATGCCGCCCTCCTGGCCAGCGGCGACGCTTCCGGCCCCCGTGGGCGCGCCAGGACCGCCGAATCTTCCCACCTGCATAGCCGTAACGCTGCCCCCTACGCCCCTCTGAAGCGGCGTTACGACGCACACCGGATTCACTACGCCTCCTACACCGACACCGGCGCCCGGACCGCCGCCTGGTGAACCGTATCCGTAAGGGCTGGAAGCACCCATCTGTCCCATATTCGACATGTTCGCCATGTTCGGAGGTGGTTGCATCCTCGGTCCTGGGCCCTGACCGACTATGCCGCCTTGATGAACTTGCTGATGCGGACTCTGGCCCCGGGCCGGGCCTACCATATGAGCCTGCTGCTGTTGTTGCTGCTGCTGCTGTTGTTGTTGTTGTTGTTGTTGTTGTTGCTGCTGCTGTTGTTGCTGTTGTTGTTGTTGCTGTTGTTGTTGTTGTTGTTGTTGTTGTTGTTGTTGTTGCTGCTGTTGTTGTTGTTGTTGTTGTTGCTGCTGCTGCTGCTGCTGCTGTTGTTGTTGTTGTTGTTGTTGTTGTTGCTGCTGCTGCTGTTGTTGTTGCTGCTGGCCGTGCAATACCGCCCGTGCACTTATCATGCCTGGACCGTTTTGCATTTGGCCGACACCGTGCGGAACACCCGGATGATGGATTCCTTGAGAATTTGGGCCCATCATCGTTACCTGTAATATTAAGAATTGATCTTTAGTTTCTTTTTAAAAAAAATTTTATTTAAAAAGTTTGCGGCTTTTATGCCAAGAATGAGACACAAATTTTACTTACGGTGTTGAGAGGTTGTTTGTTAAGACTGTTTGCTACTATCAGACCGCCACCGGCCATTCCGCTCATGTTGTTGTTCCCCGTTGCGCTGCTCGTCATCACAAGACCGGAATTCATACCGCCCGGCATGGACATCGCCGGATTACTACCCGCCATGCTCATCGAGGACTGGAGTCCTCCCATTGAAGTGGCGATCGACATCTGATTGTTCGCGAGGGAGCTCGCTATACTGCTCGGCAAATTTCCCAAACTCACAACCATCTGCTGATCCACAACGCCCTTCGACACCGACACGTTCGGGGGTGATTGCATGTTCGGGCTCTTACTACCTAACGCTCCCGCGGCCATTACTAAGGAATTGGCGACTAAATTCTTGTTGCCCTGCGAACAAATTCATTTGATTAGCCGGGTTTCTATTTTATCTTTCGGATTTATTTGGTTTATTTATTTCATTAAAGTTTGCGGAAAGAAAGTGTAACACTTATAAAATCTGCATCTCATTAACTAAATTAAGTTTTTATAAATTTCGTGTCAATGTATACAGGATTAGGACACTTTTTCTTTTAGGGTCAAAATAAAGACAGTCAAACCAAATTCTTCGATTCGAGTAATCTACTAGTCAACGGTTTACCTTTTTTTACATCTTCTGATAACTATTTTTCTTAACGCACAGAGCGCGAAATATTGATTTTCTTATTTCCTTCTTTATTTAAAAAACAACCAACATTTATCATGGTGTTAAATATATAATTAAAATAAATAAATAATTAATTAATTAAATAAATAAATAAATGAGATTTTTTTCTGTTACCTGCTGCTGAATGAGATGATGAGGAAGTTGTTGCTGCTGGACGTGCTGTCGAATTTCCGCCTCGAGGCCACCGTTCTGTTGCCCGGGTCCTGGACCTGTTGCCGGTGGTTTAGCGCTCTCCGTCGCGGAACCCCAGGACCCCGAGGACAGTAGATCGTCGGGGAGGTCATTTTCGAGATCAAACATATCGTTGTTCGTTATGTAATCTGATGAGAGTAAAAGAAAAATAATAATTCGGTCAGTCCTCGATTTCGGGTCTTATCTCTGTCTGGATTTCAATGAACAGACAAGATGACGAGGAAATTTATGCGCGACTTTTGGTTAATTCCATTAATGCCTTCGTCGATGGAATAAAAATTGAAATAAAAATAAATTTAAAAAAGAGTAAAAAGTTATCGTAAGTCGAGCAACCATTTCCTCCGGCGAATTACGTGCGAACTTCGATTATTTTTTCTTTTCTTGTAATTTTTCTTTTTTAATGCGCATTAATCGATCTTTTTAAAAAAATTTTGGGTTTCTTTTTTTTTAATCGTAATAATACGACGATGATGTACCGTGAGATGCCGAATAATATGTTAGTGATTTTTAATGAGGGTAGGATTAGTACCGTCACCATAGCTTTTTTTAAACTAGAGCTTCACAACTATAGTTTTACTGTCTTTTACTACGAGATATGTGACATTGGAAACTTATTGAATTCCTATGGCGAGGCCAGCTGGGAGTCTCGATCAGCGGGACGAAAAAAAAGTTCTCGTCTCTAAGACTCATCGAAGTTCGCGTTGTCGGTCAACGACTTTGCACATTGTATGTTTCTCTATGTATAAATATATGTGTATACTATGGTATATGTATATCCAAAAAATGGGTCGTGGGGGTTACATGGAGGAGTGAATTATGCATTTACAAAGAATCTTCTACGATTAATACGCCATAAACGAGATATGGATAAACAAATGCGTGAAATAAATAAGACATGAGACATACACCGCACGAGCAAAAAAACTCAAGGGAGCCTTAATACAAATATACAGCGATTGTAAAAAATCGATTCATGTATTTTTTATTTATTTTATATATATATTTTTTTCACATGTAAACTCGTGCTTAACTACGTAAAAGCGGCAAAAAGCTACCATCTGCAAACTTTTAAAGAAGTTCATGCGTAGAGATCAAACAGTTTTTTTTTTCTTGTGAACGTCTAATCTGAACACGGTTTGGTACACAAGAATATATCGAATCAGTTTCGGTAAAAGAATAAAACAAAATTTATATCGAAATGGAAAAAATTAATGGGAATCTCTTTAAAAAATGTTTTCCGATGTGAAATCAGATGAGAATCGGTTGGAATTGCCTATGCTCGAATTTAAAGTGAAAAATATAAAGTAATAATTGAAAACATCCAATCTTCTTTTTTTCTACTCATCCCTACCGTACACGTCTGCCCCCTGTACAGACCCTGAAAACTCGTAAGAAATTTCTATACAATCTCTGTCAGCTGCTCAGACTTTTATATATATATATATATATATATATATATATATATATATATATATATATATATATAATCTGCTGTATGTGTAAATGTGAAGATTCGCAGTGGAATAATCGAGATATTTAACCAGCCTATTGAAATTCTACGGGTAAAATAATGCGATTCCGGAGCTCCGCGCATGTTTGCCGCATGTCTATTTTTTTTATTTTAATAGTTTTATCTTTTTGAAAAAATTGCACTTGTTTTCTATCCAACAAACGAGCTAATTTTCAGCCCAGACTTTTTTGCTTTGTATTTTTTTCACTAAATTCTTTTTGTCCAAATCGAAAAGGAGTGTATGAGTCTGATGTGCGCCTCTCGTCCATTTGACTCCTCGAGGAGTTTAAGGAAACCGCAATTAACTCTATACATCTATTTTTGTTGTTGTTTTTTTTAGTGATGAACGGCGACAGTGATCGAAAATAAAAGAACGAATTTTTGCTATCTTAATTTTTTGCTTGCGGCGCTCGAGACGATATCGATTGTGATTTTGTTGTTGTTGTTGCTTTGATTTTGATAATATTTACTTCTTTTCTGGGCTGTATGGTTGTTCCAATGCGGCTGCAGCTGATGCTGTTGCAGATGTAGCTGTTGAGGCGGGCCCTGCATTTGTTGTAAGTTACCACTGCCACCTCCCCCGTAGCTTGTATAAGTATGGTGCATCATTAGAGGCGCCATATTCACTACATGTATCATAGTTTCATGATTTAAGAACCACAGTTTTTTGCTGAGCTTGGATTGTTGTTGTTGTTTTTTTTTCGTTATACAGAAGGAGTGACTCGAGCCGCGGAAACAATTTTTGTTACTCCCAATTCTTCCATTTATCATTTAATTTTTCCACCGAAAATAAACGATAATCTCTAATTCACGAGTGCCGGCTGCGATATTGGCAGAAACAAAAAGAAATTTTCGTGACTCGGTCGACATTTGGTAAATGAAAAATTGAACATGTAAGCGACTTGTTGGAACAGTTCAATGAAGGAACATCCATATCTTTCATGTTCTCGTGGATTCAAGGACTACTGAGGAGTACAAAAAATTATTGCAGTAGAATCGTGTGTAGAAAGATTTGTAATATATATATGTATATATATATATATATATATATATATATATATATATACATATATATATATATAATTAAGAACAAGAATATAATTGGTTAGTGCACAGCTCATGCGAGCGATAATGTTCTCGGAGAGTATCGTCAAAAAAAATGCTTGTACATCCAGGCATGCTAACTACAGTCTCTAGATTACCGAAAAAAGGAAAAAAAAAAGAATCAACTAGACACTATGTAAGAATAGAGTAGACAGATATAATGCACATTGTTTAAATATTTTTATGTAAAAATTTGAAGAAAAAAGTAATTTCATTTTAAGAAAAAAAAAGTGAGAAAGATCGTTGAGATACAGCGAATAGACCAGCGAATGAACAATCAATTCTTAATTGTCTTCCAGACCTTTTTAACTCGACAAGGCAATCGAATGCAGCACGCTTAGCTCTATTGTGCTTCTGTTCGTTTGCTGGTTTCTTCACCCCTCGATATGTGTGAGGTAATAGGGAGAAGAGTGCGTGCGCCTCAGGATAATCTCGATAATCAAAACGACTGTATACATTTCGCCGCTCGTCCGATGTTTCTCAGTTTCAAAAATAGTTTCCACCCGCCGATGCTGAGCTCCGTGCGAGTTACTCAGAGCTCCTGATAGCTTTCCACCTTGCTTTTCCTGAACTGATTGTCTACGTGTTCTCAGAAACACTTGAAACCAAATTGTGATAGTCGCGTTGCTCTAAAATTTCAGACCGTCTCTTCGTATCGAGTCAAAGCCTTGGAGTTCTGGAATCCTTCGCGAGCCGGCTCGTACAAAGTTTCTGCGCCTCTGCGCCAATAATTTGTTCCAAACGACTCTCGCAGAATAGCAATCTATTTTGTTCTTCCGACACCCCATGAGCGAAACTCCGAACAGACTATGGAGTCGCGATGCACGCTCCACGGATCTATGAAGGAGAATGAACCGTTAGTAAAAAAAAAAAACCAAAGCGAAAGCAACCTCAACGAAACTACAAACGATCCTTTGCGGAGCTTTTTTGACGGAAAGAACGATCGATATTTGGCGAAAAATCGTGTCCCGAGAAGTTATCGAGGTTAATCGTCCCGGAAAAAAATGCCGTGTATTCCCAGCGAGCGATTCTCGAAGGTGGTGCACGCGCTCTCCCGTCCCTCCTCGCCGTCTCTCTCGCTTTTGGAAGATCCGCAAAAACCCGTGCTGCACGTTCTCTAGATTAGCGCGACGACGGTTTCACCGAAAACTTTATCACACAGTGACAAAAGCTTCTCGAGTTCTGACCGACAAACTTTCCTCTTGTCACTCATTTTTCGGATGTCAGAAAATATAAATGAAAAACATTTTAAAATAAACAAATAAGAATAAATAACTATAAGAATACGAGAAACGATGTATGTATGTATGTGTGTGTATATAATATATATATATATATATATATATATATATATATATATATATATATATATATATATTCCACTCCTGTATACGAAGCTCACCCGAAGAATCGGAGGGTCCTTGGAAAGAATCGGCGAGTTTTGGCCGTTTGTTCGGCGGTCCGTCCACTAGGTGGTCGGCCATGTCTTCTCCGGGAGGGCTCGGTGGAGCGCCTTCTCCTGGGTGCTGCCTATCGGCTCTGTCCCGGTCGCGCCGTCACCAGTGTGGAGGGACTCGCTTCTACTCGTGCGAGCTGTCCCGTTGGCAGATCGTACACACAACGCCACAAAGCTCGCACCCGATATTCCTCCGTAGCTGCGGGGAACTCGCGCCGAATTATCGTCGAGATTTAACCACCGGTCGTTCGGCTCGGAGCGACGTCCTCGACGTATAATCTGAAGATTTTGTCAACGGCAAGTAATATATATATATATATATATATATATATATTGTATTTTTATTTTAAATTATTTTTATTATAACGGGTGCACCGACAACCGAGTCTGTTGTGTATCCGCGGCTACTCTCGCAGGGCCGCCGCAACGACTACGGTTGAGAGGCTCGCTTTTGCGACAGCGCGGCGACTTCGCTCACCCCCGATATCGCGGTGGCATAACAAATCCGTGAACGATAATAACAAATGAGATGAAGCGCGGCGCGCGGAGCGTCCTCGTACACGCTGTGCCGCCGCGGCATCAGCCATCGGGCATCCTCGGTGATAACTGAGGGCCCGAGAGTACACGGAGACGACACACGAGACAACACGGCTCGGCGGGCCGCGCGCTTACGGCGGCGGCGGCGGCGGCGGCGACGGTGGCCGCGACGATGACGACGACGACGACGACGACGACAACGACGACGACGACGACGACGACGACGACGACGACAAGGACAACGACAACAAGGACAACGACAACGACGATGTTTCGTTCACTTCGAGGGCGCGCGGGACTCTTCCCGTACAACCGATTGGCGCTCGTGACGCCGATTTCGAGATCGGCGGGCACAACGCGCTGGGACGTCGGCCCTTCCACGATAAATGTAACACCAGTTTTTTTTTTTTTTTTTTATTATTATTCTTCTTTCGATTATTTATTATTGTTATAATCCACGGTTTTGGGGATGAAAAAAAAAAAAAAAATGATATATTTTATCCTTTACATTAATTCACGGAGCCTCTTGGGCCACGGGTATACACGAAAAGAGAAACACACACACCACCGCCGCGGATCACCGCTCACTACTGGCTGCGCGCACGCCGCTAGCTCGCGGCGACGATATCGCAGCCGAGGCTCGCTGGCACCATCTTTACTACCTCCTCCCAGTCTCTCCTCTTTCTCACTCGCTCACTCCACTCTCCTGCTCTCTCGTTCTCTCCCTCTCTTTCTTTCTTTCTCTCCCTGGCACCTCACGGGTTTTTAATGGGCGCGCGAAATCGACGCGCAATCGACGTCGTTCCCCGTAAACTCATGAACGACTCACGCTTCTTTACGGAGACGCGAGTATAATAGAGGCTTGAAACAATGTCACGGCAGTGTGCCGGACCGCACGGGTGCCACGAGAAATTCGCACGCGAAGCGAACTGCTGCACGGGGGGGTTCCGCACCGCGCGAGTATCGTTCTAACGTAAAATGGCGGCCGCGCTGTTGACGAGAAGTTTTTCTACGCTTGTCAGAAAATTATTCCCCGACTGTCTCCCGTTCGGTTGGTCGGACGTCGCAGCAGTTAGCCCTTTCGATTGGCTGCACCCACCACGTGACCGAGTAACCGGCCGTCATTGGCCGGAGGTGAGCGAGACCGAGAACGCCGTCGTTGCAGTCACGCCGCCCGGCTGTTCAGTCTCGTGGACCCCGCTCGTTCCCGTACCGCCACTTTATCATGGCCGGTTTCAATTCCATTTTCCGTATACAAACGAACATTACAGTTTCCCAATGTCTATCGTACACTCGGTCTGTTAATCGACGACGGATTATTTCCATGTTATGTTATGTCCATGAAGATATAACGAGGTAATACTTTAGTTATTATTCTTTCGCTCTTCGATTCCAAGTTCTGAGACGAACTTTGTTGACGCTCGCTGCGGCGGCGGCGAGACAGTGTATCCGGCACGATCGACGTGCTCGACTGTCACTTTCGACAGTTCGCGACAGAGTCGCGTGTGCTTTGTTGGGGGGCCGATCTGTCATTATCTTTGTGTTATTCACTCCATCGGAGAGCCTTGAGAGCGTCCTCGGCTGCTATCGCCGTTGATATATCATCGCAATACAGACTCTGGGTTTGGAGATACATTAGATACTTTGAAATTTTTATTTATAACATGTTTTTTTTTTTTTTTAAACAAACCCCATGGGCTTTTGACGGTGCCAGCGGGGAGATTTTGAAGTTCCCTCTTCGAACTCCATTATACCACTGTCATTCTCGACATTCCTGTGAATGAACATTGGCCTCTCCTCGTGTGTAAGCTCAGCTGTGACTTACACTATGATAACTAGACACACACACACACACACACGACGCTCCGTATCTAGTTTCTTCTTGAATGTCCACGAAGCTCAGTTTACTCTCTGTGTTAATAAGAAATAAGATAATAGTACGTTATTGACATTCAGTCGCGTGCCATTATTGACACGCATGAGAAATGAATAAAAAAAAAAAAGCTCGTGTCGGGTCGACAAAGTCGTGATCGTGCCGGCAGCCAACAGCTGGTCAATCACGATCACATCTGGTTCAATGGACGAAGGCAAAGTGCATTTCAACGGAATACACGCGCGTAATAACGTGACGATTGAGTAAGTAGAGAAGGTCATGGCGGCTACAAAGTGGCCAAAAAACCCGGCGTACGAGGGTTGCGACTAACGAGTCAATTTGCATAACGTGCGAATTCAGAGATGGAAAAAGAAAAAAATCCTTTCAGTCCCCGGAGATACGACTCGACCACCGAGGCAGTGCGGTCGCCGTCGGAACGGCAGTCCCCCCCCGAAACAAAGAGAGCACAATGCACGGGCACTAGTATATGCAGTGAGAGGCGCGTGCTTCACTTTACTATACCTATATAGCTCAGCGTGTGTCTCCCGACAACAAAGTAACAGGGGAACAGTTAACCGAGAGAACAGGCGAGGGGAGAGAGGAGAGAAACGTAAGTGCGGTATTCCGACGCAAGGTGGCTTTTAACCGAGTAAGTAAACGGAGTGGATCACGTCGGAGGTTTTACGGAGGTTACAAGAGCCTCGAGAGCATATGGATTGCCGGGTTCCATTGTCCCATCTCGACTTCCGGTGTAACTTCCTCGATCCTTCGACGAGACCTCTCATCCGTCTCCCGCTGATCTTCGAAGACGTATTGCCACTCTCGAAACTTACGGTCTCCATATAGTAGTAACATCGCTCCTCCGAAATTCAATCCCGAAAAAATGGCATTAGCTGAGAGGTTTGTTGTAACAATGGATGTGCGAAGGTTCCGTCGAGATTTTTATTGCAGCTCCGTACCTGCGGAAAGCGTATGTAGGTAAATATCGTACACACCGTACCTTTTCGCGATCGGGAGGACAAAGGTGTAGAGTGGGGCGCCACGCGTCGCGCGCAAGGTTGCCTTCGCGACTCTGACCGTCGGGAGAGGCGGCACGCGCCGTTTACGCCCACGCGACGATTCTCATACGCTGGAAAACATCGCGAGAGACAGAGAGAGAGAGAGAATTCGTCTCCTCTGCGTGCCGCCGCCGCTCTGCGCGGTTGTCAGCCGGGTGTCTAAGCGTAGACGACCGTGGTTGCGCGGCCCCCAAGCGCCCAGCGAGAAAGAATCACGCATCGGGGATTGAGAGCCGGGAATCGAATGACGGCGTGGCAGCAGCTTACCCGGCCGCTCTCGCGCTCGGTGACAGCGGCTCTTTGTGTTGACCGCGGGCGCCTCACCGAGGAAGGGAGAGGAAGATATGCACCAAACAAGCAACACCAATTGCCGAGTTAAAGCCCCGAGAATCGAGTCGACTCGTACTCTTGAGCACCGCTCACGTCGCTGCGAGACACACTGCGGGCCGAGTAGCCATAACGGCTGAACGCTTTGGCACGCGTCGCCTCAATCGCCACTTTTTTCAAGTTTCCATTCGATACTTTAAACGACTTAAAATGTCATCCAACTTCGAACTATTATCGTTTTCGTGAGAATCATTTCTACGGAGAGATTCTACTTGCATATTTAATTTAAAAAATGAATTTTTTTCTTTAAGAACGGACAACCACTGCTGATTCTGCTTTATGCTGCTTTACCGAGCGGGCTCGTCGTAGGCCAAGGCGTGAAATTATGTATCGCGGTACTTGCCAGGGAGGAAAATACGACGAGATCACTGAAGTCGGCCATTATCTCGAGAGTTAAATGAACGTTGGAGAAAAAGCTCTCTCTTCCACTGGTATCCGTGCGGAGTGTGCATATACATCGTAAGTTTCGTATTAGGCTTACGGCCTCGAAAACCTCGGGACTAAAGACGCCGATATCGCTGACGCACGCCGATCGAGATAAGAGGAGACGCACACACAGGCCAAAACCCGAGAGTTTTTGTAATCTCCTCGTATCGATAACACGACGCTCTAGCTGAGTTTGCGAACTAAAGTGGTGCACTTCTCGAACTACACCACTTTCTACATGAGCTTCTGTATGCCTGCGAACTTTAGAGACAGCAATGCGACGATACACGTCCGAGGGACATTGAAAAATTAATTGAAACATTTTTTTTTTTAATAAAATGAGATTCCTTTTTACAATTTTACTGGATAATATCGTCGGTACACTACCAGCTATCGCAACACGCGTTTCATCACTACACATGAGTTGGTACACCGAGCGTAAATTTCTCCGTATTTCCCCATTAATACAATATCACTCGGCCTCGCAGTGCTTACTTTGTGAATTACGGAAAGTCGTTGTAGGTCGAGTACATTGCACTGACCCAATTTTTCGACGTTACAGCGGTTCAGATTAATATTATAACCGATGTGGTATGCGCCGAACGAATTTTCCTCGGAGTTTAGAAAACAAAAAATATTATATATTATGTATGTGTATATATAGATGCAGTAACTCTTGGGTGTACGTAGAGAGAACGTATGTACGTGCGCAGCGCGACGATGAATATCATGTAACGGGGTTGCGCTTGTAGGCGCGGCGAAGTTACAGTTATGTAACGTGGACGAGACCCGCGAGAAGAGACAATAAGGAGCCACTGACTCTCGATAACTCGGCATCTCGTCAGAGCGAAAAAAAAATATCGGGAACATTTTTTTTTTTTATATGAGGATAAAACAAGCTAAAAAAATTGAATTAGTCATACATTTTTTTATATGGTACAAAGAAAATGTTATTCAATTTTGTCCCAGCGAGAGGATTATAGAGAAAAAGGTAACACCAGCTCGGGTGCCTGAGATCGGGATAATCCAAATGAAAAGTCGTGAGTCCTAAGAACGATAGTTAACCCCCTGACGGCGAAGCGCCCCGGCATTTACGGCCAAAAGCGTAGTGGTGTTGGTACACAAACGGCGACGCCCAGGCAGGGATGAAACCTGATCGATCGCCGCCTTACCCTCGGCTGTGGGAGAGCTGACTTGCGCGTGTGAATCGTTCTCGCACGCTCGGCCAGATCGAGTGAAAGCTAAAGAAATCCGAGAAACGCGCTGCCGCAGTTTTGTGGGTTCGACTTTCATTCCTCTCGTTTTTTTTCCGCCGAACAACGTTGCATCAAAAAATATACGTGCATCGCACTCCTTCTTTTCTTTTTTGCAAATACATTACGAAAAATCTGGAACCTATATATTTATGAACATATGCATTTTTCTTTAAATGTGAAGTATAGCACGACCATCGGAAGATCAGAGATTACGGGGTCAACGCGTTTCAATTGAGTTCAAAGCATCCACTGATATCTACGTGTATCCGAGCGTATAGTGGCGTGAACTCTTATGATGTACATACAATATATCGATTCCAAGCGAAAATACAACATTTCTCAGATAGGTTTAGTGGTAATCGTTTGTTGGAATAAACGATTCGACCGAAGTAATCGAAGGTTCTCGAGCATTCTTGCGTCGAGGCGAACGAACGAGGCATGATATATATATATATATATATGGGAGGGGATCCGGCAAAGGTTAAGCCTACGTGTCTCGGAAGTGGATGCCCGCGGTCGCGTGCCATTACTCCCACCGCCATTCCCCGCCGTATTTACTAACGCGAGAGTGGCGGGAAACTTTCAGATTCGAACATCACGGAAACTTTTTTTTTGTTAAAACTATGATCGTTACTATTATGTGAGCGGCAGGTTTATCATTCACGAATATTCATGTATAAATTGCACAAAATATATCTCCATCACTTCGCACTGTTATTTTTCCTCGTAATGTATATGTATCTTATATATATATTGGAAAGTTGTTTGAAGAATCCAGAGGGACGGCCCAGACCTTAATTATTATAACCCACCCTAAAGGACCCTCTCCCAGGTCCTGATAACTATTCCCCCATCATATTAGTCTGGTTCTGTTCTATGCGTGTCGATGAGCTGTGCACAATAATTCGTTGCATAACAGTGCTGTGCACTATCGTCATGTGCACAAAAACTCATTTTTTCATCGGAAATATGTCACTCCCGAGTTAATAAACTCATTTTTCGACCGGAAATACGTCACTTCCGGTTTAAAAACTCCATTTTTGGATAGGAAGTGACCTATTTCTGATATGACGTCACTTCGCGCTGAAAAAATGAATTTTCAAACCGGAAGTGACGTTACTTCCTATAAATCACCGGAAATATAGATCTCCGGTTTCTAAATTGTACAGTCCATAGCGAGCCACAACAACCTGCAACTATAAATATATTGTTACTGTGTATAACGGTAATAATATACGTAATTGGAAATACCCGTTAGTTATTAAGTTACGCAATATAATTTTGTAAATAATTCATAGTATCTTTAATGTACATTAACAATTTGGGTGCAGTCATGCGCCGCGGCATTCGGCTCGGCTTGATATCGAGGTACGCCGATATACCAGACAAAACGATTATAATAATGTACTATCCCGCGCGACGCCTGTTACAGCTTCTTTAAATATAAAACAAGTAGAGGAAAGAAAAACAAAACTCTCTTGATGGAAAAGTAATCAACAATCATTAAACTTAAATTACGCGGGGTTGTGATAAAAGACAAGCCGGAACACGAGGCAAGCGTGGAAAAGACGTGGAAAACACCTTCGTCTCGGTCGTCGTTGGAGACTCGATCTTTTTGTTTGTTTTTTGTTTTCTTAACGCATACACAGCCTTCTATAGTGGAATATAAGTATAATTCGAAGACGAGGACACATGATTATGGGTCTTCCACGTTTTTCATAAATCAAGCGCACCCGTGAATCCATTTTTTTTTTTTGTTACTCCACTCCGATCAACATCAAGTAAATTCGACCTGATATCAACAATAAGGAGAAAATAATTTAATAAAACGGACTTTGAAATGGTTTCAGTCATTGATGAAAATTGCAAGGCGTTTTCTTTCTTTTTTTTTTAATATATATAAAACATCTATCATATAACGTGTATCTCTCTCACGGAACATGTTTGGACTCGTCCATTAGCGCACACGATTTTTTGTTTGTTGTTGTTCTTCGTCTATTTTTACTGTACTCCCGTGAGTCGGTAGAGATGTGTAACGTATCAGGGCACATACGTTCTGTGTGAAATTCTATCGGGATAACGTGTCTCGGTAAAGAGTTTGGTCTCGCACGTATGAATTCCTTAAGGATAAGATTTTCTACGAATGACTGCTAATAATAATAATAATAATAATAGTAATAGTAATTAATATTAACACGGAATATTGACGAAACTTTGTTTTTTTTTCTTTCCTTTTTCTTCATTTTTCCCCGAACGTGTGTAGCGAGTTTTAATTTGACGTCAATCCTCGCGATCCTGGCGATGGCGATTATCGGTGTTTTCCTTTCTTTTATATTAAGAGCGACACAACAAAACCGTTCGCGGATCGGAAATGTTCGTGACTTTAACGACCAATCCAGGAGTTTCGCTCGTACTTCTGTCTTAGTATTCTTACATAGGTCTTTCTCTCAATGAATCATAGCAAATCTTCTGTACACATATAAAAATCATTTTAAGTATCGGAAGAGCGTCCTTTTTTCCCTTTTAAACGGACCCTCGTATCAAGTCTCTACGCCCAAATCACCCCTTTTACCCGCTCTCTGAACATTTATATACTTCTTATAAGATTAATAGACATTGCCATGTTGTTCGCACGAGCCGATAGCTGTCCGTCGGGACAAACGCCGACGTTTTCAATTGTGAGCTCCGATAATTTCAAGAATATTCGCGTTAATTGTGTGCGCCTGTCGCTCCTCGATGATGCTGTTGATTCTCTCGCTCCAAACACACTGACGTCGTCTATCGGTCAATCGTCTTTGGGTTTCGCTTCCGTCTCCTGCTGGCTGCCCTCGTCTTCCTCGTCCGAGTAATTTGTCGGCGCCTCGCCGGGCTTCAGAAGCTTACCCACGTAGTCGTAACTCTCTGTGAAACACATACGAAAAGTCACGTCACATGTAACATTCAATCGTCGATAATACACAACTGTTTCGGTGGGTGTAAAAAAAAAAAAAAAATAAAAAAAACGAGGTGTAGTTTACAATTCAAATATCGAACAACGTTTACTCGCGCACTACCTCATTCTTAGCTGAACTTTATCGCCCTCTTTAATGAATTATTGATTTCTTACACCGGTTAAAACACAGTCGCTACTTCGGCTCCAGAAAATGATACACACTTTGTAGTGCGCGAACGATAAAAAAAATGTCGCCAACACGCGAAGAATTTTGATGGGTTTAAGCGCCGTCGGCGCTCTCGTTTCCATGTACGAGTTTTTCGAACAACTTTTTGCTCCGCATTAGCCTGCGAGAGTCTCCGTGATGGTAAAATTTATCCTCGAACACTTGCCTTTGAACTGCTCCTCCCACTCGAGTATAGAGTTCATTTCGGCGGTGTTCAGGTCGCTCAAGTCGTCGTACTCGTCCTTCCCGGGAACAACGGAAAATGTCGCCAGACCTCTGCTCGCGTCTCGCCCACCGAATGCAGCGTAGGGTCCATCTGTGGACAGAAAATAGTTAATCAAAATGAAACCACGGAATAAAAATTTTCTGATATAAGAACTCTCGAGAATCGAGACTATTTATCTATCTATACATGTATATGTATGTATGTGTGCATATATATATATATATATATATATATATATATATATATATATATATATATATATATATATATATATATATATATATATATATATATATATATGAAATGTGTGATTTTTCTCATTCGTACGGGACGTTTGCATAAAATAATAAATTCCCTAGATTGGGGACGAGATAGCGTTGTTAAATAGTCGATAATACAGTTGCAAATTACTCCGTCGATAGTCCATGACTGAGTACTTTGGTACACCGCTACGCCGCTCCGGTGTTATTTTCTGTTGCCTCACAGATTACGCTGTTTTATTGACACTAGGTGCACGATCCAATTGAACCAACGGCGATGTGGTATCGACGGCATGGCAGTTAACTTTAAGGGCATTCGATACCAGTTGCTTGCTAAATACACACATTTTTAAATGCGCCTTTTGTCTCGGCAAAAAAAAAAAAAAGTTTTTCTCCCCTTCATCGAATGCTCGTCAGCACGTTATCGACAAATATTATGTCACGAGTTTTGCGCGCCGTTATCTGCGAAGTTTGACTCGCACGTCGAGCGATGATCTTTCTAAACTTATTTTTCTTTAATTTTTTTCGTTTTTCCCGATGAAGGACTTTCCTCGCGGATCTTTTTATAACTGCTCTCGCTTTCACGTCCTCGGCAACAGCGCAGAGCTCGCAGATCCCCGGTCATATGTACGGCCTGCGAGAATAAATCTTCGTGCTTTGAATGAAGAATATCTCGGGCGTCGGCGGAGC
Source organism: Amblyjoppa proteus (assembly GCA_963922035.1). Taxonomy (NCBI): domain Eukaryota; kingdom Metazoa; phylum Arthropoda; class Insecta; order Hymenoptera; family Ichneumonidae; genus Amblyjoppa; species Amblyjoppa proteus. The sequence continues at coordinate 46,330,456 of OY998229.1, forward strand.
GCGGGAGGGTGTTTGGGTCTGTGTGAGTTCGAATTTTTTTGATCGAGCGATCGCGTCGCCTACGCGATTATTTTTATTCTCTCGACGCACGAGTCGCGCGATGAGGCGGGTCGCCGATGATATCATCGTGCGTAAAACACGGCGCCGCATGATTATTGTCTTGCGAAAGAAGGTCGACAAATTACAAAACTTGTAGACGATAAAAAAATAAAAAATGAATGAAAAACATGTCTTCTGTCATTGGACAAAAAGAAAATAAAAAAATTGATTGCAGTCGACTATCTTACGGTTCGTACTGAAAATATGCGCAACGTGAGGCGACCGGTTAACGCATAATTATTATTTTTTTTGTACGGCCAAACGCGATGGTAATTGCGTTGTCGTAACAATGAGGGTTTCCTATCGCACGGCGCAGTACCGGTGACCGTTGGTCACGCCGTCGATCACCGGATCTTTTCGACCGATCGACGAGGTCGCGCTTCGAGCGATACGGACGAAAAAAGTCTCGCCAGTCGCTGAAACGTAAAGTACTAATACAATGGAAACTCCGTTTCCTGCTACCAGCGGAAAGACTTCATAAGATATTGAAGGAAAACGATCCCTCGACCGTGCAAAGCTGCAGGGTAATCGAGTAAAAGCCTGCTGGTCGCTCACGCGACTATCACAGACGCGATCGAAGTGAAAAAGAACAAAAAAAAAAGTATCGAGATCGAAAAATGGCAAGTATTTTATCCAGCGAATTTACGATTTGCAATCGCCGGTAAACAGGTTTAGCGAGCGATAATAATCCACGCGTCGCGAATTAGTTAGCGACGCACAAACGTGCGTAGGAATGCGTGGAAGTTAATTTCCAAGGCGCAAGAAGAAGGCACGAAGTCGAGCTCGGTCCGTGGAGAATCGCGCGAGTCTGCGCGATGTCATAATTGTCGATAAAAAAAGAAGAAAAAAAATTTATAAACAAACTCGGACGAGTAGCAAGATTTATCTCCGGCTGCCTTAAAGTTTACGAACGTAAAGAAACACACACACGAGCGCACGTACAAACGAACCGTTGTCCCGAGAAAACAATACTTCTTATTTTTAAACTTTTAGTGAGTAAGAAAAAGAAGAAGGTTCTGCAAACTCACCAGGTCCGTAAAATCTGGCGCCTCTCGTAGCGTCGTAGACACTTCCGTTGACTGCGACGAGAATGCGTCCGTCGGTTCCTCGGCCGTCGTATTTCTTCAATTCCTCGACGGTGAAGTCGCGCCTTATTTTCGGCAGTTCCTTTACAACGGGCACCGGTTCGTCGATTTTCGTTTTGCTGCGAAATATCTGATAAACGAGAAACGCTATGACACCGACAAGAGCGAGGTTCACCGGGCTCTTAATTATTTCACCGAAGAAACTAGCTACAATCTCCTGAGTTTCCTCTTGGTTTACGGGTGAGGATTCGGAATCGAGAACCGGCAGCGCGTCACCGTGTTCGGCCATCTTGACCACTGACTCCTCTCGTCGTCGTCGCCGTTGTCGTCGACACGTTCCTCGAAAGTTCGTTTGCTGGCGTTGCCGCTGCTCTATTATCCCCGTGGATGGAGGCCGGCGGCGCACACGCTCGCACGCGTACACATACACGGGAAAGCGAGAAATGAAAAAAAAAACAGGTTTGCGCTTGTCACGGCGTGCGCACTGTGACCACGATGGAGATTCTCGCTAGTATTCGCGTCGGCTCGCGTCGAGTGCGCATCAAGAGCCTCGCTCCGTCTCTCTCTCTCTCTCTCTCGCGCTCTCGAGGACGTGGAGGCGCCGCGCGACGAACGGCGGTCAACCGGATGAACTAGCGGAGCGAGGAGTGCGCCTGCGCATGCGCTTCTGAAAAATAAGGCGGTGACCGTCTGAACTCCGAACTCGAGAGAAATATAATGTAGCAGGAGTGAATTTTAAAAGAAAGACGTTCGTACGGTACGAGTGTTCGAGCTCAACTAGGCGAATGTACGAACGTCACGTACTCCGAGCTGTAATAACGCAGGTACACGTACGACTGCTCGACACACACGTAACGAGACTCGCATACTTTTGCGCATTCCCACCTTTTTTATTATCTGGACATGCGATAACAGAGGTTTCTTCATGGTGAAGCAAAAGTAGAGACTGCATACGGGGAGACGGAATCAGCGTCGATCACAATGTAGCGCTTAAATTTCGTGGAGACGAACGATTCAAGTGTTTTTGGTTTTTTTCCCCTTAATTTGCGTAAAATATATTTAGATTATGTCGGATTTTTAAAACGTTCCTGCCGGCTACGAACAACGAAGATATTCCTATTTACTCTAAGTTTTTTTTTCTTCGGATTCGTCTATAAATAGCTGGATGAATTTAGTTGCGCGTAAATCGAAGTTTCATCGCCCCACGTCCATCGATCAAGGATCTGTATGCATAATGGTCATTTCTCTTTTTATTCAGAACACCGATTATCTATTATTTAAAAAATAAAAATAAAACATTCTACTTAAAATTATTATTCTATTTAGTGTAACGAAGTTTTTTTCATCGGTTTCATCTATAGATAGTTGGATGAATTTTATTGCGCGTGCGTCAAAGTTCGATCGCCACGTCCACCGATCAAGGATCTGCACGCATCACGGCAATTTTTCTTTTTTTTAGAACACCTATTATCTACTATTTAAAAAAACAAGCAAAAAAAAAAAAAGATCACGCACGATCTACGATAAATGGTCGAAGCGATTACGAAATTAGGATATTGCGCGACAATTCGAATCGTACGATACCACGTACTTCTCCCTCTCCATGTCCTTCCGCGGCTAGATTGCGAGCCGAGATATTCAAACGAATCCCACGCTCCTTGTTATCAACGTTGCGCCGTCTTGCTCGCTATAACCGAGTCTCACCGAGTCATCGTGCGCCATTGTAATAACGCAAACGTCATGCGGCGAATTACGACCGCGGTGCGAAACTCCGGTAATGTGCGATGTTCGCATAACGTAGTTCAAATTAAAAAAAAAAAAAAGTGCCATCGGGAGGAACAATCTGCGCCGGCGCCGATGTTAATTGACCGCCACTTTTTGCTTCGGCTACAGGAGTAAATGCTTTGTGAAGTTGCCACCGATCCGAGACCTTTCTGTACATCTTTTACGTCTTAATATATCTTCGGTATCAGCAGCTATCGTTATCAGGGCGGCTGTTGTTGTAAAAGGCCTTCGAGAATGTACGAGGCAGGAACGTCGTTATAGCGCTGTGTGCAAGATTACAATGATTTATTGCCTACGAACTTCTACATGTGACCTCCACCGCTGTATTGCGATGGCACTTGCAACGGTGATCATAAAAATCGATGGCTAATATATCTCAACTATATTCGATCGACGCTATCGACCTCCGTGGATCGTTGAATTGTACTTCTAGTGCGTTGTATTGGCATTGGACCTTTAGATTGGTATAGTTATTGCTTAATGATAGTTTTTTTCGAAAACCCAATTTTATGGTCTTGGAGGCGGGTGATCGTTGCAAAGAGCTTCATAAAATAATTAACTTCGATAAGAACGAAAAAAAGAAAAACCCGTGACGTTATATATATATATATATATATATATATATATATATATATATATATATATACACACACACACACACACACACACACACACACACATACACACACAAATCTAATGTGAACGCGGGAAAATACACTCGAGGGTTCGATGCTCGATACGACCTTCACACTTAAATCTACTTGTATTCTTCTACTTTAGTTATGGACGGAATTCTTTTCTGAGATCGACGTAATTTTCGAGCAAACTTTCGTTCCCAATGACTCTTTTGCATACGCGCGAAGTATAGAGCGCGCCTAGTTGCCCGCGTCGCTAGCGTGACTACGCATCCGTCCGCGTCTTGTCGTCTTGGAGTTCGAGGTACGGACGGATGCTCGCGTCCTGAGGCACCGATTTAAATTCCACGCGCTCGTTGCACATCGGACAGTTATCATCCGTCTCGACGATCCTGAACGAAGCCAGCGTGCAAATTGCAAAATCACAGTCGTTACAGGCGAAACCGATAGATTGAGCAATTCATCTGTAAGCTTACCGAAGGAATTCGCTCCTAATAGCCGGAAAATCACACTGCGGACAGACCGTGAAGTCTTCCTCGACTATATGACGGCCCTGAAACAATTCGCGCGGTAAATTTTGTTTTGCCTTTATTTATTTTTGGTCACCATGCAATATTCATCGATACTCACAGTAGCTATGCAAAACGGTATCGTGTTCTTGCACTTGTCGCAAGTTATTTCCGTCTCGGGAAGTCTGCTCTTGCAGTAGGGACAAGGTGTGAGAGGCTCGTCCTCGATCTCGTGGTCTTTCGTTCTCGGTGGTTTTCTCACTATCGCTTCGATCTTCTTACTGTATTTAGCGTCGACCTGCATTCTGTACTCGGGACGCATCAGCATTGCCGCGAAATTAAATGCCGCGTGTTTGAGACCGGCTCGATGACACTCTATCACCGTCGACGTCAGAATCGGTACTATATCTGAGATGAAGTAATGTTTTCTTAGCATTTCCGGGACGACAGATTAAAAAAAATTGTTATTCGGTGCTGCTACATCGACGTTGTTTACTCACGGGAGGGAAATTTCGAGATATTATTCGCAACCCTTATCAACATCCTGGCACCTCGTAGGTGGTCGTTTCGTTTCACGTGCAATCTGACGAGAATGTAGGAATGCAGGAGCCGCAAATTATTCTTCATTTCCAATGGTGTCGTTATCTTGTTTCGCTTCAACTCTTGGTACATTCCGAACAGAACGTCGTGCGCGTTCCGATAATTTCCTGCGGAGATATTATTCACGATGTTTCATTATTTTAAGATGTGGATTAATTATTATTTCCTCCGGGGTCACCCACCGTTTATTTGTTCCTCATTCGCTATTATTATCGCAGTTTTCGCGGCCTCTCGGTACTGCTTTCTCGCCATGTATAAACGGAAAAGATACTTTGGATCCTGAAAAAGATGTTATAAGAAACCTTTGTTTGGAATATTTTTCAATGCCCCGAGCGAAAAGAAATGTTCCTTTTTCTTTAATATACGTCTTTAGCTTCCTCGCAGAGGAAGCTTTGTTTTGGTGAAAAAAAAACATTTCGAGATTTTATTTAAAATGTGTTCGGCATGTTCCAAAACGCCGAAAAATCATATTTAGAAAGAATGTTAGTATGGATATGTGTGTGTGTGTGTGTGTGTGTGTGTGTCAGGGCAAAATTCAACCGTCTACAACTCAAGAACGGTTTTATCAATCGGGTTGCAATTTGGCACGCAAGTAGAGCAGTTGGGTGCTTCTGTTTGTTACAATGGGCAGAGATTTAGAGATTTAGAGATTTAGAGATTTAGAGATTTTGAGATTTTGAGATTTTGAGATTTTGAGATTTTGAGATTTTGAGATTTTGAGATTGTGAGATTTTGAGATTTTGAGATTGTGAGATTTTGAGATTTTGAGATTTTGAGATTTTGAGATTGTGAGATTTTGAGATTTTGAGATTTTGAGATTTTGAGATTTTGAGATTTTGAGATTTTGAGATTTTGAGATTTTGAGATTTTGAGATTTTGAGATTTTGAGATTTTGAGATTTTGAGATTTTGAGATTTTGAGATTTTGAGATTTTGAGATTTTGAGATTTTGAGATTTTGAGATTTTGAGATTTTGAGATTTTGAGATTTTGAGATTTTGAGATTTTGAGATTTTGAGATTTTGAGATTTTGAGATTTTGAGATTTTGAGATTTTGAGATTTTGAGATTTTGAGATTTTGAGATTTTGAGATTTTGAGATTTTGAGATTTTGAGATTTTGAGATTTTGAGATTTTGAGATTTTGAGAACGTGTGCCTATCTTTTGCGAATTTTGAGAAATCGCGCTAAAACTTTCTACAGAAGTAGACCAACGTCAAAAAATGTTCACTATTTTTATCATTACTTTTGGTAAACCGTCACCACCCAGAAGGAAGTCGATAAGCTGGTTGGCGAGTTTATCGTCTTTGGATGACGCAACGGTGTCTATCGCCAAGGTCAATGCTGCGTCATCGTCCGCAGCCAACTGAGCCGCTTTCAATAAATGTCTCAATGCCTACAACGATAATAAGATTTCAAAAACCACAATAGACATGCTGGTTTGGCGCCTCACCAGACGAGTATATGCCGCATCCGTACCTTGTGATACTCCTTCGCGTGAAAATAATACTTCCCCGCGAGAAGACTATTCTTCTGAGCTTCGAAGTGAATCGCGAGGCTGCGAAAGTCTTCTTCCCGTATATTATCGTCGTCCAGTGTGTTGACCAATATTTCGCCGTACAGCTCCATCTTGCCATGCTGATTTGCCAACTGGAAGGCCTCGTCGTGACAATTCGACAGTATCAAAAATTTTATGGCCGAATTGTAGTCGTTCATTTTTTGGAAAAATCGAGCCACCAACTTCGCACCCTCTATGCTCTTGGTCTGCTGCACAACTTCGACACTTCGCGCTACGACATAAATTAATTGTGCAGAGATTTTTTAAATATTTTTTACTAACTGTGAATTAATTTTTTTCCTCGTTACGTCGTCACTTTACCAGGATTGTTCAGATGCTCCAAATTTATTCTAATTATATTGTCATAGTCCTTGGCAGTTTCATAAGCCGAGGCTGCCTCCTCGTACTTTCCTTCCGATTCTTTCGCTTTGGCGTACTGAATATTGATCTTTGGCGACGATATTTGCGGCAAAAGCTGTCCGACTTTAATCCAGTTCTTCAATTTAATATAAGCCGAGGCTGCCTTGTCGAAGTACTCCGCTTTCTCGTAGAGCATTGCCGCCTCGTTGAATTGCTGAAACATTGTCAAGTCTCGTTTTTAGGACGAGGGTAAAGAATTTTTTTTTATTTGCTATGCTATTAAATACGCACTTTCATATTCTCCAAAATTTCCGCGCACTCTTTTCGCAACAGTCGATTGCTGTCGTTCTCCAAGGCGATACCAACACCCCGCCGACTGTCGCCGCATCTTATGGACGTTCTCGCTATTCCAGCTAGACACTGACTCCGGTGATTTGAACTTTGCAACGAAGAATTCGAGCTTGAATCGACCAGACCACGTTCATAGTTCACCAAGGCTTTCGGATAATTTCCGCTGAAAGATTTATTACTGTAACTCAAAAATTCCACCATTGCCTTTGCTGTGCTGCGGCTGTGTGACTAAAAATTCGAAAAAATTTCTTTACTCAAAAAATGGACTTATTAAAATAAAAATCTTTAGATTTTTTCATTACTGAAATCGGTTGGGAAATATGCCACTGGAAAACAATGGCGAAGGTTTTAATTCGATATCTTGAATTTTTTTTTTCAAAAACCATTCTATACGCTAACAATTCGACATTTTTGTTTGTCAGCATATAGAATGGTTTTCGAAAAAAAAAAAAATGTCAAGATATCGAATTAAAACCTTTGCCATTGTTTTCAAGTGGTATATTTCCCAGCCGATTTTATTAACGAAAAAATTCTAAAAAAATTTTTTACCCAAAAAATTGTACCCTTACCATTTTTTTTTGATGAAAATGCAATTTTTGAAAACATTTTTTTAGATTTTTTTCGTTAATGATATCGGTTGGGAAATATGCCACTTGAAAACAATGGCGGAGGTTTTTATTCGATATTTCGAAACTATTTGAAAAAAGTGCCGTTTCGCAAATTTTGTTGCAAAATCTGCAGCCGCTGCAGACTTCTGAGGCGGCAGATTTCCGCGGCTGAGGATTTTCTCGGCTGTAGATTTCTGCAGCCGTAGAAATCTGCCCTTTTTTCCAAAAATTTCGCGATATCGAATTAAAAGCTCCGCCATTGTTTTCAAGTTGCATATTTCCCAACCGATTTTATTATCGACAAAATTTTTTTTTAATTAAAAAAAACACAGTTTCATCAAAAAATGGTAAGGGACCCCGAGTCTATTTTGTTCACGTTTTTCCACGGGCTGAAAGTACTTGATAAAACGCTTCTAGAACTTCGGACAAGACTCTATCTTGTGTTTTTTTTCCCGTAGAACACGACGGGCATCTCGGATTTTCCGTAGCTCGATTGGGAGCCGAGATATCGACCTTTGAAAATCACGAAAATCTACGTTTTCAAAAAGTGGCTAAAAAATTGACAAATCGTTGTTCACTCGATTTTTTTTTGTTTCGCGGCTATATTCGACGTATTTTTTTCCGCTGAACACGAATTCGCTGGCCTTTTTTGGGCTAAAGTACAGTGGGACATTGACAGTCTCGATTTTATGCATGAAAAATCGTATTTTTGGGATTTAAGTAGAAAATATTGGGCTGACAGTAAAATAATTTATATATCGGTGTTCGAAATTCGAATCAGAAGTGAGATTCGGCTCCTTAAGAATATATTATCCGGTTATCGCGTTTCAATAGATGAAGCATTTGTCATCTATCGTCAACAATAAATAACATAAATAAACAAACCTAGACACGCACTACCTAGACACCTAGACACGCAATAACATAAATAAATAAACCTAGATCGCTAGATAATGTATTAAACTTAGTTCTCAATTATATAAGTTCCTAATGAAAATAATATCACGACATGGCCATATCTATGCTGTATCTAGTCGACAAATTTGCTGAAACGAAAAGTGCAGGCGTCGTGCAGCACGGAAGTAAACGAAAAACATCAGATTCAAAAAACTTCCAGGGTTAAAATAAAATCCATGACTTTTCCCTGATTTTTCCAGGGCCAACAAATCCCCGGACTTCTCCCGGTTTTTCAGGTATTCTAGGTCCGTGGCAACCGTGAACAAATTTCTGACGAGGGCCACGACCAAGGTCGAAGCGTAAAGGAGTCTCTTCAATAAAAACCGGAAGAAGAGGAAACCCAAAATTGAAAATTCCAAAGTTGCAGCACAGCAATGAATATATGTTCTCATCGGTCACAGCCTTAAGAATATGTATATTCCACTATTGCATTGACTTGATTAAATTGCTTGCAAATGGAAGGGACAAGCTTACGTGAACTCGAGCTGCTGCGCATATTCTCTCGCGATGTACGGTATCTCCTCGGATTTCAATTTCTGAGCCAGGCTCAGCGCCTGCTCCCACTGCATCAAGTCTCGTCTCAAATAAAGAGCCTCAACGGGTTTTGAAGATTGGAGAAAAAACTTTTCCGCCTGATTGTAATTCTCGAGGAAAATACACACGTGACCAGACAACAGAGCGAGTTCCTCCACGTTCTCCAGTTTCTGAAGCGCCCACACCATCGAGGCGTCTTCCATTCTTCGAAAAACTCTGATCGCTGCGCAATAACAAAAAAAAGAGTTTTAAAAGCGTTTCGTCTTCAACGCATAAAAACACGATCGAATTTTCGAACGCACCGAATTCTATATTCAGATTATCCATCGCACTTTTTGCCAACTTCATCCACGAATCTTTGTCGTCGAGTATCGCGCAAGTGCTCCAAGCTTGGTGAAACCTGAAATATTACGGTGTACATTAATTTTTCTTTCTCGTATAAGTTTCCTCGATGAATATCACACTGTGTGTTATTCGAAGCGTTCGCTTGCCTACGACACGTAATTTGATTCTCGAATATATCCACGATTTTCTTATTGTCCACGATATTGCCAACTTCTTCGTGAGATGTCAGAGTTATCTTGGTCAATTTACCGCCCGCTGTGGCGAGTGTGACTTCGCCAGCGTACATTAGGACAGGAATCGACTCAGTCGGGAGCTTCGTTGAGGCAACCTTTACAACTTTCGTACCTGTTGAATCGAATTAGTAAAAAATAAATAAAAATAAAAAGAAACAAGGTCCATGCTGCTTGATATCTGTTTGGAAAATTATAAATACTGACCATCCACGTGATACTTGACAAAGACGTAGGTAACGATGGTAGTTTTGTTATATACGATGAATATTGAACGTTCGAAGATATTTTGGTCCCAAACAATACCCTCGACGGAGTCCAAACATTCCGGCACCGGAATAACGATCTCATTTATCGGGTCGTACACATAAATGTCGTGCTTGTCGTCGATAAAACACATCTGCGTACCGTTGCCGTCCAAATATATTTGCTTTATACCGTTGGTGTGCGAATAATCTGTCGAGCGATTGAAAACTTCGAGATAGAAGTAGATGATCCGTCCCATCTGCGGAGTACAAATGTTTCAATTTTTACAACCGTACAATCGAAGAATCGGTTAGATCGCGTACATAGTAAACAAAGTTTGTATTTTTTATAACAACTTATTGTCCGCGAACGTCCACAATTTTTTGTTTATTAATTTTCCGATCCGACTCTAGGTTTACAAACAAAAGTATAAACTAAAATTGTTAACGACACGGGAATAAAAGGACTGGCTTATATATTCAACGTCGAACAAACGAGTTTGTCACTTATTTAACAAAATTATTTTTACGAAACTTCGCATTCCGATTTTACGAAAATATTTTTTACCGTGTATGTACCGTGTATGGATGTAATTAAAAATATTAAAAATTGAGCCTCACGTCCGTGCCGTAAACGACGAAATCGGAGGATAGAGCGTGGCACGTTATCTTGCCGTCGGAAGTGCTCGGATCGGGGAAGATCTTCGTGTCTTTCTTTTCTTTCGCAAGGGCTTCGTCGACTTTGATCTAAGACGAATATATTTTTTAAAAGGACAGTGTTTTCACTATAATAATTGCGTAGGTTAAATTTGAATATCGATTTGTCTTACGGTATGCAGCTGCATCTTCCCGTCGAACAAAACCGTCGAATAAATTTCGTTCAATCGTATACTGTCGACGGTAGCTAGATAGTCGCGTTCAAAGTGCACCGAGGTGTCGTATTTATCGTCCGATAATTCCCAAAACAATGCTCGATTGTTCAACGCGACCGCGACGTGTCCAGGACCAACGGCTAAAATCGATGGCTCTATAATCGTGTTGATAACGTGAGGCTCCGGTGCATCCTGTAAAAAATTGATAAAACTTTAATTCTTGGGGAATGCGATGATTTTTTTTTATGTAGAAAATGTAAGTAAATTCTGAAAAAATCATGTGATTTCTAGAAAATCAATTAATTCATTTGAAACGAGAAAAAAAAACAGGTTGATTGTATGTTGAACAATGTTTTACCAGTTCGTTAATAACTTTTCGACATTATTATTTTGCAAAATTAATGTTCTTGGCACCTTTAATACAGTTGATTTTTATTTTTTATTTTTATACCATCAGGAATTGTTAAAATTCTCACTGAATCTCACTTTTGGCTGGGAATGTACGTGTAAAGCATTCTTAAAGGGTCTTGAGAAGCACGGGGGACAATAAGATAAATAAATTAAAAATAAAAGAAATACTTTCTGTTATTATGGGATTTACCTTGTCCAGAGTGTAAAGGTAAACGATCACTTCGGTGAGACTCGAGAGGAGCCCTATTCTGTTACCGCAGACGCTCATTAACTTCGGTATTTCGGCGAGATAAATGAGTACGTTACAGCTGTGAGTGACGGCGGCAATCATCGTTCCGTCCGCAGACCATTCGATACTGCTGATACCAGCCTCGCCGCTGACCGTTATAACTTTCTCGGTTTCTTCGAGATTGTGAATACTGTGAATTTTTATAGCATTGTCGCCGCAAGTGGCAGCCTTTCCCGTCATATTGTTGAGGGCAATGTCGCTCAGCGAGTCTCGATGATTCTTCACTTGAAACAATTCCTGTCCGACTTCTTTTATATGCGTCGATATAGAGATGAAATAGCCTGCTTCGAAGCCCACGAGTATGTAGCCGTCTCCGTACCTGTATGAAAAAAAAAAATCCATGAAATTTCACCTCAGAAATAATAAAAATATATATCTATAAGACAATTCTTTTTACATTTTACAAACTTACCATTTGTAAGTTACTATAGGTCCGTATCTTTTCTGAAACGCCAGTTCAATCGGATTGTCCGGATCGAGAATATTGTAGAGAAACAACGTAGTCTTGCTCACGATCAGCGAAACCTGTGCGAACGGAACATAATTTATAAGTTCAAAGACAACTTATTAAAGAGGAAAGATCCTGTTAATTTAAGAAACGTTGCTTCTCCGTATGATAATAATGGTTATTAAACCACAAGGGTATAGGGTGGAAATGGAACAAAAAACCGAAAAAGAAAAAGACAAAATAAAAAATATTGAAAATAATAATGTTCAAGGAGCATTGTTGTTTGGTGCACCTACTCCGAAAGCCCATTGTACTCTCCTATTATACCTCTATTTCCTCCCACTATGCGAGGCCGCGTTCTCTTATAAGAGTTAGCAGTCCGGTCATAGGGAAGGCCGTCTCGTCACCGGGGGGGGGGGGTCCAAGGATTTAATGTCTCTTGCCGGTTAAGGCCGGAAATTTCCTCCGTGTAATATAAAACTTATACATTATATCTCGTGAGTAAAGCCATAACATCGTATCTTACATGCTGATCCACAGAAAATACGATCTTCTGACATTAAACACACGATATTATAATAATAATTGTAAACGGGTTTTCACATTGATCTAATTAAAAATAACAATAATTATTACTATTGTTATTTGGGTGAAATATATTTTCGGGCTAATGGTTAGACTATACTCTTTTAAACTTGTAGCTGTTTATAATCTCTTAATGTTTATTTTGGTTTTAATAACGTTTGAAACTTCTGTTCGCTAGTTCTCGATTATTGAAACTTTTGTGATACTTGTGGTACTCTCTAATGTATTCTTATCATTGTATAAAAGAAGAAATCCGTTAAACGTATTAAAATAATTTTTTTTTATACGTTTAACAAATAAAAATTGAGATTGGCCAATCAAACAATTAATTATTTCAGACGTTAATTTTTACACGGTTTTTGTATTTTCTTGCATCTATGCATCCAATAACTATTATTATTATTATTATTATTATATTATAAAAAATGAAAATTGAATAATTATTATAAATACAATATTGTCCCTGTGCAGCTATATGTCGGTATTTTCTTTTTACCGTGCTCTCGCCGCCTACGCGTTGGTCCATCTTCATCTCACTGAACTGTATATCCTGCGGATCTCCCTGCAGAGCGATTTCTCTTCTCGTGTCTCCATCGCTGGTGCTGATGGATAGAACTCTGTCTTCTCCGGCAAGAGCTATGAGACCTTCGCTCGACCATGCTCCACAGATGATTTTTTTCTTGTGCTTTCCCAAGATCGGTATTCGCCTGAAACCAATCATTTTTCATTTATTCCACTCCACAAGTGCCAAAGTACACATTTTTTTTTTTTTGAGCTTCACAGAGACATATCATCGTGCCTTGAATTGAGATGATCGTAAAGTACGAGATTTCCCTTCTGTGTGCCAACCGCCAAGACACAACTGTTTTTGGCCCACATCAGACAAGTCAGGCTGTCCCTGACGCCAGCATCGACCTGAGATTTCGTTCCTGTAGTCGCGTCCCACAGCGTTATGTTGAACGTATTGTTCGTTATTATGGCCAGGACATCGCCGTCCGTGTCCCATCCAAAACCGGTGCACAAGCCGGTTATCTGTATGCGCTCTTCTATTTCTCCCTGTCTATCGAATATGGCGACGGACGAGTCGCATCCCGTCGTAGCTAGATGAGTGCTGTTTCCTGGCCTCCACGATATGTAAACGCTACCAGAGCCGTGCGGCTGGTCCAATCTGTACAGGACCTGCAATGAATTGTCGAGGAATATCGGTTCATTAGGTTTTTCTTTCTTTTATATTTAATATATATTTGATACTGTTTTTTTATCTAAAAAAATGTTTGTCTATGACGTATTATACAGTATGTTATATTCCAATTTTACAGCCCTCATTTTTTCGGTTCAGATATTTTGGAGTTCTATATAAAGGAGTTACGTCAATAAATTAAATTGAATTAAATATGTGAAAAAAGAAAATAAACCCAGCAGGTAAAATTGAAAATTTCGTACCAAGCTCGAGTTTCAGTATTCGTTCGCATTTGCAGCTACTATCAAACGATTTAATTGTGTTTTGTGGAATGGAATGAACATTGTCGCTATTGTTTTTTATTATTAAATAACGAAGGTAAATCGATGACTGTTGTGTGACGACAATACATTTGATGTTTTGTTGACATACAATCTAGGTATCGATTTTATCGACTGGGAGTTTGTTTAGGATGGCTGGGAGAAGGAGTGATTGAGAGAACCGTTGAAACAGTTGCCTTACCTTGTCGGAGCCCATTTCGGAGTCGAAATAACACTCCGGGTGTCTCACTGCCCCGGTGACTGATACATCACGACCGTGTCACCTGTCATGTCACGTTAGGCGCGTTTCAATATTGAGTACCGGTAGAGCATCGTTTACGCCGAACTCTCCTTAGAGCCAAAACTCATTTCCGCCAAAAAGTAACTAGGCAAGAGAAACACTATAAGTCCGTTCGTTTTCAGAATAAACTTGAGCAGGGCGCTCTATTTTACGTGGAAAGTGTATCTATATTTGTTGGCTATATAGTGTGACGAACTAGTTGGTAACCGCGATATTAATCGATAGTCGAATTATGCGTTGCGCACCATCGTCGAAAATCATCGCAAAGGAAATTTGTACGAAAATTGAAAGAAGAGAACTCGGTTGAATTTCGAGCGGTGAGCATCACCCTCTTAAATAAAACTCCGTAACAATATATTGAACATCAGTTGAAAGCTTCAATCATAACGTGTTGTCTCTCCGAGTTTTCGGTTATCTCCACAAATACCTTAATAACTCCTTTTCATAATTTCCGGGCATCACGAGCCGAACACTTTTGTGTTCTACAGACGAAACGGACTCTCGCGCCATCTCGAGCGAGGAAATAATAGGACGACGAAAAATCGTACATCACAATAGATATACCTTCCACGTAAAAACAAGTGTACTGCTTCAGTTTACTCTGAAAACGAAGAAACCTAATGTGTATGAAACTTATGTACTACAGATAGCGTCGTAAGGCGCCTTTGTATGAGGAATATTCTCATGGGTGACCACCTAGCCGTGTCCACACAGTCTTATAACCGTCCTCATGTAGTCAGTTTGCCCGTCTTGCATATGACTAGTTTCAAATGCAGAACTAGGCGCGAAAATTGAGATTGGCAACTGCAATAAACTTTTTTCACGGATTTTGCTATTCACGATCAAAAGGAAAGTCTCATCGAAAACCGAGATGATATCCGCTTTCGATGAGACTTTTCTTGCATGTACGGTCAAAAGACCGTACATGCAAGAACACGGGAGAAAATTTGATTACAGTTTTTGATACCGACTGAGCCAGGAGTGGACGGGGAGGGAGGTGTTTTATATGGTTTTAAGCCGGTGTGGGACACCTCACACAGCCGCTTACGCGACCCACACTCAGTCGGTAACAACAAATCGCTTTTCCTGTTTGCTCCAAAATCGTTAATATTTTGGATAAAAGCAAGTTAGGTTTTCGTAAGCAATACTCGGAAGCATGAAAACTAAACTTATCTAATTTACTTTAAATTTTTTACAATATTAACAGTCTCGGTGAAAATTGGAAGGGTCATTTATTACCGACCGGGGCAGTGAAGCAAATAATTTACTTACCGACCGAATTATTTAATTAGCTCAACTGTCTGAACTCGTGAAATTTTCATCAATATGAATGCCCACAATTATGAACTTTTCATGCATAAAACGATGTATATTACATATAATATGCTAAATTGAGGTGAAATTAGTCGATCGGTAAATTAAAAACTATGAAGGAAGCTCGATTTAACACTACATTAAATTAAGTTGTTACCGATCGTGGCAGTGAATTAGGTAATGATTACATCTCCAACCAAATTACTTATTCAGCCCAACTATTTTCGTCTTCTCTAAAAAAAGACTCGGTTCGTTATGTCTCTCGTATGAGAGCTTAGTAAACTCTAATATTATTATTTTTAATTCGCTTCTTATTGTAAAACACAACAGTACTTCCTGCACATTTTACATCGACGATCTTTTTTTTTTTTTTAATAGTATATAAGGTTCGGGTACATGACTGAAGCGGCGTCTGCAAGAAAATCTCAGTTATGGGGTATGGATAATTGGTATTACACTTTTATTAGTCACTTTGTCGCGTTCCACGTTGATCCGCTTTTTCAATTTGTACGAAAGTAATTACTGCTCGACAGTCCACGATGACTTCCATGCCATCGTATATATATCTGTCTTAACTTTATCACCATAAAACAGATAGGATATGGATATAGGTGTAAGGCTCTATGCAAAAAACGCAGAAAAGTTCGCATTGCACGAATGTAGATTTATGGAAAACGACAACAACAAAAAATCCTTTTTTGTTTGTTTTTTATTCAAGAAGCGTAGAGTAGCGCATTTTTTCACAATCTAAAATATCGCTTTCGCTTATTGATTACAAAGGCACTGTGTACGATTATATACAATTTTCTTTTATATATATATATATATATATATATATATATATATATATATATATATATGTAAACCGTATGGTACGTTTTTATCTGTAGTCGCAACTCTGACCTACAGTACAAAACGCGTGTGAACATCGACTCGCGATTTTCCAGAATCACGAGAGAGTGTATATACTATACACACACACACACATAGCCATATGAAATGTTCGCCTATTCTTAATAAATACTGTGTCATTATTTTATTTACGTGTTTTTTCCCATTCATTTGCGTAATCGTTAAATGTAGTGAAAAGACTCAATAGGAAATTGTATAAAAAATTGCTAACGGGGAATTATTGACTTCACTAAAGCTTAATGAGGAGTCCATCGTAATTTTGATTAGCAGAAAAGATGTAAATTTATTTTAGTCGTTCTTTTTTTCTTTTATATATATTATTATACACTCTTCCGTTTGGCTAGGGAATCAACGAGGCTACATTTCCTTTCTTTCGATCTCCCAACACGAAGGACTCCCGACGGTTTACACGGGAAGGCAGAGAATAATCCGTGATGACAATAAAATGAAAAATAAAGAAACGAACATCGTATCGGATCTCTATTTGGTGATTGCGCCAACAATTTTGTTTTCTGTCCGGCGATTAGTCGATCGCACAAAAATTTCAGGCGTTACAATTGTTTTGGTCGTCTTTGATCGAGGACTTGGACTCTCCATCGATGACGTTGATTTCGTTACACATTTTTGTATTTTTGTGTATTTTTACATTATCAATATTTAAATTTACAGTAAGTATGTTAATGGCAGTATCGAAGTTGGCGAATGCTATACCGTGACGCCCGCGTCACGAAATGGATAAAAAGAGGAAAAAAAAATTGGATAAACGCCAAGCTCACTAGCGAAAAACGGAGGGAGATTCACCTTTTTTTTTCCTTTTCGTATCGTAAATATAGTGACCTTACGAATACGTAGTAATGTTCGATTTTCGTCGTCGCTCGTAAGACATTTATCTCACAATGTCGAGACGCAAACAGTTCGATTACGGGACATCGAGAGACGCGAGCTTGTGAAGTGATCGAATAAAATAATATGCGGGGGAAAAAGAAGAAGAAAAAAACAAAAATTCTACACCGACTCGACGTACATATGTTTTCGAGCTTGTTGAAATTCTTCGTTAACCACTTGGTCGCGCAGCCGCCTCTCGGGGCTAATCCTCTTGTCAGACGCGTTCTTGCGCGTATCTGCACCACGACCGGCCATTGTTATTGTCCTCGTGGTGAAGTAATTCTCAGTCGTCGAAGTCGTGTCTCAATTTTATGTAGAGGCAGGATCCCAGAATAATGCCGAAGACCTCGAGTACCGAAAGTCCGAGACCGACTGCACCCAGAATTATTAAATGATCCTTCGTTGTTTCCAGAAATTTGTAAATGCATCCCTGAAATATACATTAAAAAATGTTATTAAAAAATAAAGACAAAGATGTAGGGTAATTTGCAAATGACTGCGTCATTTATTACTATTTTGCGCACAGTTTTCTCTATGAGAAAGTTCACTGATCGATTTTTGGCTTCCTTGTATTGTAATTGTAAGAAATTGTAAGAAATGAGAAGGCATGTGCATATTACTTTGCATCTTTTTTGGTACATAAAATAATTTCTATATATCGTAAAATTGACAATGGTGAAAAGTTACCGCAACATTTATTATAGAAAATCGCTATTGAAATTTGTATAATTCGTCGATTTGATGCTATTTCAAACTATTTTTCACCGTTGATTACAAATCTGTAACTGATTTTACTCCTAGCGTTATATTTGATTAAAAGACTCTTGTCAGACGTAAGATACAATTTTTGCGAGGAATAAAACAATTTGAAAATTTAATCAAATTTGAACGGTTAGATCCATTTTCGATCAATTAAATGACAAACATTGTACAGTGTTAGTTTATTCCTATGACAAATTTAAGCTCGATATTTCCACGATTACTCGAATTAGACCGGTTTTAGTCATTTTTCGAAAAATGAAAATTCCATAAAATGTGATCGCCGATTGCAGATAAAATCGTTATTTTCGACCTTTTGAACTATATCCAATACGTTGGCACTAAAATCTCGAAAACATTTATTTCACGAAAAAAAAAAAAAAAAAAAAAAAAAAAATGTTTTCTACGATTATACTTCGAGTGTAAACTCACTGTGTATTGTATGTTTGAGGGATGATCGCGCTTTCCGCAGAGCGGAGTCACCGTTTTGCAGCAGCTATCGGGTACGAGACTGCCGTCACGGAGGACATCCTCGTCCTTGGCCCATTCGCTCACGAGCCAATCCTCGAATCTCAAAGCACCGCAGCACTTGAACTGAAACATTAAGTAACCCATTTTACCTACTCTTATTAAAAAATTGTATAAATGAAAGAAAAATCTGTTTAATAAAAAAAAAAGCAGATTGAAAAGCAATTTGACCAAGATCGACTGAAGCGTTCATATTTTACAGGATGGTACATTTTTATTGCATATTTTGAAATAATTTTTTATTAATTTTTTATTATGTCATTAATACAGCTTCCAATGTGCGGAAGGCATTCTTAGATTTTGTCAATCCAAGTTGAATTCCATTGCATTTGTTAAAAAAATCGTGCTGCCAAAATTATAGCATATCGGATTTAATAAAAAGATTCGAACGGGAATGAAAATATCCTCACCTTTCTCACGCAAACATATGATCACGGAGAGGCTGTTCATAGATAGATAGACACATAGAAGTTTTATTGATACTGGGATAAATTCCCTAAGTACCATAGCTCGTACTTAGGTCGTGGCGTACAGGAGGTTACAATGAGGTGCAGATTTTTCTTAATCTAAAGCAAGGAGAGTACCTGCTTGTGGTGTATGCGTGGTGTTGCAGTACCGTGTGTGAGATCACAGTACAAAGGAACGGAAAGCGTGCTGCAAGTTAAAGTGCAGAGCGAGACTGATGGAGCAAAGCGGATACAACAGAGTGTACACCACGTCAAATCTATATACTGCTGATTCTTTAAATTGCCAATGGTACATCGGATTCTTTCCGCGGGATAGTTACATTTCGTCCCTTTCGATAATAAAAGAACGCTTGTCAGATCAGATTTGTTTCAAAACTAAACTCCGAACTGAGCACACTCTAATATAAGAACGCCTATTTCAGCTGCGTATACATGTGGATAGATCTGCTCAGCTATCCGTTTTTTAACTTACGACTGTCCACTGCTAGTGAGTTTTTTTAAATCGCCAATGGTACATCCGATTCTTTCCTCAGGATACATTTGGTCCTTTTTTATATTTAAAAAAAAAAAAAAAAAAAGCTTATCTGAGCAGATTTGTGACAAAACTAAGCTCTGAACAGAGAGAAACACCTATTTCAGCTGCGTATACATATGGATGCATCTCGAATATTTCTGGATTTAGCTGAACAGAGCGAAACTGCATTCAAGACCACATCCGAAGTCATGAATCATCTTGAGCCTTATTGTATAGAAATTATTTTAAAATCTCAATAACTCACTTCTATCTGCATTTGGTCGATCGCTGCAGTTTCTCTGGATCTCAAGGAATAATTGTCGAGGAAAGTGCGATTCAGTGTCATTTTGAGTTCGGGACCGACTTGTTCCTCGTAGAGTCGAGCCAGTGCCCCGACTCCGGCTTCGAGCACGAGTACCGCCATTACGATGAAGATGTACTGCAAATGAAAAGAAATACGGACATATATAGCTTTGGCCAGTATAGATCGCGTTACATACACTGAAAAAATTACACAATAAAAGCACCAATACTGACTTTTTATCATAAAAAAATATTTTCCGAGGGGAACATCTTCATTTTATAGTTACGTGAGTGACAAAAAATCATGGTTGCAATGATAATTAAACTTTAACCAAGTGAATATATAGGGAAGAGCGGGCCAAAACAAGACAGTGGGGTAAAACGGGGCAGACAATTCAGATGTATCGATGGGGCAAAACAGGGTGTCCAAAAATGATTGGAAAATTGCGTTTTGGCCCATTGTGCCGTTTTGCCCCATTGTCCCATTTACCCCGCTCTTCCCTACTGTTAGAAATTATCGATACGGACGATCCCACTGGGAACTATTCGTAATAGTAGGAAATACGATCTTGTTCTTAGTGTATGCGGTCCACCGGTAACTCAGTTGCTAATTACGCCCGTTTCCGAAATCGCGCGGTCATCAGATACCTCCTGGAGCAGGTTAAGCGACCATCGAAAGACCCAAAAAACGACTGGTCGTTCTGTGACACTTTTCGCTCGAAATAACGACCGAAAAAAAGATCAATTGTTACGTTCAGGATTGGTTGTTTTTCCAACAATGACCGCAAAATGACTGTAAATACGACCGATGTATCAATTACTGAAAAAAGTTCTAGGTTGGGTCGTTTCGTCGGCGTCGATCAGAACGTAACCGGAAAGACGACCATGTTGAGAGCTTTTCTTTGGACCGTTCATCGGGTCTTTCATGAAAAACGACTTATTTGAGCCCTTGCCAACATTTTTTTTGCGAGAAGTTTTTCATAAACGATCCGAAGAATGAGCGTGCAGAGCTTTCAGGATATTAATAATGAAACAACGCTTTATATCAAAATTAATATCCATAACACTTCAGATCACTGCTATTGCCATCTACAGGTTCTACACAATGTCTACTATTACGTGGCCTTATGTCACGAGATGGATTTGTTTCAACTAATATCTTTGCATATAATCATTAGTATTCAGTTAGTAATAGTGTCCTGAAAGTAGTTTATAATGCGATGTTTGTGTTCGAGAATATCTGCGATTGCATTAGTAATTTATCTCTACAATAACGGAACAGTGGCGGGAAAAATGTCGTAGTGCAAATATACGATTGCTCATTGTACACAGTAATATCTACATATTAACGATTGCAATTAATATTGGCACCATTCTAGATATTACGAATCTTACAATCTATTTTTAATGATAACACTTTATTTTCCACTTCATTGTTAAATAGTGCGAACCAGAATGTAAAGCTTTGGATATTTTTTTCATTAATAGTACGTAAGCTAGTTTTTTTTTTTTTTTTTTTAAGTACTCAGTCACTTTCGTTTGTTTCTTGTACTTGCTTCGGTTTTCGCCTGTCACCTGTTTCATTTTTGCGCGTTCCGCGCATAAAAAGAAAAGAAATACTTCGGAAGATGCAAGGTTAATCGGACCCTTGTTAATCGGGGTTCTACTGTACGATTGTGTGTATTCGCGCGCCGATATGTCGGGCGCATTCGCTACAAATTACTCTAATTATCGACGCTTCGACGCGTTGGGAGTTCTTGCCATTATAAGTAGGATTATTGTTTTAGTCTATTTTCGGACAGTCGTATATAAAGTCAGTCATGGTAACCCTGCTCTCGTGGTTCGCAGATTCTCGCGATTATTTCGGCAACGGTAGTATTGTATTTTCCATTCACCTTGGAAGTTCGAATGAACAATTTGATGTTATATCGCTCATGATTGACCTAATTCATTAAACGCGATTTTTTGGATGATTTTGCTCCCAAAGCAAAATCATCCATGAACAATATAGATTCGTTCGCGAGTTTCGAAATACGACGTACATTACGTGGGGAAAAAAATTAGATAAGTAATATATATATATATATATATATATATATAAGTATATATATATATAATAGAAAAAAAAATTCGTCGCCATCGTGTCAAGAATCAGGGGGCGGGGGGAGGAAGGTCATTAATAAGGTCAGAGGGGGTCAAGAATAGAGTCAGAGGGTCAGTAATTTAGACGTGAAGTTGTCTAATAAATAAGACCGTGAAGTAAAGGGACTCAGAATGTATAAGGGCTTGTGTCCATAAAATCGATAAGTGCGAGCGCGCGAGCCATCATACGTACGTACAGTTAATCGTAAATATAATTGTAGAAAAAATACATAAAACCGGAATGATCAGGCTCTTTGATTTTTTATTTCTTGAAGAATATATTAACGAAGATAGCCGAGAGAAAGGTAAAAGATGGGTCATCGTCGCCCTCGAATAAATTTTTCCCTCGTCGGGAATGTGTCGGAAACTTGTCCCTGATCCATATACAGTTCGTACTTCATTCTTATTCATTCCGAAGTCGGGAGACGACAGCGAAGCTCATGTGCCGAGGGCTTGAATATATTCTCGTCTCGAAACATCGAAGCCCTTTCTCACTATCCACTCTTCTCCTCCTCCTCCTCTTCTTCTTCTTCTTCTTCTTCCTTGTCTTCGTAGGGTTTACATAAGCGTGGGCAAGAAAAATAAAATATGAAGAAAAGAAAATAATAGTTACAGCAGCCACCCACGCGTTCGGATCAACAGCCGCGACTCTCGGTCGACTCTCGGTGTACAAATAACGCCATCGTTCCTCACTGAGCATATACTCACCCGTGCTCGTGTGTACACACCGTAGCCGAAGCCTCATCCCGCCCGAAGGAATAACTGATCCTTCACTATAGCGCAACTGGAAACGAGACCGTTCACGACGTCGTTCCCGGTAACTCTTCGCGAGCTATTGCTTGCACGGGAACGGTGGAAAAAAAAAAACGGGAAGAATCCGACAAAAAAACTGCAGTAAGGGAGAACAAGGGTCAGAATAAAAGAGGAGAATCGGTCGTGAAATCGTTACTTTGGATTAAAATAAAAATAAAATTTGCTCGACTTCTCACGGAGCAAGTTTTCTACCAATCTTGATGCCTTTCTTCGAACTACGTTAATTAACCCTTTGATGCCCAATAAAATAAATTGCTGTTCGGATAACAGAAGTTCGAATAAAATCAATTACAGTTCGGATAATAGAAGTTCGGATAAAATAAATTGCAGTTCGGATAATCGAAGGTTCGAAAAATCGAGGTTCTACTGTATGTGAAAAAAAATTATGCGATGCCATTGTCTATATTAATACTTGGTGCAATAATCATCGAACACATTGATTAAAAAAATGTAAACTCTATCGCTGTAGTGTAACATCATATTCGCAAAGTGATATATGCCAGCGATATAATTTTATAAATGTTGTGTTTTTTCCGACATGATTTTATATGTATTCTTTTTAATTGTCCGTTTCTACCTTGATCGATAGATTGGAAAAACTTAATTTTTTCTCTGAAGAACCAGCAAAGATCAGGAAATTCTAGTTGGATAATTTCGTGGCAACCATGAAAGGACTACCTTAAAGGACTACGAAATAAAAGTTTACTGGAATCGCAGTCGATTCTTGGATCTAAGAAATTTCACGTCCGCTCGACAAAACGTTTTCGCGCGAGTATGAAAAAATTCGTTGTCTCGTTTCCGACGCGAGGAATGGTAAATCCATTAGACCATCCGTAAGCGTCGTACGGCCCGGTTTGTCCGCTTCCGTTTCTCGTAGAGATCCGCGGATCGTTTTCCATAATTTTCCACCGCATGCAGCTGGAACGAGCGGCGTACGAGGCTCAACGATATGCTCTGTAAACCCTTTCGCTGCATATTCATAGGTTGGTGTGAAAATTCAGATGTACTCTGTCTAACCGGGTCCGCGCAACCGGAGGGAAGGACAAAGCTCCGCCAACGGCCGCGGTACCGGCTCTGCTGCTGCCGTCGCGCTGTGAAGGGAAATACGCTGGAACGTGTATTATATCCTTGCACTTCCCGAGCGCCCACCTCGAATGCGCTGGATGTTTAACGTACCAGCGGTAATTCCGTATACAGTGGTAATACGTACAGCGGTAGAGATTGTTCGGTCGCACGTTTCGCTGGCACAACGGAGGGTAAGATTCGCTCTTACCCTTAACTACTTTTGCGCGGCTCATCGTCTATGTGTTACCGACTCTTGTATAGATGGAAGATTAACAAAATAGTATAAAAAGAAAATAATAAAAATATATATAAATCGAGTAAATAGAAAATGTGAGTTAACGTAGTGTCTAAGCCAGTGAACCGAGAGCGAGTGGGAGATGCGAGAGTGGGCAGCCGCTGGGTCTAATTAGCGTCGTGCCCGAAGGCACGTGTAATGTAGGTATAATCCGAGTTGGGTAACAGGTATAATGTGGTTAATCCGAGGCAGATGTCGATACGAATGTTAATACGAGGCAAACCGATGGAAATCATCTTCGAAATTTGTTCGATAAGCTTTGACCGTAAGTCACGTGTGAACTTTGACAATAAGGCACAATGTGAGTTATCGCGATCGGTATTCAAAGAAGGGATTCATTCATTTATTTTTCACGACCCTGATCATTAACGTTCGAAATGAAATTCTCCGATGAACCCGAATTGACAACAACAGCTCTACGTGAGAATTCGATTTTAAGTGGAAATGGTCGATAACCGTGAAGAAAATTCATTACAGTGTTCGATATCGATTAAGAACCCCAGATAGACAAGTGCCACGAAAAGTAGCAATTGGCGTAATAATTGTGATATGTGCTGCCTCTGCAGCTTGCCGCAGGGGTTTAGTCTCGCCTTAAGTCCGAAACTGTGAATACTTGTCAACAGGAAGAGAACATTTCAGATAAAGGAAAATACACCCACGGAGCCTCAATATGTGCCCGCTCCTTTTTATTTCGCTTTTCATCGTGTCTTTACCCGGGTACTCTTTCTCGCAGTCGATGTACAGAAGGAAGCGAGGAGGGGGGGGGGGGGGCTAGAATGTGCGGCGTCGGTGGTCACCGCCGTATCCGGGCGTATTTGCATGGCGTAATGAGGAGATCCCGGTCCCGTGCACGTATCACAGGCGAACCGAGGAATCAAGCGCTCTCCTCTTTTTCCTTCTCTTTCCTTACTCTCTGATCTCTTATAGCTATAAACCCTTGCCTCCCCTCTATAGATCTACATATATCCCGCCTCGGACAGTTTGTGAGCGTCCCAGTGGCCACTTTAGGAAATCCCCGCGGTGGCGGCAACGCGACAGGCGGACACAACTATCCTCTTTGGTCCGTACGAGTTTACCTATATACATACCTTTGAGATACATATATATATATATATATATATATATATATATATATATATACGATGGGCAAAAGATCGTCGGGATTTTCTCGCTGCGCTGTCCAGACGCGACGGGCGATCGCCAGAGCGTACAGATCGCAGCCGCGAAATAATTGGTCCCCGGACATGTCCCTTTCCCTCTTTGCCCCTTTTCCCTCCGCGCCACCGCTGAACCGTAATATCCACATAGAGCAACGTTCGGTTATACATCGAGTGTACACAAACCCACCATGGGAACGATAATCCGGTATACATGCAGAAACGGTACTGGCAAAATCTCACGTGTGCATAAATTTACCGATGCCGCCGAGACTACTTCTGTAATAGCCGTGCACGAGAGTTCTGTATTTGAGAGATGCTCAATATTAATAGGCATGTTGCGTAGCTCGAATTTAATTTTTTTTCTGTTTTTGTTTTTTTATACTTTTTTTTTTCGATCGACAGGCCGATTGATAACCGGTGAGATCGGTAAAGAGTTTATTTGTGTGTGTGTATGTGTGTGTTGGGAGTGTAAGGATGGGGATGGACGCATCGAGAGGACTAATGGACATGCGGAGAGAGAAATTATTGGAATCCTGGCGATAAATAACTCCGCGGCTGAATTAACTGTACCTACATATATATATATATATATATATATATATATATATATATATATATGTATATATATGTAATATGTATAGTACTTATATACACATATACTACACATATATATAACGAAGGTTAATATACCTTTATACTAGATATATTAGGTACCCTACGAATTGGAAATTCCGGAGTAGTATTATCGTATAGGTATGGTAATTGACAGCCGAGATAGGTAACCGAGAGGTAAAGCGCCCTGAGTCGAGGAGAGATATAGTGCCTGGCGTGGTGACGCGTGCAAGAAGGATGTGAACCAGTCCGCTCGACGATTAATCGATATCGATCTCGTGAGCCGCCCGAGAACGCGGCGGGGGAGATTGTGGGGAAGGGGTGGGGGAGGGGAGGGCACTGCAGAGGACGCGCAAGTAGATAGATAGGGACTGAAAATCGATTTCTGTTTTGGATTGCCTAATATAGTAGTGGAGAGATTGATGACGAGGTTTTCCGATTCGGCCCTCATCTAGTAGGTAGATGTAGATACCTCCAAAAACTGGATCGTAATTTTGTGAGAATAACAGAGATTGCATAACGACGAGATTGCTATTGCTATTGCTATTGCTATTGCTATTGCTATTGCTATTGCTATTGCTATTGCTAATTTTGACAGTTGTTCATAGGAACAAATTTGAATTGAATGAGTTGCGTCCCAGGTTAAATACCAATCTACAAAGGGTTAATGGCGATTCACGGATAGTCCAGCCGAGAGGGCTCCGGTGTCTGTATACAACGTATAGAACGGGGTTTCGGGATTGGTGAGACGTTCTCAGCTGGAAGGGTTAGTCGCAGCGGCGCCGATCCGGAGGCGATATCACGCTGATCGTTCCCCGTAGGAGTCAAGGGCGTGCGCCGCATGCCCTGCATGGAACGAAGACACGAGACCATACCGGAAATTTTCTTCCGCGTGCATGAGGATAGGATGAGGCTTCGTGCGAGAGTACAACGTTTCTCTCTCCGCCTCGATGCCAAAGGCGCGCAACTTTTATACCTGGAGAAGATGGGGGAGGAAAGACGAGGAAGAATTGGTAAGAGCGCGCGGGCGGTCGAGAGAACCAAGAGCCGCACGCTTCGGATCTCCGACCACGCGAGTCGAATCGACAATGTGCCATTGCATTAGCGGGATCGGAGCGGGACTGGTTCGTTTCAGTGTATAGTTATATATACCATAATACTATATGTTCTACAGTGGTACTAATACCGTGCTGCTGGACTTACCGAGGATCGTGCAACGGTCCACGGAACCGGGACGAACGGAATCGCCTATCGTTTATTTGTTCTATATATATAGTAGCAGGTTGTTGTAGCTCGGGCGCATAGCGTTCGAGCTATGGACTATGGAATTTGAAAATCAGTAATTTAGTTTTCCTGAGATTTACCCGAAATACGTCACTTCCGATTTGAAAATCTAATTCTTCATGCACTCAAAAAGCCCATCTCTGGCTTCAAGTGCATAAAATAAATTTCCGATACTTATGGCTTGTATTATCCGATTTTATTTTAGCTTTTCAAGTACTTCCGCTCTCTCAAGCTACTGCATATTGTATAAGTATAAGAGTTCTTAGACAGAGTATAAGAGGTCTTACACACAGCGGCTACAACACTTTTGGAGGCGTTTGCTCCGTACCCGAATCACCCGCCCGGTCGCGCGTGACTCCTCGACACTCGACAAAGTTATGTAGTTCGTCCTTTCGTTTTCCTCTTCGACTTTCGTCCTCTCGTCGTTCCTCTAGTTTATCTCATAGCAATACTATATTTTGTGGATTCTCCAGCTTTATCAACCCATTCCTACTTCCTCCCCGGCCAAGGAGTTATGATATCAGAAAGTGGGACCTTCCCATACTTCGTGACTTATAAGCAACCGTCGAGCATGTACACATGTATGTATATTAGTAAATTCTTATCGGAAGAACCTCTCGATCTTTCGAGATTGACGCTCCAATATTTATCCACGATCGCGGTAAAAGTGGAATCGGGATGTGTCTCGAGGGTCGAATCGATTTAGCTGGTTAAAAAGAAGAGACGATGCCAAGTCTCGCAGCTTCTTCTAAGCTCCGAAAGTTTTATGGCCGATAGTTTTTCTTTGTTATGTTTTAAATCGTCAACGAATTTGACTGTTACAAAAAGAATCTTCTTTAGATTACCCCGATTACTTTACACCGATTTCACAATTTTCATAGCTAAAGTTGAACTGTCGCCGCCGTCTACGCCACCATCGCGGATAGCGTTCCTCATTCATTTCACAGCTCTGCCGTAACTTACTTAGGGTATTTCACTACGTTAGTAGTGAGGCGCTTCATACCATTATGATAGGACTTCACGTACAGGTAAGGTTGTTTAAGGACCGACTGTTTCTTTAGAATCAAAAATATGATAGAAACAAAATTCATCACAGCTGTCGCGAATCGCATGCAATATTAATCAAATGAATTACGCATGCCATTCATGGGCTATATTAGGCAAAAAACTTATATGAATAATTTTGAGAGAATATTTGAGGTATACAATGGTTGATAGATTGATAATTTTATATCGTGGATTCTTGATGTGAGATAAAACACTTAGAATTGGACGTGTATTAAAATGAACCTGAAGTGAGGTTTGGTTCTCTGAACGCATCAGTTTTCGACCGGAAAGGTTGTCGAGCCCTGCCACTGATAATTCGGTAAATTGATAGACTGCGATGACAAAATAAGCTTTGCATCGATGAATCATTGAATTTACACAGTAAAATGCCGATTTCGCATTTTTTACATGATCCTTGGATGCTTCGTCTGCTCGAAGCTCTAAGTTGGCTTGATCAGTAGTAAATTAGTGATTTTTTTGTCCCGGAAGCGACCGACTCCAATGTTAGAATATAGGACGATACGGTCAAGGTAGTTAACTTCTAAATTATATTACAAATAAACTATACGGTTAAAATTGCTCAAACTTCAGGCATATATGCGTAGAGTCTTCGTATAGAAGAAAAATTGAGGTTTTAAGTTTCGTCTGATAGTCGATCCTCCTTAATCATTTAATTGTATTCACGCCTCCTCCTTCTGGATCAATTCGCAGATGGTTCTTTATCATAGTTTTTGAGCGTAACCACCGATAAACCACCGATTTAAAAAAATATGCATCTATCGAAATATGAATCTTGCATTTTTTTTAAATTAACAGCCCGTCTTTTTTTTTCTCGAATAAATTTTATTACTCTCGCGTGAATGTATCCATTATCAATGGCTCCATGTCTCCTCCCTTCATTATTTTTTTATCGCCGTTTGCTGATACCGCCTATAAACGATGAGATCGATGGAACTTTGCAGTGCCGTTTTTATAGATCGCGTTATACAGCACCATAGCATACGATAAAAGGCACGGCGCGCAATTATAAAGACATTAAAACCGTCGAGGCTTACTGTCTGTGCAGACTGCAAGCACACACTGCCCGACTCCGTATTACTTCTATCTGCTTCCTCGTTTCCTCTTTCGCTCTCATTGAATCTTTACTGCCGCGAGATTGCATGCGCGGTTAACGCGTTCAACCACGAAGAAACTCTTTGTGGGGGTGGAGGGGGGGCTTTCTTCCTCCCGCTCGTTAATAAACGTGGCTAACAAAAGCGAACTCTCGTTCGGTCACAGAGGCACATAGACGAGAAAGAGGGGGAAGATAAAAGAAATTATATGAGCGGGAGAAATATCCTCGAATTCTTCCGAAGCAATTTGCTTCTCGACTTTTTCGTTATATGTATACATATATATACATGGTGTGTGTGTGTGTGTGTGTGTGTGTGTGTATGTGTGTGTGTGTGTGTGTGTGTGTGTGTGCGCGCGCGCGTGCGTGCATATATGTACCTGGTACAATGTTTTGGGCATTACAGGAGGGTCTCGCTGGGGCTTGGTCAGTACCTATTTTGGAACTCGTCGGGAATTTAATCCTCTAAATTTTCTATCAGAGATATGTATAGTTATATACTGAGAGAAGGATCTAGTAAATATTACTATACGTAGTAAAAAAGTTTGTACTTTTTACAGCAACTTACAGTCCACAAGCGTCCATAATTTTTTATTTGTTAATTTTTCGATTGCACCAACCGGCCACAGTTTTGCAACCAAAAGTACAAGTTAAAATTGTTAATGACACGGGAAATAAAAGGACGAGTTTGTATATTCAACCCGGAACAAACGAATTTGTCACTTATTTAACAAAATTATTTTACGAAATTTCGTATTCTGATTTTACAAAATGATTTTTTACTGTGCAGTTGCGTACTACCATAAGCTATGGTAATTTTTCGTAGACGATCGGTTGGTCTTATTACATCCTTCTCTTAGTGTATTGTGAACATAACAGTTTATGTAAAACAGCTAAATGTAATTAATAAAAATACAATGATAATCAGTTTTTAATAAACAGTTTATACATTTTTATGGACCGTTGATTTAAAAATACAATTTTTTTTTTTTTTTTAAATCGTTGTAAACTGTTTCTTAAAAATAAACAAAAATGTTGCATGAAAGAATAATGTCCGACCGAAAACTTGTGAATATTGGGACTACCTGATTGAAACTCCCTCATTTTTGCATGAGATTCGAATGTCGATAAATACGGAACTTTGTGAGCCGATCAACGAAAAGCTCTTCTAAGAGCGGTCTGCAAGAAATTGCCGACAACATCGCGATCTTTTACCACTTTGTTATTTTACTAGGAGACCACGCTCATCGAGCCGATAACTTGGCGTCGACGTTAAAGCCAAGACGCTCCTTTTTTTCGAGAGTCCGGTGTTAAAATAGAAATAAAAAGCTCGTTAAATTTTCTCGGGTCTCGTATAAAACTAAGGATTGGGTTGTGCAAAGTAGTCTTCGAAGTAGTCTTGGCAACAAGTTTACTGTTCGCTCGCTCCAAGCCGAGGAGTCGGAGGTAGAAGAGGCCCTCTTCGCTCGGAATCACGATCGATCTTGGATCGACGCGATTTTACGGGGTCCGCGACGCAAGGAACGCGGGGGATCGAGGGATAAGGTGTCCATAGGTACGACTCTCGATTTTTCTCTCTCCTGAATCGTCGGCGCTATAGCACAGCTCGGGTTCGTTCGATAGTCGAGTCGCTCTCGCGGCTACAACCAACCGCTGCCGGTGCCGGTGCTCGGTTCTCGCGAGCATAAATTGACGGTAAGTACTGGCAAGCGAGACCGGGGGTACTTAGGGAGTAATGCGGCTTTGCCCGCAGCGTTCGCAGCGGGGGCAAACAGCCCAGGCGGCGAACGGACCATGGGACCACGGGAAACTGGTTCGAAACGCGAGTTGTTCGCAGGCGTCGCGGGAGGGGCCCGCGACCGCCTACCGTCTGCAAAAAGCCCGCTGGCGCGGGTTTATTTATCGAAGGGGTCTCGTGCGATTCGTTCAGTGGCACGAATGAAAAAAAAAAAAGAACAATTTTAAAAAGAACAATGTGGCCATTGATGAAAAATTTTTATTATTATTATTGTTATTGCTATTATCATTATTAAACTTTAGAGAAAGGAAGAGTAAGATTGATAAAATCTGCATCTCATTAACTGAATTATATTTTTCTTTTTTCTTATAAATTCTTATAAATTTCGTATGAACTTATAGTTTAGTGTCTTCACATATAAGTATCACATGAACATATGAAAAGAAGCATGAAAAATAATAATTTCCGGAGGTCGGTCAAATCCACGATGAGCTTGAATTTCTGCTGGTTAATCTCCGAAATTTGTTTTTAGGATTCCCATTCGTACACGTCGATTTAAATGTTTACGATTGGAATATTTTTAGACAAGCATTGGGGCGAAAGGGGTGACTATGTCCATTCATGATTCATTTACGTGCTAATTGGGGTGGGCCACAATTTAGCTCCTTTATCCTATATAAAAAAAAATAATAATATTTTTGCAACTTATATTGTACGTCGTTGAAAACTTTCGACGAAGAAGAAAAGAAAATGCAAGAAAGAAATGAAAAGACTCGCCAGAATATGGGTATTTGTGGTGTTAAGAGCCTGTTTTGGCTTTCCTGTTATCGTCACTGCTATAATGCAACAACGTGGAAAAATTGGGCGGTTTGCGACGCTTCTCAAGGGCGTTTAACTATCATTTAGGAGGAATCAAAGATAATCGCTGTTGGCTACAGAGAGTACGTAGGGTGGTTAGAGCAACCGGGGAACGGCCGAGCTCTCGCTCCCTCTCTCTTGGTCTCGAGAGCGCTAACTCTGAATTAAGGCCGATTTATAGCCGAGACTGGTGAACGAGTGTATGCACCAGTGCACCGTATCCCTCCTGTACATATACGGTATACGGATGGTACTGGTGCAGCAGTAGCAGCGTGCACATTGAAGTCCCGGGGTCGCGGGACCTGCAGTTCCAGAGCCTCTTCCGAGAGTCAACCGGTAGTTTCCTATCCGGCAATCCGTAACAGTTTGGAACTCTCCCGGTAAGCTCGCGGTGAATTGTTCCCGAGTTCTGGACAGGTGCCCATCGGTTCTCCTTTCAATTCAAACGTCTATTAAGGCGATGTGAAATCTCCTTCATTCAGTCGCTAATAAAACCTGTAATTTTGCTTCCTCGCGGAGGAAGCTGTATTTTCGCGAAAAACATTTTTTCGAGATTTTAATGTCAGCAAGATCCAGTTTGCGAAAATTTCAAACTGGAATTTCATCCGCAAATGTCAGATTGCGATATCCTATAATAAATTTTGATGGTTTTAATTTTCTGAGGTGTAGACTTTTTTCATATTACGAAAAAGGTGCCAAGTAATTTGCACATGGTTTTTCTATACTTGACTCAAAAATACAATTAAAAAGAGTTTAAAATTGAAATTTTCATATCGCTTTCTCATAATGTACCATTACTTTTTTTTGGTAAAAATTGTATTTTAATTGCAGCTTTCTCTATGAAGAGGCCAAAATGGCCAAAACGAAATTTATCATAGTGAAAATTATGTGCAAAACCGTAAAACATGAGAAAGTAACTGTGCAAATCACTTTGCACGCTTTTTTTTATACAAGGTAAATTAATGGCCTCGGTAGAACTGTGAAGATGGAGACTTAAAGGCAGTATTTTAAAGGGCAAAAAGAAAAACATTTTGCGACAATTTTATGATAACATTTTTTTTAAGACTCCAAACGTGTATCAAAATACCCTCAAAAATTTAAGAAGTTTCGTTGTTTCTCTCCCTACACCGAAAAATCGCCGAAAATCATATTTTTTAGCACTCTAAACCAGGACGCTGCCTGAAAAAAATAAACTTAGCTCAAAACTTAGAAAACTTAGTTAAAAACTTTGAAGGCCGTGATGAAAAAAAAAAAAAAAAAAAAAAAAAAAAAAAAAAAAATTAAATACAATTTTCAATGCCGATTGAGTATATTACATATCGCTTTGGGGGTCTGACGTACCACTGACGATGTCTGCATGGACAATTATGAACGACATGGCATATATATCTGTTATTCATTTCGAGTCTCACAGAATATGGAGAATCAAAAAAAAAAAAAAAAATGAAACATACTCACATACTCAAACATACTCATTCATACTAATGAATGAAACAATTCTTGGGCAAAAAAGGAAATCATTGAAACCCATTTACATTAGTTTTTTTCTTTAAATTAAAGTTCTTTTATTTCGAATGAAAAAAATAAATAAATATCCGATCGCAATTTGCAAATGCCGGTCCCAAAATCGTTTATCTTCCACAACACGTTCTTCGTGATTAAAAAAAATCTAAATGTTCATTCTTTCTGATTTCTATAACGGTTCTAATAATCAAAGATTTTATGTTATAGCAGATTTTTTTGTCTAGATTTAAGATTTTCACCTGGCTGAGAGGTTTTCATTGTGTATGGCCGTTGCAGGTAGATAAAGGTGCGCAGGGACAGCTCCAGAAGGCAGATAAAGGGGAACGATGCGATGGCGAAAAGAGGCCGGTACTGCAAGTACCTTGAAAACTGCTATGCAGTGGGTGGTTTAAGTGGGCAGGTTACACATATAACAGTGTTAGCGAAGGCACATGTTGAGCGCACGCTGGGGGATAAGATAAGAAGGCTCGCATGCCTCCTCCTCGCCGTGGTGCATTGTCGCGGATACACATTCAGCGCACTTACACGACTGTGTATACTTCAACTGTTGGGCCGTACACTGGTACGGCTGGGCAGGTGTTGGAGAGATAACTTTGTTCCCGCGTAATCGTTTGCCTCGCCCGTACTCTCTTCCCCGGATGCAGCTTCAACGCTACAGCGAATTATATAGTACCGTATAAACGAACATGAAAACACAAAAGAAAACACAAAAAAATCGGTTCTCCAGTATCGCAGTCTGCAAGCCGAGGATAATAGGGAGAGCACCATTTAACGCTGAAAGCCTTACACAGAGGAGAGATCATAAAAAAAAATTATCGTACAAAACATTCTACCTTTTGCAAGTAGAAAAAGAATAATTGAAAAATGAAGTTGGTCTCTTGCCCTTACGTAGCACGAGAAAAACGTCATCTTGATAGAGAGTAACCTTCTCGATTCTTTAACATAATTTTTTTTTTTTTAATATTACAGAGCGAGACTCTTTTGTAGTAGGGTAAGTCAAGGTGATATCTCCATATCATAATATCTTTTGAGGAGGATCAACTGTTTGGAGTAAAAAATGTGATTGAAAAAATATTCATCACGTCTCGAATGGCATATGCTATATATGGTAAAATTATACATGCGATTAATGGGGTATATTTCACAACAATGATCCGTGTTTCGAAGATTAAGAAAAATATGTAGTAGAGTTTAAGGATCTAAACGACTTCGAAATCGTTATCACGTACCCCTGGCCAACATTACAAAAGAAAAACAAAAAAAATCACAAATCATTTCCCAAAATCTATATGAACAGGTTTTAAAGAATATCGGAGACATAAAATGATTGATAGATTGATAATTTTATGGCGTGGATTCGTGATCTGTGGTAAAACACGTATGATCGGATGTGTATTGAAATCGACCTGCGAGTGCGAATGAGTTCGACTTAGATTCGTGAGCGCGGGCGCGAAATAGTAATATTCCCGTAAGGGTAGGTGTACGAAGAGCACGACGGTACGTTCAAGCTGCTCGCATATAAAACTACGTACGGAACACAGATGGGCCGTGCCGTGTCCATACACTGCCGTGATTGGCTGATGCTCGCGTATTGGTGTCGCGTATTGGTACCTTCACCCGTCGCTCGCTCAAAGGAAAGCATACGCAGGCCAGAAGGCACGCCGAGGGAAGCTCCCGTTCCGCCAGAAAAATGGAGGAAGTAATATCGGAAGCCGGGGCTTTATTGGACGGAACTAGCCGGGACCGACGACTCCTCTTCACCTCCGCGAGACAACCAAGAAGCAAACTTCGAAGCGGAGAAAGGATCGGGGGGTATCAATTTCATCCACGATAAAAACTTATCGGGGGAATGTGATATATAAATGAATAAACGAAGTACATAAAACCGGTGGATCGAAGCAGGAATCTGACGAAGTTTCCGGCAGTTGAGGATAGACCCCACGCACGCTTTCCCAAATGAATACTTCGATCTGGTCGTAATTTCGTTACTTCGTGAAACGATAAAATTTTGAAAACAAAATAAATAAATAAAGAAAATTTAATATATCGAAAACATTAATTCCGCGTAATAATAATGCCGAGAAGAGATGTACTACCGGATCGACAAAAATAATAATTATTGTTCGGCAAGTCGGAAAACATCTTTCTTTCGTGTGTAATTAATTCGTTGATTCTTCTCGACACACTGATAAAAATATCAATGACTCAAGTAGAATTCGCTCGTGGACTACCAAAGGAAAATAATTGTTGTTTCAATTCTACCTTCAATTCTTACAATTCCATGCGGGATTGAAACGGTAATATCCCTTGACAGTCTTGTCGTCCTTGTTTCAATATCATATGGAATTGTAAGAATTGAAAGTAGAATTTAAGTAAAACATTTTTTTTTTTTTTTTTTTGGCAGCCTGCAAGCGAATATTTTTTTCAGTGCATATATGAATTCTTTAAGGATTATTATATTGTTCTGAAATTATACTTTTTCTGAAAATTTTGGTAAATCCACGAAATATCACGAATTTCTTATGTACGACGTGTTTTAAAACATTCCACCTAAAATTCAGAACATGGTTTTTCTTCCCCCACCCCCTCCATCGCCCCGCTCGCCCCTACATATATATATATGTAATTTCAAACGATCCCGTTGCCTTAACCATCCCTCAGCTTGATCAACTGTTCGCATGGGCAACTACTACTAACCCAGCAGGATTTACATAGTTCATACTGTGTGTATCCAAGTTCCATTAGATGCGAAATTGCATCGTTACAGACACAGTGGGAGATTGCTCGTACCTGTAACCGGAGTGCGCACAGACTACTCACACTCTCGCAAGCTAGATCACCGACTATAGTTTGTGCGGAGGAAGAGCGCGAATTCCAGTGAGTATGTAAGAGGCTGATAGTTGAAGACAGCGTCGGAGTTAGCCGATCGTCGAGGTGTAACAAGCCATATATACGGTGCCAGAAATAAGCATCATTCGTCGGAGGGGTTGACCCCGTTGTTCGTACAGACAGAGAACCCCTTTCCCCAAGACCGACAACTCGACTCAGTAGAGACCAACTGCCGAGAATCCTCATCATTCGAGCGATTCTAATCCTCTCGATCCCTCCGAACTCGAAAAGTTCCGCCTCTCATCCCGCGTGTGGCGTGCCGCGGGTCGCGTGTCGCGTGTCGCGTGTTGCATACTGCGTGTTACATGCTGCGTGTTGCGTGTTGCGTGTTGCGTGCGCGACATTTTAGCCATTGCTGGGCATTATTCGACATCTGATCATCGGCCATACTCCGAGCGTCGGCAAGCGCATCTGGGAATGCATTACAGTTTAATTTGGTAACAAATCTGCATTACATGAATCGGGCGATAAAAAATTTGAAAACGAACTGCGCCCGCCGCGTGCTCGGTCGGTAGGTTTTCTAGATTTTCGGTGTACCCTTCCGTCCACCTGGCCCATGTTCGGCCGGACACAAAAACTTTAACGAATTAAGTTGGCTGGGTCGGTGCCGATGAAATCATCGACACCGTCAATTGGAAAGAGGATGCGAACCTCTAAAACTCGTTGTTACCTTTCAGCCGTGGGTGTTGGTCCTCAGATTTAATTATTTCAATTTACTTCAGAGCTGGTCAAAGTACAAAAAACCTCTAAACCTCGTTGTTACCTTTCAGCCGTGGGTGTTGGTCCTCAGATTTATATATTTCAATTTACTTCAGAGCTGGTCAAAGTACAAAAAAAAGTACTTAAAGTAGTAAGTACTAAGTATCGCAACTACTTTAAGTGCAAAGTAATTTCTGTACTTAAAGTAGGGTAGAGCGGGGCAATACGGAGCATGGGGCAAAACGTCGTTTTCCAATAATTTTTGGATGCCCGAATTCGCCCCATCGATACATCAGGTTGTTCTGTCCCGTTTTGCCACCTTGTTCGATGCAAAAATGATTGAAAACTTTAGTTTTGCCCAACTGCCCCGTCTTGCCCCGTTGACCCATTTTGCCCCGCTCTTCCCTACTTTTATAAAACACAAAGTACAGAGTACTTTTTCTTCTTAAACGGAAGAGGCGGAGTTCCACGAGTACCCAACTTGGAGAAGAATTTTCAAATCAAATCGGCCCTGTTCAGGGCGGATATTTTTTCAAAACGTCCAAACTCTTCGTTTCCAATCCTTGGTAACAGATTAATCGACTGGATTACGACGACTGCACCTTGGGGTAGTGAGTGGAGGTCGACTGGATATATAACTAAATCTGGGACGTATGGATTTAGTACAGTCGCCGAAAGTGAGAAAGGTCTCCATTTTATGCATGAAAAAACTTATTTTTGGGATGTAAATTGAAAATATTGATTTGGGAATGAAATAATTGTTATATTGGTCATCGGCGGGAAAAAATACGTCCAATGTAGCTTGGAAAGCAAAAAATCGTATGAACAACGATTTTCCAATGTTTGACCAGCTTTTTGGAAAAACGTCGTTTTTCGTGATTTTCGAGGGTCGATATCTCCGCTTCCAATGGAGCCAGGGAAAATCCGAGGCGCTCGTTGTGTTCTACGGGAAAAAATACACAAGATAAGGTCTTGTACGAAGTTCTAGTAGCGTCTGAACGGGCAGTTTCAGAACGTTGAAAAACGCGAAGAATGGACTCGAGAGAGGTAGCCTTGAAATTTGTTTCCTTTTATAAAAATGAACTGCCACGTATTTCGACGTATTTTTGCCGGCTGAACACGAATCCGCTGGCTTTTTTGAAACTAAAGTACAGTGAGACATTGAACGTCTCGATTTTATGCACGAAATATCGTATTTTTGGGATTTAAATGGAAAATATTGGGTTGGGAGTAAAATAATTTAATGGGACAGACATTTTTTTACGTTACGAAAGTGGTGGGAAGTAATTTGCACATGGTTTCCTAATTTATTACAATTTTGAGCATAGCTTCCTTAAAGAGGAAGTTATGCTAGAAATTGCACAAATACTTTGGGTACTGACTATTACTGAGTACTCAGTACTCAGTAATCGAACTTAAAGCACCGAAAAGTACTTTGACACTTTAAGTATGTACTTCAACTAGCAAATAAGTACTCATGTACTTTAAGTACTGAGCTCAGCTCTGATTTAGTTTATATACTCTCTACGTGAGATGCGATCGACATTCTTAGATACAATGATCAATGTTTTCTCTTTGCGATTGTGTCTTTTTTGATGTCTGTATAAGAACATTTTTTCCTGATGTCTCGATACGATTTGAAGAAACTACCGGTGTGTCTAATAACTTTGTTAATACTTTGGTGGTTTTTCGGTATTCTCACATTATAGAGGATTCTTGTGAGTTTCTTTCTGGCATCATCTAATTGTTCTTCATTGATAAACGTCGCCGATTTTGATTCGGACTCTGCTATTGTGGAGGGAATGCAAGCCCGCACATTATACTCTTTCAAGTGGGTAAAGCAACTCTAACGAATGCCGTTTTGAGACCGGAGGTTCAATTGATGCTCTACTCACCACGAGAAGAACGCAGCGATTCTCGGAGGACACCCCAGCGCATCCGAGCCAACTGCCAACAACCGCTAATCCTCCTGCGGCGACGAGGGCGTAAGCGAGTATCGGATAGGTCGACGTTGACATCAGCGAGATGTAACTGTGCTTCGATATTACGGTCCATATACCGATGCCACCTACCACCAGTCCGGAAAGCTGTAAATTTCAAGGAGCTCAGTTAATTCACACTGACATGTCTCAATGTTTTTAGAGTACAGCAGAACCTCGCTTATCCGACTTTCGATCATCCGAGCCCTCCACGTTAACCGCGGTGTAGACTCGGGTAATACGGAAACGTCGAATAAAAAGGATAAACCAGCAATTCCTACGCGCGAAGTAGTCTGTAAAGGCAACGTTGTTGCATACGCGCTTAAAATCTTGTACAAGTTTGCTCTATATTGCGAGCTGCAAATACAGCAGTTTCGACTTTACAAGCACTATGTTTATATGAAGTTAATGTTAATTAACTAAATTATAATTATACTTAAAAATAATAGATGTATCTAATAAATTTAATATTTATATAAAGTGGTGTGTTATTTTTTTTTTTTTAATAAAAAAAATGACGTATCAAGCTTTACTTGTGAAAGTGATGAATATAGCCATATTCATCACGGACCATAATGGAGGTGGACCAAATTAACCATTTTTACCCTAAATAGGTTTTTTTTTCTTATAGTTTGTAGTGTCAAGAATATCCTGTTAAATTTTTATGTTGAAATTCAACGAATTACTAAAGTTGGAGACCGTTATGTAGAACTTTGCAGAGCACTCGAGCAAAGCGGCGTGGCCGAACTTTGAATGCGTTTTTCTCAAAACGTGATTTTTAAGGTCGATGTTCCTGATATCTCACGAATGACTTCGCCAAGTAAACAAAGCGGCTCTCTCTTTCTAGCACGCTTGCTTTCTATCACCCTCTCTCTCACACAGTGACTACCGCGTTCAGCGACACTCCTCTTCCGTGCCCCCTTCGCAATTCTGATAAGGATATCCTTAAAAAGTGAGGCTAGACCCGTGCGACGAGCGGCCGAGTGCGAGAGAGACAGCGCCATAGGGTTCGTGTGAGAGCGAGCGAGAGGGGGTTTAACTTCCCTTAAGACTTCTAACGAAAATCTTCCCTCCCCGTCCAATCTGGGTTCAGTCTGAATAAAAAACTGTAATAAACTGTTCTTCACGATTACCGTTATGAACAAAAAATGTCAAAAGAAAAGTCTCATCGAATCCTCGCAAGACACGAGACTTTTCACTTGATCGTACGTGCCACCAGTGAAAAAAGTTGATTAGAGTTTTCATTGCCGACTGCGCCATCGCACACGGAGGCGAGCGGGGAAAATGGGCTAGTGGGGCAAAACAGTACAATCGGTATGCA
Source organism: Amblyjoppa proteus (assembly GCA_963922035.1). Taxonomy (NCBI): domain Eukaryota; kingdom Metazoa; phylum Arthropoda; class Insecta; order Hymenoptera; family Ichneumonidae; genus Amblyjoppa; species Amblyjoppa proteus. The sequence goes on from OY998229.1 coordinate 46,370,978, forward strand.
TCCATGGGGCAAAATTGATCGTCCTAAAATCATTGGAAAATTCCGTTTTTAAAAATGCAATTGTCAAATAATTTTAGGAGGTCCCATTTTGCCATTTTGCTCACTAGCCCATTTTGCCCCGCTCTCCCCTGCTCTCAATCGAAAATTTGGGGGATCGGCTGTGGAGACGATAAGAATGTATCTTCGTCGTATGTTTTTCCACCGAGCTTTCGACGATGCTCCTCATTCCCAATTGGCAAACTAACCCTCCGATATGATGCACCACGTGTACACCCCGTCCACGTAAGACTTTATTTACGATTCGACGCGCGTGCCTGGTGTCTGCGAACCGGCTCGGATAAAATTTAACGAACTAAAAGCCGGGGGCCACCGACCGCGGCTAGCCATTCAGTGGCAGTGTTGAAAGTTACACGGCAAAGAGATAAAGGATGGCTTTAGGTGTTCGCACTATAATACAAACGTTGGAAAAATGCCCGCGAAACCGTGCCCGAAGATATAACAAACCCCTCGGTGTGCGCATCGTCGCGTTTCCGTCTTTACACTTTACATCAGCCCAGGATTTGCCTCGTAAAAACCCGATGAAAAAGACGTACACAGGCGCGAGTCGTGTAGAGCTTTTTAGTGGTGCATTAAAAAAATAAATTAAAGGAAATAACAGCGGAGGATCCGTAGCTCGGACGAGGATTTTATTTTACGAGACTTACCGGTCTTTCTCCCCTCCGAACAGCCATTTCTTTCTTGTACTCTCTTTTCTATACGGCTGTCCGGATGACCGCGTCATGGACACGAGCGAGAATGAGGAAGACGACCGACGCGGGTTCCTCACGGTTTTTCACGTGAGCGTTGCAACACGAGACGAAGATACACGGCAGAAGGAAAGAAAAAGATCTCTTGGCTCGCTCGAATTCCAAAAAACCTGTATCTGAACGGTCGGTAAATACGCACGAGTATTATAGTCGTAGGTTGACTCTAGCCTGCCTCCGTGGGGAAAGTACGTATTCATTCGAGTGAAGTAAATACTTACTGAATTTAAATAAATACTTATTTAATTAATACCTATGTAATTTAAATAAGTACCTACTTATCTGATTCAAGTGAATACGTCACATGTCGCCGTTTCTTACGGGAAGACTAAACACGTATGAGTACGAGAGGGAGAGCTGAAGCTTTCAATACATTTTTCTCCAAAACGATTTTATAAAATTAAAAACGAATGACGGGGCGCACTGCGTTAATTATATACGCAGTGGGCCACAGAATTCTCGGTTTACTTTATAAAACCGTTTCGGAGAAAAATTATTTGAAAATATTTTGAGGTTGTGTTGATCTTTAGGCCCACGTTAATGGTGGGGGGAATGCGGCCAGCAGCGGTTGAGGCCTAAATATCTATTCATATAAAGGTTCGAAGCTCCGTCAACTGGTAATATCTTAAAAAATCTATGGACACAGCTCGATTTTATTTTTTTAATGCGTCCCTAATGTAATGTTGTAATGTTATTTTAGAAAAAAATTCTTATAAAGTAGTCTGGAAATATATATATATATATATATATATATATATATATTTAAAATAATGTTTCTATTCACGCGGCAGCACATGCAGCTCATGCTAATTGACACAGCTTACCATGTAGGATGATCGGATGTGGCCAATGGTTGGGTGAAGCTTGGTACCGATGTTGCCAAAATTAGCATGCGGGCTTGGCCCAATCATCGAGGGAGCCTTGAATGATAAGTTCTTGCCAATATCGGTACCCAACATTGGCCCCAAGATCGGTCAAGAGGATCGGCCGATAATTGGTTATCAATGTCGGCCCTCTATAGATTACATATATAGCGGCGAGAGTGTTTTTCATGCAATTTTTTTTTTTTTTTATATTGTAAAAGTTGGAATATCCCTTTTTTTATTTTTCCCATGACTACAAGAGATTATATTTTCTATATTTTCTCCTGCGAGTACTCTCAAAGCGGTCATACTCAGTCAATGTATTGATAATACATATTGTATATTGGTGTGTCAATGAATTTGTTGACTACCAAGTACGGAATCCAAAAATAATACGCATACTTTGCGAAAGTTAAAAAAGTTGTAATTTTGCATGCTCTTACATTGACGCGCGGGTAAACGTCGATGGTTAATGGTCCAATGTTGACGTCACATCGGTAAACCAACGATTGGCGACTCGATATTCGGTCGAACATTGGCCTGAAATCCGTAGGCCGATGGTTCGTGAATCAATATTCGGCCGAACACTGGCCTCAAATCAACAAACCAACAATTGGCGAGTCAGTACTTCACCAAGCATTGGCCGCCAATTGTCAAGCCAACCATTGGCGAACCAGTACTTGGCCAAATATAAGTCGAGCGTTGGGGATTCGACAATTGCCACGCCAACACCAGCCTGACCATCGGCCGCGTCTGTTCCATCGGCAAAACCTACATGGGTTAAGCTCATGTATCTCAGAATCTTTGTGGAGAAAAAATTTTTAATTTTTTTTTTTTTATATGTCTCATTAATTGCTTTGTAACACTTGTGATTTCAGTTCCAAAAGTAGAAAAGTCGCTATGTGACGTGTTCCCTTGAGTAAATATTTATTTGCGGGACACCCGTCAAGTAAATAATTTTTTATTTGTGAAGGAAATGAATTTTTTTAAGAAGAGTGGTTCTATGTCTATATTGATTATTGCCTGGCTGAGGGTGGCCGAGTATTCCTGGCACATACACTGGGGGTGCACAGTGCATCGCTCAATTCAGCATGTACTAAGCGCACGCCTATTCACCAAAGGCTTTCCAACACATTGAGGTGGGTTATTAACTGCGTCAAAAGGCGACCTAATACGTTCCCGCTGCGGGTCCATGCGCGGTGGGAACTCAATTGACGAATGTATATGGACACACCGAGACAATTCTACAGATTTATGGCCGAAGGCTAATGGACACGAGAGAACTCGATAACCGTGTCCGACAGTGTAAGGTGATAACGTAAAAAAAAAGTTGCAAATCGAAATTTTCATATCGTTTTCTCATAATGTTGCTTTATTCGCAAAGCTTCTTCTATGAGAAAGCCGATTTTGTATTTTATTTTTAGCTTCCTCATAGAGGAAGCTTTGCGAATGAAGCAACATTATGAGAAAGTCATATGAAAATTTTAATTTACAACTTTTATGAGGAAGCTGTTTTTGAATTTTCAACTTAAAAAAAATTATTATGTCAAAAGAACATTGCGCTTCACTTTGTCCGATCTGTGCTCGGCGCGAAAAAATACATGGAATTATGCGCTCCTGTTTTTTTTTTTTGCATTAGATTTCTACTTTAGCAATCAATATAATACCTCTTTATCTAGTTTCGTTAATCCCGTCATACCTATACTTCATCTTTTGTATTTATTGCCAGAGAACATTATAAGTACCTGAGTTTTCCCGCCATCCCGTGGAAAAGCGAAAAAAACGATTTTTTAAAAATATGTAACATCACTAATTTTTGCAATATTGGTTATAAAAATTGTCGAAAAAGGTTTTCTTTGGTCGTCGCTCAGGGACTATATTTAATCTGTATTTCACACTGATCATGAATCTACCACTTACTTAGCTTGTTCCTCAATATTTGAAACTAATACGGACGTCTGTTGTGAGGTACGAATTTTATTTTTTTTATTTTATAAAATTTAATAGCGAACATGGATCGATAATAACTTATTTACGTCGAATTTTTTAATAAATAAAAGCGGAAAGGGCATACATGAAAATAAAACCACTACTAAACCCGTATTAGGTATCGAGCAGCGCGTAATTTTTGATTCTTCATTAAGATCACCGAAGCTTCGGCAATTGCATCGTTTTAGGTTGAAATTGTGTTTAAAGTTTGTTCCGAAATCTTTGACCATTATTTCGGCAGCGATGAGACTGCGAATTATAGCGAATTTCCACTCGAGAAAAAATGTCGCCCACCATACTATCGTGGGCGCGCCGAAGACAACGACTTTCGTTCATCTCTCGGCGTCTCCTCGAGAGGTGATCTCTCTGCAAATTCTTCAAGATTGCACAGCCGAAGGGATACAGTGATAATGGGGATATACTCCGGTGAATGTTAACCGTTCTCATCGACTTCTGCCCGTCGGAGAGTCTCGGGGGGGGGGGGGGGGGGGGGGGGGGGGGGGGGGTTAAACGACTTTCGATTTCCCGGACGACGATATTATCTCCGGACTTTCCCGACGTCGACGAGGAGCCGGCAGTATATTTATCTTTCACGGCTTGTCGCTCGGGCACAGAACAATTCGGAGGTTCCATGATACCTCACCTCTCGTCCGCTCACGATTCTCGTAATTGTGCAATTAACGCGTATCCACAAATCATCGAAGCTTCAGCGAACAATGTTTTAGGGGCGGATGATTTAAAAGAAAAGGCGATAATTTATATTCTCAACTTTTTTTATTATAAGGGGGGGGGGGGGGGTGGGTTCGGGGGAAGAGGCAATGCGTGCGTGAAAGAGATCTGACGGTATAGGGTGAGAGAGAGGTGAATATGGACCACCCCGATTAGCACGTAAATCGATATATGGACTGGTCCATATTCACCACTTTCGACCAATCTCACACGCGCCCGGAGATATTAAATTGGAGCGAAAGGAGAGATTTACGATAGGAAATCTACGTGCTACATGCGGAATAGCGCACATATCTGTAGGTACTTTGGCTGCTAGAATAAAATTTGTGTTACGGCGCGGCGTGCGTTGAACTCTCAGATTCGCCGACCGCTGCTGCATCGGAGAAGCACCAGTGTGAAGAATTATTTCATGCTTTACGCGAATTAAAAACATTGGTATACATATTTTTTACTCTTTCTTTTTTTTGCAATTTTTGTTAATTTGATTATATCGGTAGCTCATTCGGGCAATTACTGCACAGTTCGAGAGCCATAGATGTAGATTTCGTATTGCGATCGGACGAGCGAAGAGCAGATAATTTTGCAATTAAACGAGACCTCGCACCCAGATAAATATTTTATTTGACTTATTTGATTCGATTTATTTGAATACAATAAATATTTATTTAATTTAAATAAACAGATTATTAAAAACAATTAAAATTTTTATTTACACCAAGTAAAAATTTATCTTCGGTTGCCCGTCAATTAAATTATTTCTCTGGGTGCACAGTAAAAAATAATTCCGTAAAATCGGAATACGAAGTTTCGTAAAAATAATTTTGTTAAATAAGTGTCAAACTCGTTTGTTGAGGTGTCAATATACAAACCTGCTTTTTTTCTAATTTTCCGTGGCATTAACAATTTTAGTTTGAATGTTTTTTTTTTTTTTCTAATCCTAGAAGCTAGGATGGTGGGATCGGAAAGTTAACAAATCAAATATTGTGGACAATAAATTGTTGTAAAAAATACAATGTTTCTTACTGTGAGTGGTGTTCAGTCCGAACAGTACGAACAAGCGCGGGGGTTGCGCGAGAGTCTCGTGGGCTCTCATTAAATTCCTGCGAGACTCTCCGGGCATAGCTGTGCCTCTCGCGAAAATGCGACACTGTTGATGAATATGCAGTGGAAACTGCGGAGCTTGCCGGTACACTTTGTCGGGCTTCGCGTACTACGTCGGCGTATTACGTTACGTTTATACGAAGCGAACGCGCGCGTAAAGCAGGGCTCCCGCGAGCATGGTAAATGCGTGCTTTACGCACGGGCGTACACGGGACGACGTGACGCGGTAAACCTCCGCGTACGTTGCTTCTGCTTCTGGCAGTTATGTTCGCGTAACCGAGACACTGATCGAAGTTCTCCATTCCCCCCCCCCCCCCCCCCCCCCCTTCTCCGTGCCCGGTGGGATTTCGCGAGCACCGGCGGTTATATACTGCTTTGGTTTATACGAACTCCCGATAGTACGTGTGCCGTCGAACAACGTGTTACGAGCTAAGAACAAGCGATTTTCACAACGCGTTTTCTTTTTTTTTTTATCGATCATTTAAAAAAATGTTGAACCTTTAAATATTAAAAAATGAATAGTAAATAAGAAATGAACTATTCGATAATTTAGTCTACGGAATAGAATAAATTCCATTTCGTGAGTCAAGAAAAAAAAAAATTGAAGATAATAAAATGGATCGCAAAAAAAAAACGCCCACAGCTAAAGCGGAAATGAAAACCCCCGGTAATGTACGGGGTTTTTTTTCGATCTCCGAATAAAATACAATACCATAATAAAGCATAATAAAATTGAACGACTAAAAAAATGTAGGCCTTACAATGGTATAAATTCCATTCCATTAATATTATAATTGTAACACTATTATGTTGTTCAATTACGCTCATCACTCATTAGATTTACAGGTTTCGATGGCCGCAACTGTTGCCTGTCGATGTTTCATTCTGGACTTGCCCGACAAAGTTTTTACAAACAAATAGTCGTATCGGATGTGAGATTCGACAATGAACCATACAGAGAGGTAGCGGGATCTTTCCCAGTATCGAGGCGGAGGTTGACGCGATACATCGGCCAAAGCAGTCATCCGGTATGCGCCTTGTCGCCTCGGATTCGTGCCAACTTGCGGCTTTACGTGAGAGCGCCGTTTGTACAGTGTCCAAGGTATTCATTTTTTTTTTTTTTAAATCTTTTCCTAACTCTCCGGCGCGGAGAAGCCGTGGGAAGGGAATGCCTCGTAGAGAGTGGACATAGCGAGGCGTATAGAGCGACCAAAGGGACACAGAGGGCTCGAGAGAGCTCTCTCCGCAAGAGCTTCGAGGAACGCGCTGAATGACACTGCGAATAGGGAGATGAAGCGCGAAAGGACATGAAAGGGAAACACAAAAAACACACACACACACACACACACACACATTCCCTTTGCAACTCTCTTCCGGGCGGTGTCTCGTGGGAAACACAAAAGTCTCTCTGTGGAATCGTTTAACGAAAAACAGTTTTTACTTAAAAAAAAAAAAAAAAAAAAAAAAAAAAAAAAAAAAAAAAAAAAAAAAAAGAGAAACGTAAAAAAAGAAAAAAAAATTGGTTGTAAGCGACACGTTTGAAAGACAAGAGAGCGGTTAAAGAAACGAAAGATCGCCCCTCGCGACACTTCGGTCAAAATTGAACTGTTTAAAGCCGTTTGAGTCTTTTCATAGTTTTTTTAAATTGGTAACTCAAAGCGAAGTCTGAACTATTGATATGTCATATATGTTTTCATACAATATTATAAAATATTGTTTTATTAGATTATTATTATTATTTATATAATAAAGTCGGGAGGTCATCCATGGGTTCCCAATGGCCGCTCAATTTCGGATTCCATGGGTTCCTGACGAACGCTCGTTTTCGAGAGTCTATTGTTTTACAATCTGTCACCTGTCAATATCACCTCGACAGTTCTTGACCCTGTTAAATAATCTGCGCATCATTGACGTACTAGGAAAAGTTATAACGGACTTTATTTTGGATATAAAATATCCGAGATATATTATGTATTAATGTGTAAGGATGAATCTAACCTCTTGGGATTTATGTCTATAGGTAGTCAGTTGTTTTTCGATCAGTTCGTGTGACAGTTCTGACAGTCTGTTCTAAGACCCCTGAGCGAATAGACGTGCGGCTTGAGAATTCGACGTTCATAGCGTATGGGAGTGGAATTTAAAAATCATAAATTGCTCCGATATGCTATTTTCTGGAGATTTCGTCGTTTATAACGTATGGGACTGAATTTCAAAAAACTCAAATCCCACATAGCACACGGGAGTGAATTTCGAAAAACCATCGCACTCACACTCTTCCTCGCAAATAAAGTTTAACAAGCAGACAAATAAGAGATACACGGGCTGAAGGACTCCGGTCGATGGCCCATTGGGCAAAGAAGAATACAACCGAGATTCTTGTAAACATCCGATTACTCATGTAAACATTCTGTCCAATAAAATTCTTGTTCCACTATTACTGTTAATATGTTGGTATATGTTATTAATAAATAGATAATCGAAATGGCTTTCCACGATTGCAGAAAGGCGATCTGTTCCGAATATTTCGACAAACCGCGTTTGTGGGAAAACGTGGGGCTATTTATCGTGTATATACCTACCTACCTCTTTCAACTCATCATTTACACTCTGGGTGACATTCCCATTTGCTCGTTCGTGCATTGTTATTCACTGCGGGGCTCAATCGAATGCAACGTATCGAAACAAAATATACATTTCGGTATATTTACGCCGTTGACACTCTAGCGCGTGTTTTAAACCGGCGAGCCGATCTCACTATCGGGCGCACGCGTTCATGCCGCGTTTCTCGATAACAAGATGAGATGACAATATTTTTGTTTAACATAGAATTTTTTACCGATGGATACGAAAAATTCTTTTGTGTCACAACGATACTTTCTATCGATTTTTCCACCGAGCTGAATAACCACCGAATCACGGGTGTCAAAGAGAATATTATAAGTAAATAAGTAAACGGGGCGGAATGTCGAACGAGTTGTACGGATGGATGAGGAAAAGCGTAATTGGTCACGCACTGTTTTCGACAATGAATCGATAGTTTGACGGGCTTTTCAGGAATCCCTATTAACGAGGAAATTCGAGAGCCGATAGTTATTCAATACCCGAAGTTGGGACTCAACATTTCGCGAACCACCTCGGACTTCCTCGTTAGCCAGTAATTACTGCGCAAAATCCTCAACGTACGAATTGATTCGCGTGTGTTATTATCACCATTTTTATACAGCACAACCTACAGCATTGATTTGCATCACAAATGTCAATAAATGTTACTTTAATGTGCATTTTTTTAAATTATTATTTCAATTTGTATGAATGAACTTCATCAAATGCACAGCGGACCGACTCTAATGCGTTCCTCGCAGTTGAAATTTGCATAAATCTCTGGGATAAAATTTAAAAATTCGTAGAGGTAACATTTACGATAAAACATAAACAAAAAAGTGGGATTGTAGAAATGAGAATGAAAATTTGTGCAACCGAGAATTTCTTTTTTTATATTTGGAGCGCTCGTAAGTGGCTTGTGGAAAGTATCATAATGAAAATGTATTAAATTGGTGAGATTTCGGAAAGGCAGACTCGCTTAGAAATGCGCGCTCCGATGGATCCGACGGCGGCACCCCGTCTCCGTAGGGATCGAATGTGCCATTGCTTAATACATAGAGACGCTGCCATAGGCGAGGGCGCTCTCGTTGCACCGGCTGGCATTATTGTCCCCCCCCCCCCCCCACTTCCCTGCCACCGGTGCATTGTTCGAAGCGCGATCCTCAACCCGGGTAGGCCCTCGAACTATATAACTACGGTAGCGAACACGCGGGGGCGGCGCGTAGAGTACCCGGGTGGTGTATAATGCAGCTTCATTGTTACGCGTTACAGAGTACATTACTGAACCGCGTGACGTGGTCACAGCGGGTTTGCCGAGACAGGACTGCAGGCTCGGTAGCTCGTGCATTGACTCATGGCGTTCTAGCATTCCGCACGGTCGAGGGCGGTCAATATGGACCAGGCAGACTTGGATCGACAAATCTGTCATTTTTTACTTACGAATGAAAAATTAAATGATTATCAATAATTAACTTAGTAATGAACGATTCAATGTGAGACTATTACAATAATTACACAGTAAAAAATAATTTCATAAAATCGGAATGGGAAATTTTGTAAAAATTATTTTATTGAATAAGTGACAACTTGTTCGTCACTTATTTGAATATTCGAACCTGTCCTTTTATTTCCTGTATTATTGACAATTTTAGTTTGTAATTTTGTTTGTAAAACTAGAAAGTTAACAAATAAAAAATTGTGGACGTTTGTGGACAATAATTTGTTGTAAAAAGTACACATTTTTTTACCGTTTAGTACGAATTTATAGCGCGAGGACCCATATTTTCCATTTGGGATGGGACTTTTTTTATGTCCTGCTATAAATGGCTAAGAGTGGTCCGTTTTGCATTCCCCTTCAACCCCCCGCCCGCCCCTCTATCACTCTTCAAAGCTAAAATTTCCAACTAAAAATCATCAAATTTTTGTAGCTATATAATAATCTTTGTGAAAAAATATCTCTCTATAGTATAAAAAAGTCTTTCAGTGTCGCTGGCTTTGCATACAAAGATTGAGAGAGTCAGCTTCCATATAGAGGCAGTTCCTTTTTGTGAAGATGATCCTTTTCCCCCTTACTGTAAGGGAAAAAGTCCAACAGCGACAGCAAAGAGATCTTTTTATATTATAGAGGTATGTAATTTATACTTACAAATAGAACAACGTTGTATATGTGGAGAACATATTTGAGAAAATTAACCGAGCAGCAGCCGTCGTCGCGAGTCCTCATCCTGGTCGATGTACCGGGTAATCGTTCGGAGCCTTTGGCCATTTTTTTTTGTGAATTTTTCGTAGACACACCACCAGCGCGGAAACCGCAACACCTCTTGTACTCCTTCGATCTCGTCACCTCGTCATCGTGCTTCTGTAATAGGAAATAGAAACAAAAGCATGCCTTTAGAACTTTTTGTAGGAAACAAGTATGTAAGCTGATCGGTCGAAATGTCATCGAGGAAAAAGAATCCGGAAATCTGTGCGGATATCGTCCAAACGTATAGGCGACAGAGGGTCAAAACGGAACTCCGTTTCGGGTGCAAAACGGACTGTTTGAAAAAATTAATAATAGTAATTATTATTATTATATTACTAAATTAAATATATTATTATTATCATAAAAAATATTTGAAAAAGTTTTATAATGGATGAAAGACACGGGTCCGTCTTGCCCCGCTCCTAGTATCCGGCAGGAGATACCGCCGATCTTTATTCAGTCCGTAGAGAATACATTTTGGGTGAGTGACATTGTCAAGCAAGTTCGGGAATCGCGAGGACTACGGACGAGGCCTCGTCGGAAGTGAGGATCTCCGGGTTTTAGAGTCAGGAGAACCAGCAGCGACGGCAGGATATAGTTTAACCGTGGCGGAAATTTATCAACGTTCCCAAAAGTTGGCGCGGTACCAAAGTTGGTCGGTGAACGGGCTGCTGGGAGATACAAGAGGAAATCTGTTGGCGAACTGGCGAACGGGCACAGACCGAGGGTCTTATCCCGTGGAGCACATGCAGCAAAGTGCATCCAGCTGTAGCCCGCCCGACTGGGTATGGGAAGGACGTTGGAAATGCGCGCAGGTAAGAGGTAAAGCCGATTTCTTCGACAGACGAGCCGAAGGAAAAATAAATCGTGCGGCGGGCGTTTTCTCGATGCTTTATCGCAGCGTCTCTCCTACGGAAGTTCCAAATAAATTGCAAGGACTCTTCAAGGATGTTCCAGTGACTTTCTAAGAATTTTCCAAGGACTTTGCAATCATTGATTCACAGTTGGACGAACGGCAAATTAAGAGTGTTTTCACGAAAACATCGAGGAGGTTTCCAGAACTTTCCAAGATCGAGCTAAATGCAAGGATTTTTCACAGACGCCGAGGATTTCGAGTACCATTGTACTCTATTTTCGAACGCAAGATAACAAAAAAAAAAATTAATTAATAAAAAAATAAAATTGTACGAGAGAAGAGGCGATGCGAAGGATTTCGTGATATTCATTGCGGAGGATGGCTCGCATTGAAGTAACGATAACGAATCGAGTCCCGAGCTGAAAATTCGCTTCGAATGGAGTAAATTTGAAATTACACTGGAGGAGATCCGATTAAAGGAAATTAAATCTCTCAAGCCGGTCTTGAGCTAATGACTTTTAGCCTTGGTCAGAAGAAGCCGGGTGAGTAATAAGACTGCAAGGTACGTATCGCTGAACGGTGAATACAGGAGAGTGTACTGAGGCTGCTCGCACGGTCGAGTGAGGAGAGTCGGTGGTGGGCCTGGTCCTTCAGCCATCTCGACGCGACTATACGCGGAACCAAACAAGCACATTCACTTCGCGGAGCACTCTCACGAATAACGGGCAAATTGTGTTTACGATCTTTCTCCCCTTCCCTCAAAGAGGTATGTGAGTACTATAGATTCTATACTACTGCAACACCAGTACCGACGTGTCTACGTAGCACGGTAGACATTTGCTACATTAGAGTGCACAGTAGAGTTCACTTGTATCGGAGTCGCGGATCACGACGACCGAGTGAAATTCGCCAGAGTTTCGACTTCTTTATTTTCACTCCAGACGCGGAGGTATAAACATATACATATGTGTGTGTGTGTGTGTGTGTCAGTTATATAGAATAAACGCCGACGTTTGTCAATTTGCGAGATGAGAAAGGGTACTCTTCGAATCTGTTGCACTCTCCGTTTATGAGAGGAGGAATCATATACATTATGAGGACGAGGAATCATATACTTAACTTAACTTAAACTTAAACTTAAACTTAAACTTAACTTAACTTAACTTAAATTAAGTTTTAAGTTAAGTTAATGCTGAACAACTTAAATTTAAAAAACTTTTCTTTTTTGCTTCCAGTTCAATTAAATTTCCGCAGCACCAAATGGTTTAATGGTACGAATTTTTCTTATCTAGCAAATAATTGTCTATTTCATTCCAAAAAGTATTTTTTTTTTTATTTTAAAGAAAAATAAAAAAATTAGTTTGGAGTGCAAATAGAAAATTTAACTGAACTACGTGTTATACGTTATTCCGTGACCCGGGATAGCTCATGTTACCTTCATCGGGAGGGGAATACGTTGCATAGATTAATTGCGTTATCATCGGGGAGGAAATACAACCGCGCGTGAGAGATCCGTTTACCGAGTCCTGTGTTAACGATATAACTGTGTGCATGTCTCACGAGGTAGTCAGAAACGTCCGAAATTTGCGAGACCTGCTAACCGGCCGAACGCGAAATTTACACAGCTTTATACATATATACCGTATATAATATATATGTATACGTACCTACATATACCTTACTCCAAACGGTGTGTTTTAATGTTTGCGCTTTCGCCCACGATGCGTACGTTCACGCGTCAATTCAGTAGAGGATATACCGGGTTTCTCTCAGCGCGCACGCGCACGCAAACGCACACGCGCACGCGCACGCACACGCACACATATACACATGCGAGGAAACATTTCTCTGGTCGAATTGTACAGCCAGTTCCGGCATTTCTGGCGCCCTCGCGCTCCCTTTTGCTGCGTGGCTATTGTTATTCTCGCGCCTGTATAACTTACCCGCTGCATGTCCGCCGAAGTATGAGTGAAGGCATTAATATCACCCTGGGGATAAACACCCGAGACCTCACGTCAGATTACAGAGGCGTGTGTTTGTGCGTCGTATTGACGCGTCTACAGAGAATCGTCGAGCCAATAAGGAAATTACCTCGACAAGCATCGGAAACGTCCGGAAACGTTGCGTTGACACTGATCAGTTTATGTTACGGAGGCTGTACACTGAGAAAAGAAAATTACATCGTAAAAGCAACAATACTGACTTTTTACCATAAAAAAATAGTTCCCAAGGGAAACTTCTTGTCAACAATGACAAAAAAAAATCATAGTCGCAATCATAATTATAATTTGACCAATTGAATATGTGCTATGAGAAACGGGGCGGGATAGAAGTCCCGAATGCTGAATATTCAGACGGGCCTCATACCCGATTTTTCTTTTGACAGTACTTAAAATAATCGGAAAATCCTGATTAGCGATATTTTAAAAACAGAAAAGTCAATGTCCCGAATAAAAAAAAAAAACATGAAAGAATACATTTTATCAAGCCCGAAAAACCGATTAAAAAGTTAACCGACAATAAACAATAGCTACCGCAACAAAAATCATTGCAGCAGCGTGAAAAACTTATTGGTGAATAGACAATTGTTCGAAGATTTAATACTCCAAACAGAAAGTAACCGTTATGTAAGTATTTCGAAATAAATTATCAGAAAGAGTAAAAAATACAAAAGATCTTTTGATCAACAAACTGAAAGTACAAGATGTCAGAAAATCGAAAACTTAAATCTCCGAACCGCGAAAACCCGAAAATTGAGAACTACGAAAAGAAAAACTCGGAACGGTTCAAAATCCGAATAGCGAAAATCCGAAAGTGATCTCGCCTTCCCATATTTTTGTTAACAGCGGTAGGGAAAGCAGTACAGTGTACTTATAAAAGCCGATTTATCCTATCGGAGAAATCTGCAATTGGAAACTTGCCCTTTCGGAGAAATCTATATTTGAAGATTTGACTACTCGGAATGTGTACTTTCGGAAATTTGGCAGTTCGGGGAATTGACTTACGGAGTCTGAACTTCTAAATTGAATCTTTTCGAAATCCCAATTTCGCGTATGTGATGGTTCTTTGACCTAAATTTCGGCAATTCAGGCTTCCGAAATATTTCCTATTCGTCAAATTCAATATCGAATCTGTCAATCTTTCTGAGTACTAAACCGTCTTGTTTGCGAATATCGTAATTACAGTTTGTTGAGAAAGATACATGGAGTTGCCCCGCATACCTTTGGAAACTTGGCCTTTTGGGAAAATTTAATTTTGTATTATTTTTTTCGTTCGTAGCACTGACCATCATATGACTGTGTCTATTGATTATTTAGACAATCGATGGATTGACCTATATCGGTGTGATTGACATAGAATATATCGAGTGAGATATATCGATTCGGGCAATTTAACATTCGGGTATTTAATCCCATCCCGACCGAGCTTGGATGCGGAGGCAAGGTCTGTCACGTCGCCTTGAGATTGGCAAAAGATAAAAGACGAGCACGCCTTGCAGAGTTATTTGATGATGAGCGACGTTTTGGTCTTTCATTCGCAAAAACAACCGTGGCGGATCATGTTGGATTGCAGTATTCGTTACCGACCGAGCAGTATCTAACGAGTCTTTCTTTTTTCTCAATTACAATCGGTCAAACTGTTAATTTGAATATCAGATCGATTGGGCTTAGGATTGTCGGATTTCCTTCTACTCTCAATAATGTTTGACTAAAAAAAGAAAAGAAAAAAATCTTGCATATTGAAATTTTCATATGGCTTTCTCATAATGTTCATCTATTCCCACAGTTTCTTTTAGGGGAAGGATTTTCGGTATTGTTGACTTCCTCATGGAGGAAGCTTCGAGAATAAAGGAACATTATGAGAAAGCCGTATGAAAATTTCAATTTTCAAGTTTGTTTTTTTTTTTATAAAGAAGCAAACCAAAAAAGAAAAAAAAAACATGGCACATCGAGGCCCACTCTCTCTAATAAGTTCGATGCAAACGTCCAGGCTGATGGAAGATGCTTTTACGAAAAGCTGTGTATGTAAGAAATCGCACATTCGAACGAGCATCGGAACTCGAGTTAAAGAATACGAAGAGGTTGGCGAGGCGGGGAGAGGGTCAACAGACCTATCTGTTAGAAGTACAAGACTCGTACTGTACGCTCGTAACCTGGACGCGAGAGTGCACAAGTATGGCTTGAAAGCGCAGACATCACGTGTATGATTCTTCCGCCCCGGTGATTCCGCATCTCCTCTTCGGAGTGAGGAAAAGCTTGGAGCGTGCACGGAGATCTTGTCTCGGGGGCTCTCTAGCTTTTCCTACCGTCGATCGTCTTTTGCTACTTCGAGAAAAAGGGATTCCGCCCTTCGTCCGACACGTCCCACCTCACGGTGAAAGGACAATTGGGAGAAAAGAGACGTAGCGCTAAGTGGAGAGGTGGCGTGTTGGCTCAAACCCAAAGTGAACACACTCGACGGCTCTATACGTGTTATGTTATGTTTTATTTTATTTATTTTGTTATTTTGTTTCATCGTTCGTTCGCCCCTGTTTACACGTTTCGCTCTCAGCTTTACTCGACTGCCAAACGAATCCGAGCTGATGTTGCCCGATACGCAAACGCAACCTTGACAAATCCCATCGAATTCCAACGGCTTCTCTTTACGACGCGTTCTCGATTACGATCAAGTTAACCATGCGACGTGCCTTGCCGACGTTTTATTTTCCTATATTTTTCGCTAACGTTACGAAAGAAAGAAACTCGTAAATTTGAGAAAGGATAAATATCGTTTCGGTCTCATTCGACCTGTGTTTATTCATAAATACGCCGCGGCTATTTTTCGAAAATATTTTATTTTAGTTAATTTTTCTTTGTTTTGTATATTTATTTTTTGGACGGTAAATGAATGTCTCGCTTCACACTCGGAAATATGAAATCGATACAGGAGCCTCATGAAAGAAATAGTACATTACGATACTAGTGCAAAAAAACTTTTTAGCCCGACTACGCTAAAAAGTCCACATTCCATGCCTGCAATGGGGGCGGAAAGTGGTCGATTCTTGACCAGCGGGCCGAAAAGTAACACAGCGGGCCGAAAAGTAGTGGAGCGGGTCATTTTCCACCCCCATTGCAGTCATATAAATGTGGCCACTTTTTAGCATAGTCGGGCAAAAAATAGCGTATGCCACTCGGGAGGAGGCGCATTTTCACCTCGTGTGAATTTCTGCCCTCGCTTCGTTCGGGCATCAAACTTGATGCGTCACTGAAGAAACGCACTTTCCTCCCTTGTGGCATGATATACTATTTCTGACGAGTGTGAATTTGCAGCACGAGCCGAAGACGAGTGTTGTAATCATGCGAGTTAAGAAAACGTTTTTCGCACGAGTATCGAACAAAATTTTACTTCACAAGGTGAGAGTTTTACGCACGCGAAGCGAGCACAAAACCGCAATTTACATTCCACTGTAATTTATTAACAGAATAATTTAAATATATTTTTCGCATATACTTTTTTCCCGTGCGGTTACACTTGTTATCATGTATGTTCGTACAGCTATTAATACTCCGATCGTAGCGCTCTCCTCCTACGCGCACTTTCCATAACAAGGACGATATAATGACCCATGATAAATCACTCGAGCGAACATAAATTTAGTCTCTGGTTATACCCCCTTCGTTCTCTCCTCGCTTCATCGAGTTTTCTTTTGCATCGTTGATACGAGTTTTTTTTTTTTTCTTCTTTACCATCGGCAATCTCTTGCACCACATCGATCGCACCACATCGATCGTTGTTCGCCAGACCGGTGAGCGATTCTCTTTCTACTTTCCAGTTCATTCGATATCAAGCGCTGTTGCGACTTTCCTTTTTGGAAACCCGAATGTGAATTTGTCGTCAATCGCAGATTCTATTTTATTTTTTCAATGCATCCGTAAAACTACTCTAGTGCAAGCGAGTTCAGTTGTAACTATATAGCAACCGATGCCCGATGCTTCGGATGCGCTACGGGACGCACAGCCAGAAAGTTCATTTATTTCACAAGATTTCCGTACGGTAGTTATCTATTTAAATTAAAGATTTTATTTTAATCAATAAAATTTATTTGTGGTGGAGTCCGCCAGATAATTTTTTTTTTTCTGGATCAACGCTCGAGATTTTTCCTCTGCCGTTGGGAGGAAGGACCAAAATGAGCGACTCAAGGAGAGACGATGGTGATAAATTATTAAGAAATAATTGAGAAAGACGTTCGAAGATTATGCCCGAAAGATGTAAAAAAGCTTTCCCTCGAGACGCTCCCGACACTACGAGGTGCGAGAAAAAAAAAAAATATATATATATATATATATATATATATAAAAAAAAAGAAAAGAAATCCTACCGCCAATAAAGGAAACGTCAAAAGCACTTTCCTGATGTGCGAACAGTCGGGGCTGAAAGAGGAAGAGAGACAAGTCAAATTGTTCCATCGAAACGAGAACAACGTTCTGAAAAACTGTCTTTTTTTTTTTTTTAAACCGAATCTAAGTAACGGATGCAATAAAAAGCAATTTTGAAGCAAGAGTCTTCTTAAATTCTTGCTCGCATCCATAGTTAATTTCAATGCGGCAGTCTTTCGCGAATATCGGAAACAATTTTTTTCAAATTTCGTCGAATAAAAAGAAAAAAAGTATCCCGATCGAGTAATAAAATTTCGACGGTAGAATGCATCGTGCGAGACTGCAAGTAATTGCCGTATACGAGTATCGAATTCCTGTGCTGTATGATGCATGTACACATCGGCTCCGAATCGAGTGAGCCTGGATAAAGAAACATACGAGCGAGAAGCAATAAAAAATACAAATAAAAGAAAAAAGCAAAATGAACAAGAAGAAGAGCGTAAGAAAGTTGGTAGTGAGAGAAGAGAAGGGATACGATGGACTGAAAAAGTCTAAGGAGAAACGAGCCGAGCGGCTCGGAGTGAAGGGTGTGACCTGTCGTGTCGTGGGCGAGGCTGCCGGATTCTGTGGCTTGCTCTGAAATGTCGTCTGCGACGGGAGGTTTTGCAAGAAAATAAAACTAAATGTCCGCGCTTTTCGACGTGTCTTGAATATACCTTTTGCGCACGACTACGCACGCACGCACGCACGCACGCACGCACGCACGCACGCACGCACGCACATATATATATATATATATATATATATCGCATGACTACAATCAGAAGGGCGTATATTATAAGTTGTATGTGTATAAGGATATAAGAACCACCCTTCTGGTTTTCACGCGATATATACGTGTGTATGTAGTACGCGCCTAGTAAAACAAAAAGATTTGTACACTTTTTTGTCCACAATTCTTGTTAATTTTATAACAAAATTTTATAAAAAATGTTTTTAAAATACGTATGAAAGGTGTATATTATTTTTTCGTAAAATTAAGGAAAGAATTGTGGACGTTTGTGGATAAGAAACGTTGGTGCCCATTTTACTGTGGACGTGTCGGCGGGTTTTGCACAAATTTCGAGCAAAGAACGACAAAAACGAAGGAAGATAGGAGGGCGGGACAGAACGGGGATGCACGCCTTCACCGCATCCCAGTCTCGCGGACGTGGTCGTCGTGGACAAGGTCGGGGCAAAATAAGAACCGGTGATAAATCTGTAACGAGAAATGTTGTGTCCGCGAGCATCGGGGCGAACAGGAGGATGCGACGAAACTCGGCTTTTTGCGCGATAGAAAGATGTCTTAATAGACTGAGAGGCAACGACTCTACGGAAGTGCCGCGACACATGCAGTCTCGGGACGTAAGTGGAGATTAATCTGCGGTACGGAGGATGCGGCGAGAGTCGTTCACCTTTTTCATCTTCCTCCTGTCTGTCCTGTGTCATGCTATTATTCTGTTATCGTGCAAACTAAGAGAATTGAGAGTTTAGGGACAAATTTGGTTTTTTTTGTTGTTGTTTTTTTGGTTATCGAACAATTCGGTCGAAAATCTCTCACGACTGATGAATTCGCAACGGCATTCCGAGCATGAAAACAAAATGCCAGGTCCGGATATGAAAAATTGTAAATAATTTTATTTACATAAAAAAATATACTTCAGTTTGAAAATTAAACTGTTACGATTTTTCTGTATACGGATGTGGGAATTGCACTATAAGAAAATTCGTATGAAATTTAATGTACCGGACTGTACGTTTTTATGCAAAAACTGGTACACTACATTTCATGTACAATTGTGATGAAAAATTTAACCGAGTGTATTGAAAACAGAGAGGGCCAGTATTTAAAGCACATGAGCACTTATTTGGTACTTAAAGTACGTACTTAATGTAACAAAGTACTTTTCAGTACTTTAAGTACTATTACTGAGAACTAAGACCAAAGTAGTTGTACAATTTTGAGCATAGCTTCCTCTTTGAGGAAGCTACGCTCAAAATTGTAATAAACGAGGAAACCACGTGCAAATTACTTTGCAACTCTTTCGTAACGCAAAAAAATGTCTGTCTCATAAAATTATTTTACTCCCAACCCAATATTTTCCATTTAAATCCCAAAAATACGATTTTTTATGCATAAAATCGGGACCTTTCTCGCTTTCGGCCACTGTACTAGATCCATACGTCCTAGATTTAGTTGTTATACATCAAGTCGACCTCCAAGGTCCAGTTGTCGTAGTCCAGTCGATTGGTCTGTTACCAAGGATTGGAAACGAAGAGTTTGGATGTTTTGAAAATATGTTGGACCTGAACAGAGCTGTTTGATTTGAAAATTCCTCTCTAAATTTCGTACTCGTGGAACTCTCGTGCCTCTTCCGATTAAGAACAAAAAGTACTTTGAATTTTTTTTATTTTATAAAAGTACTTTGAGTACGAAAATTTCTTTGTACTTAAACTCCTTGTGGTACTTAGTACTTTAAGTACTTTTCGGTATTTTGCTCAGCTCTGATTAAAAACATTGGAAATACTTTATTTATGATTTATTTTAATTTCAATAAAAAAAACAGGATTATAATTTGTCATCACAATTATACATTAAATCTAATGTACACCGAAAAAAAGGTTTGGTAATATCAAACTAAGCTGCAATTGCGGGTGGCGAAGGAAATATTTGGTCGATTGAAAGAAATATTTAGTCGATTGAACGAATATTTAGTTGTTTGATCTAGTATTTAGTTGCTTCAACGAATAATTACTTGAATTGAACAAACATTTTGTTGAATCGACGAAACATTTCCTTCGCCACCGACAACCGCAGCTTAGTTAATATTAACAAACCTTTTTTTCAGTGTACCAGTTTTTCTATAAAAATGTCCAGTCCGGTAGATTAAATTTGCAACTTTTTTTTTATAGTGTGTTTTCACATGATCGGCACACCGTTACAAGTGATCAGTCCTGTGGAATTACCGATCAATGTTTTTGTTATAGAGAAAAATAAATAAAAAGCATTTAAAATGAATTCTCCTTGCGAAATAAATGAACCCCCTACACTAAATAAAAAGAAGATATTTACCTCCAATGTTTGGCGGGAATCCTTAAAAATGTTGATCACACATAACTCAAAATTATTATTGGTAAAAAAAAAAAAAAAAAAAAAAAATGAATAATAATAAAATAAAATAAATATCTGCTTTGAGAATCGATGGAAGGCAAAACTCGCACTTCCGGCTCCAACGCGTGGTGGTACTCAAGAAAAAAACAAAAAAAATTAATTCCGGAGAAAATGTTTCTACTCTCTTGGAGGATCGTGGAAGGAGAGGAAACGTGAGACACGCGACTATGAGAAGTACCGGTAATGCTCGCCGACGCTCTTACACGCGTTCCTCTCGTCGACCAGACGCTGTGCCGGTTAAGCGACGACTGATCCATCGTCCCCCACAATCCGTTAATACGATCTGTGAACGTTAACTCGGTGGGCCCTGGCCGCGGTCATTTCGGTTACGGAGGCGTATAAACACACGCACACGAGTGTCTCCGCGCGTCCGGGACGCAGTCGAACTTGTCCGGGGCCGACGGGTTCGGATAAGAACATTTCTAGCTCTGCCTTCGCGAGGCGAGATACAGTTGGAGCTCTATGTTTCGGTGCGCGATCGGAGCTCTACGTTTCATGGTCGAAGGAAACAAAAAAATAAGAAGTTGCTCCAGCAATCGTTACAGGTAGCCGAGAGTAGCTCTGAGAGCGATAGGCAACTGAGAACATTTAAACTGCGATACGAGCCGTGGATATATAGGATTTTGTTTCATATTTTTTTTAGTCAAGAGAACTCTCAATTGACCCCCGTCAAAATTTCATACGACGGTCCAGACTCACTGGCCCGAGCCAATTAAGAACCGAACGGTGCAAGTCTCGTTTCTATAATATTCGGGGTATAAAATAATTTTTTTTTATGGGGTTTACATTATATATAAAACCACGTGGGAGGAGAATCGTGTGAGTTAATCTCTCGAGGATACGCGAGCTAGGTGGTCGTCAAGGGGGCTCCGCCAATTACGGGGATACAATGATTTCATTAATATCCTCCCCCCCCCCCCCTGTGGACCACGAGAGGAGATTAATATCCCCCCCCCCCCCTCCCCCTATGGACCACGAACTCTTATACCTCTTCGATTGGTGATAGTATTACTCCGATACGATTACAAGCGCAGCGGTGAAAGACATGAAAAAATGAAACAGAACCAAAATATATTATATAGACACGTAACTCACAATCGAATAGTTGGCAGCCAACCGCGGGCGATATTTTATCCACTATCTTGCCCCCATCGGTTCGCTGGATAATTCAAGATCGGGTAAATAAACTTCTCTCCAAGGATAACTTTGCTGAGTTTTCTTATATCTCTTGGCTCTATCGGGCACGTGTTCTCTTCGGTCTTTACATACATACGTGTATATATATATAAGCAGCTTATACATAAGTCTTTATTAAACCCGCGGTTTTCTTCCGCCTGGTTTTACCGTCGTACCGTTACTCACTCGGATACCTACTATCGGATAAAGATCGAGGCAAGTGCATCCGGGGAGACAGAGGAAGAGAATTCGCACCGTGGGATATATTCAGTTAAAGAATTCAGTCTCCCGTTTCGAGTCGAGTTCGAGGTAGTAAAAAAAAAAAAAAAAAAAGAACAAAAAATACCGAGTCGAACGACAAACTCGAGAATTATCGTATTCCTTGGGGTAGCCAGAAAAGTTTTTCTCTCCGGACTCGTCTCTCGCCACTTTTCTGACGTGCCGCCCCCGCTCCGCTCTCTCCGGAGTCTTACATTTATATACGTACCTATAGCTTGCTTGTATAGAGTGGTACAGTCTATCCGCGCATCAAGCAAAGGAAGCCCGTCGTCGAATTGCCGCTTCCTCGTCTGTCCCGCACGAGGTCGAACGAAGTCGACCCGTGAGCGCATCGACGCGGAATCCCTGAATTATGGAGCTCAGGACCACCGCGCTTGAGGGGGGAGGGGCGAGTATCCATTATCGAGGAGTTCCTGCGCGAGATCACCGAGAGGATAGATCATGGATGATACCATGATCCGCCACCATCGCATCAACTTAGTCTCCTCGTAAACGTATCCTACATTCTGCCTTCGCTCCAAGTGTCCGCTCGCGAATAAGACTCCGCTACCACTTATCCGAGACTCATTCGGTGTTATTATCAAGTCCGGTGTGTGCAGAGCTAACGATAGTCGTTGGACTCTGACGTATTAATATTCTTGGATGTATCTTCGGTGAACTGTTTGGATATTGCGGAAAGTGACATTTTTTTTTATTGATTCAAATGGAAAAAAGACGATAATAATAAAGTTATTAATTTAATATGTCTCCGTGTCTGCATAATAAAGTTAAGTCTTTTGTCGCAGGTTTATTAAAAAAAAAAAAAAAAGCGCGGAATCGAGATGTTCACAAAGCTTGCGCATCTAATGTACTTTTGTGTCTAAATAAGATTTTTCGATGTTTTAGAAAATTCGAAACACTCCATGAGGGAGAAATATAAAGAATGCATGCATTTTTCAAATCAATTTCAAAGAAAAATTGTGTATTTTTTTACCTACGAGAAAAGGCTCTTCATTTTTTATGGAGAAACCCAAATGAATGAGATACACTCATACATTTTAAAGTTTATTCCTCGAAGTGCTATGTGTACCTCCGCGAAAGGAAGAATTACAGGAAAATAAAGAGAAAATATATGAAAAATGGCATGTTATAGTGTTGGTAGAATGAACGCCGGAAACGGTTTGCTTGCTCGACACATACTGTTCCTCCCACGTTTATACTCTGTGGCTCACCACGCTCTCCGACTGACGACTCATACCCAATTATATGAATATCTACGAGCTCGATTTTATCCGTCGTACTACTTTTTCTTTCATTGCACTCTTCGATTTCCGAAGGATTGTAAAAATATTCAATTTTTATTTTTTTTCCTATTCCAAGAATCGTTAATATTTTCATTATTTTTCTATGGTCGTGTACGAATCGACTTTGCTCGTTAATCGTCCAGCATATGATAACACATATTCCAGGTACGCAATTAATCTGCATCGATGAAACCGAAGCTCAGATCGGTTACCTCATCCTATAAATCGACATTTAACGAGCCGCCTTTACCGAATCACGTGTTCCGTGACGAAAAAAAAAAGTGGGATGCACGTATGTGCCATGTAATACGATGATGAGACTACCCGCAGCGATCTCTCGCATGGCAATCGCCGGATCGAGCTTGATTTTTGCCCGGAGGGGCGCTGACGAGAAGCTGTCCGTTAATCATGCCCAGTTCACACGAGGCACCTTTCGCCGCGCGATCCGGTATGCGCTGGACCCGTCCGCGATTACGGACTATGGTGTCATATGCCCATCTCCGCCATCCCTTAACCGTTTCATTCCCAGTGTACCATGGGATGGGGTAGTTCCGCTATTACGACCAATAGTAACTATTCCTTATAAGCTTTATCCTGTGTAAGTTAAGGTAAGTTATATAAGATGTTATCATTGTGTAGTGGCGATTTTCGATTACATGTTGGTTTGGACGACGGTTTTACCATTGTCATGTAATTGGGCGCAAACCCATAATAAATAAATACTTAAATATATAATTTATATTTTATTTATTTCATATTAATGTTTTTTAGCAGAAAGAAGGCAGAGCAGTGGCTTCGGATTAAAAGGGCTATTGCAATCGAGCTCGGTCAAACATTGAAATATTTTATCAGCAACCTAATCCTATCTCGGCAGATGGAAATCGTCGATTACTGATGACTGCCGATGGGACGACGCAGCGTTTCCCAGCGAAGTTCAGCCAGCGCGCCGCATCCCCCGGTAAAACGAGTCGGGCGCATGGATACATGCCTTACGTAGGTACAGGACACGGGCGAACTAACACGGTACAGCATATCCTCATTTATCCAATGTCCCTGTATGCACGTCGACGGGACAATTTACCAATCCCGCCAATCATCCAATCGCATTAACCTTGCGCTCCACTCTCAGCATACGGCGGAGTCTCTCGTGTACAGCGCGTATCCAGAGGCTCTTATTGGTTGGTTCCTGCAGCCGCCGAGCGAGAGAACTACCGACGAGTTACGTGATACGAGATACTACGATAGTACGATAATAATAATTTTCTATGCTGATAATACCGCAATGTGATCGTAACACTACGATTCGCACGCTCGTGCGAACAGATTGATTTTCTTAAATAAAAAAAAAAATTATTTCCTTTCGTAGTTTGTGCATCGTATAATTCCCAACGTCGATTTGCGAATTTAATGTCTTTTTTTTTTCTTCTAAAAACATCAGTATATAGTTGTCGAATGCTGTGTCCGATGAGAAAAATGCATTGCTTCGATTTGCTGCGGCTTCGGAACGATCCACTTTCGGAATTCTTCTATTTTTGGTTTTTAATTAAGAGATTCAATGACTTCATTAAAAATCCAAAAGAAGAGGATTCCGAAATTAACTCGTTCCGAAAACGCAGCAAGTCAAATTGATAAAAAGAAAATGTGTGTTCAAAGTGTCCTTTTCCATGAGTAAAATAAATAAATGAATGAATGAATAAATAGAGAAATTTGGTATTTATGATCGATTTCATTTTTTTTTCTTCACGTTACGGAACTATTTTTCAAGTCGCAGCGGTGTTAGATTCGCGCGTCTATCGTGTGGAAGTTGTGGGTAACTGCTAATCGGTTGTAACAATAAATGACGTGTGTGCATGAAATATCTCGAGTCGGGACAGGTCTCTCGGAAAGCGCTAAGTCAGCATTACGCTTGCCGGCTTTCTTTGCCCTTTTCGACGCTCCCTTCGTAACAACATTGCGGGGAGGAGGGGTGACGAGAGTCTTTCTCGTCGGTCTGCAAACCCACGCCTTCCGCTCCCCTCAATTGACTCTCTCACAAACTATATGCAAACACGCGTACGTACACCAGACGTACACCGCCGCGAGATTGGATAATAATGCTATCGTCGTAACTCTCGTGGATTTGCACGTCGTCTGAGTACGATATAAAATGCACAAGCATACAATCGTTCCGGTGAAACATTTTCATCTCTCGTTGGAAAATCAATCTCGACTTTGCATAAAATTTCTGTCAATCATATAAGCGAGACCGGGTTGTTGACCTTGCGAACTCGGAGGAAAAAATAAAAATTATTTGTTGAACATCAAAATTAAGTTTAAAATGAAAAATAGGCTGGAACAACATTTTTAACTAGAAACAAACACAATTTTAGGAATTTGAGGAAACAAAAAAATAATAATGTATTCGAAATAATTTTTTATTCACTTTCGAGCTGGCCGGATCGACGGAGGTGAGACGGGGGCCTAAAAACGGGACGGTTAAAAAAAAGGGTCAATAAAAAAAATTGATTCTGCACCTGTGCCACTCGGTAGAAAACACGTACAAGGTGCGACAAGTGTTGGCAGTTCGATCCGGGCAGCGAGACCTGCGAAATTTGTCTCTCGTTCGTGTCCAGACGGCAGGGATAGCTTTTGCTATCCCCGGTGTGAACTTTACACGTGAGAGAAAACTGAAATATGAGTAACGGTATCAAAAAAAAAAAAAAAAAAGATAAAAAAAGAAAAGAAAGAAACCAGTGTCTCTACAGTACGATACAGGAGTTTATCCGCTGTAGATAATACTCGGCCGTCGGAGCAGCGTTGAACTATACACATGATACGGTTTAAACTCATTGTGTGTTATAGTTTAAAGCTTTCGCAAATACACTGGGTCGTGAAAAAAAACACACAAAAAAAAAAGAAAAAAAAAATTGGAAATTTATTGTAGCGGACTGGAAGTTTTCGTGCAGAAATTGGTGCATTAAATTTCATAAATGATTCTGATGAAAAATTTATTTGTGTTTACAGTGAAATTAAAGTAAATAATTGCAAGCAAAGTATCTATGTAGTAAAATTAACGCAAATTACATGGTGTCCAGCGATCCTTGAAGTCCTTGATGTCCTGAAACTGTCCTTGAACTTTGCCTATCCTTGAAAAAGTCCTGGAATGTCCGTGAATTTTTTATCTCCGTAAAGTTGAGTTTTTTTCAAACTGCATATTACTAGCGACAATCCTAAAAAAATGTGTATCTCAGATTCGCTGAGACACACATATATACAATGCATGCATAGTGAATAGTTTCTTTTTCTCAACCGATTCCAACGTAAACGAGAACTGTTATCGAACTCAATGTTATTTAGTATGTCACGGGTGATATGCAAATTATAACTTTTTATAAATGTTCCAACACAACCGTTAAATGTCCTGGAAATTGCCCTTGAATTTCCTTGAATTTCGTACGGACTTTTTACTGGACACCACGAATGATTAAAAGTAAATTATCTCTGTTTTAATTATACTGTACATTAAGTTTTCATTACAATTGAGCGTTAAACTTATTAACGCTGGAGAAACGAAGATTGAGAGACGCGACTTCATAGGAACGTTCAAACTGCTAACCGGGCACATGAGATGTTCACATGATAATATACACGAACACACGAAATCAAATTATATATGTTCATATAAAATTCACTAGAAGTTACAAGAAATTTAAAGAATTTATAACATAAGAAAAATGTATTCAGTTAACATGATGCAGATTTTATAAGTGTCGCACTTTCTTTCTGTAAAGTTTAATAATAATAATAATAATAATAATAATAATAATAATAATAATAATAGGTCATGAAATTTAATATACCAGTTTGTGGATAAAAATTGCTGGTACATGAAATTTAATTGAAAAAGAGGAGGCTCAGAGAGACAGAAAGATCGAGGGGAAGGCCGGAGTTAACGCCTGTCAAGTTCCGTCTCTCGAGACGAAAGCCAGTCTAGTCGAGCGGCTCACTCGTTCTCTACCCGAGTAGAAATTGGGATCAGGCTGCCTGATACCTTATTAGACCCTGATAAGGTACAGGTCGTGAAGCATGGCTAAATAATCCTCACTTCAGATGAGGCGAGCCTGATGCGCACCTGATCAGGGCCCGATAACGTACAGGTAGGGACACCTCACTGGATATCCTTGGCTTTTGCCGAGGCTAGCCTGATAGTACCCCGATCAGGGCCTTAGCAGGTGAATCAGGCAAGCCTTCTCCAGGTATGCAATATGTATGCTTGGATGACATTGATTTTGCGTAATGAAAATTCCAAAAAATACTTCTAAGGTATTTGAGAAATAGATAAGTGAACCCTTTTTTCTAATTTCAAATGAATTCGTCAATTTTTTTTTATAGAATTTTCTTACGGTGGAAACAATTTTGAATGTTTTAATAAGTTAATAAGTAAAAAATAATTTAAATAATTCAAACGATTTATCAAGAAAATATTCCTCGATTATTTGCTGAACATTTATTTTTTATTTATTACAATTGTATTACATTACTATTACACAAAATCAACGTTCCTAGCATCTTACATTGATTTTTTCCGATTTTTATTTCATTAGAAAGTGTTCAAAATTCTCAATGAATTTCATTTCTTGCCGGCAATGCATGTGTGACACTTTGTAAAAGTATATTTAGTCGTGTACATGCTTCTACCGGAGCTTAAATGTACATTCGACATTAGATTTCCCAAGTTGAGGATAGCCGAGTTGGTTAAGGCGCCGCCAACGCAGTCCCCATTGGCAAGGTCGCTGGTTCGAGCCCGACCATGAGTGAAAGACTATTAATTTTTCCGTGATTTACATTGTGGTAATTAGTTGATCAGGCAGCCTGATCAGGACCTTATAGGGCAATGGCGTTACATTCCTGATCAGGGCCTGATAAGGGTGCCTTATCAGGACCTGATGAAGCGTTAGGCAGTGCCTGATAGGGGCCTGACGTCGGCCCGTCCGTCATTTCTGCTCGGGTAGTTTACGAGTAACTCTCTCGTCGGGTCGGACGAACGAGGAAATAGAATAAAGTAATATACAACCGGGAACTGATAAGCGGGACGAATCAATCAGTCGTACTCGCGCACACGCGCCAAGCGATAGCCTCCGGAAATGTTGATGTAGCTTCTTTTAACCCATCGGGTGAAACGAACGTGAAATCAAATCAAATTGAGCATTAAAAAAAAAAAAAAAATGACATTTTATTTCCAACAATGATTGGTCATTTTTTGACTTCATTCACTGAGCACTCTCCGTGAGAAACTTCGTTAATCAATGTTGGTTTCCTCATAAAGGAAGCGATATGATTGACGGCAAGGTGAATTAAAAAAATTAGTAAGCAATGACGCGAATGAAATTTTCTCATTCGCCCTTGATTTTTTAAATTAATTCACGAAGCACTCATTGCAAGAAAATTTGTTATGCAATTTTGCATTTCTCACAGAGGCAGTCTCATGTGAATGAGTTTTTAAAAATAAAAAAAGATAAAAAATGAATAAGCAACATTTAACTGGCTCGTTTATCTGCTCAAAGACAGCTTTGTGGCTTTAGTTCGATTATAATCTAGCCCGAACTGACGATTCTCACGCGATAAGGAAATCAAGGCTGAATTTATATTCGTTAGCATTTAGTTTTTCCCCTCGTAGATCGATCGGCTTCAGAAGTTTCCTATCGTCACGGTTATCACCAATAGTGATTACCTTTTTTCACCACATGCTGTATCGGTCCGATAAATCATGATGAAGTAATTCGTAGTTAAACCAGCTAGAATACCGGGAGCCAGGATTGTTGCAATTTTCTAGAGTGTGCATCCCTTTCGCGGCCACGATAAACGGAGCCGAGTTAAGAAGCTTGAAAAATATATGAGCGCACCGAAGAGCTCTCTTGCATTGAAATTCACTATACCATTTTGGCGAACGTGAAAGCCATCACTTGCTATATCGCTCGATTACCTGGAATGCCTTAGGAAATTTGAAAAAGAATCGCTTCCCCTCAATCGCCGTCAGGAAGGAAAAATATTGCCAGCTTGGATCCGTCGTAGAGAAATTCGCACTGTACAGGAGGCGTACATGCGACCACCGAGGCAAAGAGATTTCCCCGACGTCCCTGGGACGAGTTGTATCTAATACCTCCGGAACCTTTCCGGATTTCTTTATTCTACGCCCCATTATGAATGGTCATGATTCAACGAATGTTTCTTCAACCATCCTCCTCTTCCATTGTCTCTTACGCTTTCGCTTTCGCTTTCGCTTTCTCTTTTTCTTAGTCTTTCTCTTCGTCTTCTTATTCATCATCATCATCTTGATTATCATGTCTATCGTTATTGTTCGTACATTCGGAGGGATATACGATGCAAGAATATCGAGCAAGCTCGATATCCGTGGAGTAGTTTATGGGGACGATCGCGATAAACGTTTTCTACGTGGGTTGAGTTTCATCGGGGATCAAAGGGCTCTCGGATCGGAACGAAAGTGGCGAACGAGTTGGGAGGTATATATAGACGAGGAAGGGGCTACAATGATCGTCGGGTATCCCACATGGCCCCTCCGTGAAATCGGGCGTGTGCGATAAGCGATATCGGTATAAGTGAAACCGATGCAAGGAGGAGGGGAGAACGAAGACCATCGAGTATGGTAACATCTGCCGATACGACACGACGGCACAGCAGAGGGCGTTCCTCGAAACTCGATTACTCTCGTCCACGTCGTAATGCAGATACGTGCGGGAACACCGACGAAGGTACACTGCGAAGCGACCCCGGACTCCTCAAGCTGCTTCGTATCGATGGAATCAAAGTTCGCAACGTTGTCAGCAACGAATACTCTTTGAATTATTTTTAGTACCTCAATTAGTCTCGGACCTCCGCATGAAGTCTCAGGAAAAAGTAATAAAAAGTCAGGAAATTTTATTTTTGTAACACGTGCACGAAAAGTCCCGCTTTTCGTGCCTGTAAAGTATGGCGAATTTGGCGCTTTCTAGCAGAGGATGGGCGAAAACTTTTTCGGCACACTTTTTTCACATCCTAGCTACTTTTGCGCACCCTTTTTTTAACACTCTAGCTACGTTTTTGCACACTTTTTTTCACATCCTAGCTACTTCCGCGCAGACTTAGCTGGTAGCACTATAGGTATTTGTTTGCACGCACTTTACAGGCACGAAAAGCGGGAATTTTTGTGCATTTGTCACAAAAAGTAATATGCGATACTTGTACGAAAAAGCGGTCACCCGACGGCGAGTGCGAAGTAGGCGGCACTCGCCTTCTCTCGAGCTACAAGCGTCACTCGGCTTCTCTCGATCCGGCTCGTGCAGCAAACTTTACAACCTTCGATGAAAAACGGCTTTTCCCTACTAGTATCGCAAAGTACTATTGCACCATTTTTTCATGTTTATGAGAACTAAGTCTCCTCTATAAGCAAAAAAAACTTATTTGTAAAAACCAAGAATAATTTATCATGTAAAATAGGACGAGCATGAAGTGTATTGTGGAATTCCCTATTTAAAAAAATGTTCGTTTTTCGTAATTTCACTTATTTAGCTTCTACCTGAGTTTTTAAAACGGAAACGTGCGTCTGCTGTAAGGCACGAACTTTTTTATGCCGTTGTATAAAATTTAAACAGATGGGTTGCTTCTTGTCAAATACGATACGGAACATTATAAGAGCAAGAATGCAAATTAGATTTTTTGAAAAATTATAAATGTCACAAAACTGAGATCCCTCGACAGGTTATTACCAAATTTAATAACGAAAATTGTTTGATGTTAGTTTACTTCTGTAAAATATTCAGTCTGATAACAGTGATAACTCAAAATTTGCGAAAGCTAGAGCGCAAACACACTTTTTTCGAAAAGTTCGAAATCTGATAAAATCTTAATGAATGTTTCAATTATTGAGTAAATTCTAATAGAGGCACCCAACTGCGATACACGAGTGCCAAATTTCAACCAGTTTGATAAAGCCCTTTTTGAGTTACACACGGTTGAATTTTATACGCAGGCACGCACTTGCTATATTCTTTAGTCAACAAGTTTTTTCCTTCGCATTTGTGAAATATAGAAAATAAATTTCACATTCTAGCAAAATTAAAAGTAGCATCCACTAGAAAAAGAGCACAGTTCCGACCGAATAAAAATGTTATGATAATTTAAAAACCAAAGACATAGCTTCCTAATTATAGCTTTTTATCAAAGAAGCAATGATTAACAAATAGTAAAGATGCGATAACGGTATGTACAACGGTATGTACAATAGCCGCACCTTTACTATTCGCTATCATTTGTAACCACGATAGCCTTAGACTACGAGAGTATGAAATCCCCTCCCTTCCCTCTATCCCGCTCCTTTTCCTTCCCCTCGCCCGCGATTCCCCCTGCCCCAAACCCGAAAGAAGTCAGCTTCAATCTTATTAGCCATCAATAATTTAAAAAAATAAAAAAAAAAATAAAAAATACAAAAAAAATTGGGGAAAATATTGTTAAATACCATAAAAGGGGTATGATCCTCAAACAGAAAAAGTCAGCCTGATACTTGAACTGTATTGTTTAACTTTTAAAGTAAGTCTGCACCAAATTTTACTAATTCATTACCGTTGTAAATTATCTACGCGACATGTACTTTGATACTGAGCGCGCAGCACGACGTGCGTGCGGGTGCCTTAAAAAATATATCCCGGAGGGACTTTTTTCGAGGGGTTTGGGGGTTGACCCCTCACATGCCCCTAAAAGGCCAAAGGGTGCCGAGGGATTCGTTTATATATGACTGTAACAATTGACCGACATATAACAATTACATTACCGGCATATAACAAATGATACATTACATATTACTTCCATGTTATATACCTGTTATATGTATATCACAAGAATAACATCGTATCATTACATGTACCTTGTGTATTGCCGTAACAAATCGTGTTGATTGGGACGTATGGGTATTGGGTATTGTGTGGTTACACCGATCCTCTAAGGGTTACGGGCTCCTTCACTTCTCTCTTTCCTCCTTCCTTATCCGTTGTCACCGGTACGATTCCTGGGTCCGGAGCTTCGTGGCGTCTCGTCAGGTGTCAGTAGTCGCGGATATACGGATATAGTCGTAGTTCATACGTCCTATCTCCGGAGCTACGTCCTCGTCCGTTTTCCTTTCACCTACGGGACTTCAGTCTCGGTTACCGATCCTGCGACACTTTCCAGTCATTCGGTATCCCATAACGAGGCGCCGCACCTTTCCTCTAGACCTACTATTATAGTGGGTTCCAAACCACTTTTTCACAGAAAAATCGAACCCGGGCTTACTTACTGCGTGTGAGTCGCGCTCCGATCCACTCGGCCACGCTCACCCTTCACAGGGACGTATGGCTACGTATAACTAACAGTTACTAACTGCGTCTCTGGGCTGGACTTATTAACCCTCCTCTTCTCGATAGAGCCTCAAGAAAGGGAACGAAGCGATGTTAGCATCTGGCAATAATGACTTATATCAATGGTCTAACATTAGGAGGTCTATATACTTATGTGCAGCTTATATAACATTATTGCATTATATCACCTATACGTTCCGCTTGCAGCTGCTTATCTACCGTCTCCAATGTCTTTTTCATTTCTACGTTCATCCAATGATAATATGACTTGCAGTGCCAACTCGGGTATATTATTTAATGGCGTACACTTATCCAATACCAGTTGCCGCTACAGACCATCAACTATGTAAATTATCTAACACTATATTATCCATGGGGTTTACTTGCACGCAACCGTGAATTATATGTCGTCAATTTCGAAACAATTCAACCCAGTAATTTGTCATTGTTCACAATCACAGTATTCGTGTCGTTCAGTTAGTTACTGTAGGTCGCATACTACGCTTCTTAAATGCGTGCGTTCAGCATCACATAGCATCGATATATCGTGAATAGTCATGAAAAACGAAGGAAAAACGCAGAAAAATCCAAACAATACTTCTCCAGAGTCTATCGACATATATAATAGTGAATACTATAGTATCAATAAATGGATGCTCCTCTTAATTGGCCAGTGGCCCTACCAAGCTCCTCTAGAAAAAAAAATGAGGGTTTTTTTTGCCACTATTATGTAGCTGTAGTATGATAGGGCCTCAGGTAGACCTCATAATAACAATTTTTCATAAGTACAATATTCTAAAGATACGGTTATGTGGCTCTGTTATTATCTGTGTCTTAACATAGGTTTTTTATTTAGACACGGGCGATGGTTCGTTCATGGGGGCGATTAGATAGCTTTTCCGAGTGTTTTTCACCTTTAGGAACCCATATGATCTGCCTTATCAAGCTATTGAATTTCATGCTTGAGCAGGAGAAGGTGAGGAAAACGTAAATTGTCCCAATCTGAATAGAACCCATTGGAATTGAATCTTAGCTTTCCTTTGAAGTTAAAATATCTTCTCGATGAAACGCGATATAACTGGGGAAACGCAGAAAATCTATCGCACATAAAAATTCTTAAGAAATACGGAACGAGAGGAAGACTGTGGTCAATTGTGTGGTTATGTTAGTTGAACAAATATATTAAATTATTATAATTAAATAAAAGGTCTAATGAAAATATTCAGTTATTTCCTTACAGCAATCGTATACGTCATTTTAGCCTTCTGGCTGTCACTGGCAATGATGCCGAAATTACTGGATGCCGTCGACTCGTTAAACGAGTCACGTCCAACATTTGACGTTATTCGGACAGATTACGGAGTCGATCAGGATAAGTACTGGTGGTGGATTCAACTTCATGTCTGGTCGTGTACTCTAGTATTTCTCGGAGTCACACCGGCCATTGATGGATTGTACATGGCTTTTGCACAACATATTTGCGCAATGTTTGAAATATCCAGGTGATTTTGCCAATACTTATTATAATGGTAGAAAATGATTGTAGTCTATGTCAAAACTTTGCACTTTCGTTCTGAGAATGGGTTAGTTGGTCGAAGATTCCTTTAATTGGATATCGCAAAATCTGCTGGATGCGATTGGGCACGCTTAGACGCACATATCTCAATTTGATGTATGTGACAGTTGGATAGTGTGACAATATTCTAATATTGGACTAGTATATCTGTCAATTTGATATACCCTTGTGATACAGATACCCCAATTTTCCCCCAGACGCAGATACATCAACTTTAGATTCCTGCGCGCTTTGGCGCGCAGGATTGGGCACGCCTCGGTGTGCCCAATTGCATCCAGCAGATTTTGCGTTATCGAATTAAAGGAATCTTTGTCTCGAATGTCTTACTGTCTGTCTATTTTTACACTTTTATAACTAAGCCATTCCCAAAACTAACGTACAAAGCTCTGACATGCTGTAGAATAAATGTCTACTATCATTATAACTATACAGTTGATTCATCAATACGCAACGGAAATACTGGAATTTATCATTCGATTATCCAATTTTAGAGGTATTTTTCTACAGATATGATCTGGAGAATATAATACAAGACGATGAAGATGTCGATGTAGTGCTCAAGCCCGATATCCATGAAGATATTTATTATCATGATGTCGTGTCTTGTATCAAAAAGCACAAGCTCATAGTAAAGTAAGTAATGGAATTATTATTAATATTCCACTTTAGTGGGAGATAAAAAGCGATAGATAGACGTCAGGGCACCTATATTGCGACGGTTCCCGGCGACCGAAGACTTTCTTCCTGGCCCTATGGTTGTCGCCCCACGCAATTTGTTTGTTGCCTGATTCTATGTGGCGGAGCCGGGAGCAGATCTACCGACCGTTTCCCGGTTTCCGTGATATGCAGGATGCAGGCGTGCGACCGTTGTTCGTTGTACGCTTTTTGGCGCCCTTTGGCCCGTGCTTAGCGGGGAGCTAGCAGTGCCAGCCGTTTCCCGTTTATCGAGGGGAGCAAAGTGCGGAGTCCTCGACCCGTTGTCCGTTTCAGGACGGGGGTCAAAAGGGTTCCCTAACTCGTCGTCCAGTCTTATCTGCTCGGACTCTGCAAACGTCTCGCAGCTGAGACCTAGAGACGATAGAGATCATGACGTCCGAGCGCGCAGCATGTAGGGTAAGTCGGGGTAATATGGCCATGGTTTTTTAAACAATGAATATTGGAGGTTTAAAGTTCAAAAAACTTATACATTTTTGTTGTAACCAACTCTAGAAACATCGAACTAAAGTAACTAACTCGGAACTTTCGATATTTTCGATGCGTGATTTAATTAATTGCAGCTCTATAAATAAGTATTTGCGACCGGACGTCTCACTCGGACACTACGAGTGACATGGCCACAGCAATAACGGTAGCCAATTAGGCCTAGAGAAACAACGGAATCGCACAAAACATGTTATACTATATATGTTGTCTGCATAACCTACAGAAAGACAATAAATTCTTCTGCCAAATGTTTCAGATGCTAAACTAAAAAGAAAACAGTTTTACCGGCCAAATCACCCGAATATTGCGGTCGAGATGGCCACGAGGCCCCACCATTGACGTGGCCATCTCACCCGCAATATCCAGGTCATAAGGCCACCGCTCGCTACTGCAAGTGATGGTCCACCACCATTGACGTGGCTGTCTCGCCCGCTATCGCGGGCGGTGGCCCACCACCATTGACATGGCCATATCCCCCGGAAAAAGGGTGGTCATCTCACCCATTTCCCGGGAAAAATATCCGCTGTTTAAATTTAGGGAAGAAAGTAAAAAAAAAAAAAAGAATAGAGTCACTACGCGCCAATATTTCCTTAAAACATCTAGGTAACTATAATGTGCCATATTGATTTACGAACAAAGTTATGATTTAGTATGTCTCCAGAGCGCTACAAATATAGCTCGAGAAATGTCTGGCTACCGCGAAATAGGAATTCACCGCTCGTACTGATCCTTGCACTTAGAATTTTATAATCTTTGGTGTAATCATATTGTATCTACACATACTGAAAACTGTGCAAACAGCAGCGCAATTAATTTGTTACGTTAAAAGATATTTCGGGTGACCACGTCGCCCGCCTGGCCATCTCACCCTGATTTGCCCTACTAGAATTATTTAATCTTTATTCTGCCAATGTACAATCTTTGCAGCTCGCGCGTTCCGTCCCGCTTCTCGAGGCAAGTGGCTGTACAGCCCCTCTCTTCAGGGTCGCCGGTTCTCCGATTCGCTAGTCTGCTGGTGGGGAGTCAGACAGTGGAGGGGAGACTGTTAGGGCCGTCGCTTCGGCGCGCGTATTCAAACCGTTGCAATATATTAACTTTCACGATGCTATTATCAAGACAATTATGTACATTTTTCCTTATCAAAGGTATGTAAGGAACGTAGCGTCCACGAATGAAGCGTGTCTTCTTTGCATAGTAGGACTCAATATGGTGGTTTTGAGTGTCACGGGTTATCAGGTAGGTAATTGTTCGGTTTTGTGTAACTTTTCTTCCCTATAATTTTAATCATCTTAGTGCAGGCGGTTGCAGAAGGTAGTGACACTGCCGCAACTCTGAGATTCGGAATGTTTAGTTTCGCCCTATTAGTTCATCTTTTTGTCATCACGTTACCCGGCCATTGGATAATGGAATGCAGTTCTTTTTTTCCGGACTCTGTGTACGTACAGTACCAGAGGACATAAATTGCAGCACATCCAAAAAATAATCTGCAAATTTGTTGTATAATACAGTTACAACTGTAGATGGTATATGATGTCCTTGAGAACAAGAAAATTGATAATTCTCATTATCAGAGCGAGTATCGAGCCTTGCGTCATTACAGCCGGAAAGATATACGTCATGTCAATTCAAAACTTCTGCGGCGTAAGTTACTTAACTACTTAATGGCTTTTATTTTCCATTGAATAATCTCGATTTATCTGCATGAGTTATTACATTTATTTAAGGTGTTACAAACGTCGATGTCTTATCTGACCATGCTCACTTCAATGCAGTGATACTGCATGATACTGAATACAAATTCCCAGACTTTCTGCGAAAAACTGTCAATTGTAGAGAATTGTAGATGAATATATTTTTAATGTATTGAGCGCATAAATCACTCCCTTACGATTATGTAGTTGTAACTACGACCTGTTCCAAAAAAATATGTTTATTGAAACAATCTTAGAAAAAAAAAAAAAACGAAAAAATATTCTATCACATGAGTCAAGTTATGGTAAGTATATTTATACTGATCTGTATATATATATATATATTAAGTACAGAAATCATGTAGTTAAAAAATGAAGAAAAACAATTGAACCATTACTTTCTTTCTATATTAAACTTAAAAATACAACAAGACAAAAAAAAACTTGATGCGCCTGTGGAATACAAATAAACTGAGTTTAGCGAATCAAAATAAAGCACGAAGTTTTTTTTGTCAATTTTTTTTTCTTACTGTGTTTTTGAGTTAAATATAAAAGTTTGAGTTAAAGAAAAAAATTGATTTTTTTTTCTTTATTGCTCTCTCATAGAGAAAGCTATTGCCTGACAGCTTTAAAATAGTGTGAAACATGGAATAATGTGAGTTTTAACTGGCGTCCGGATATATGTGCGTGTGCGTGGGCGTGTGCAACAAACTTACATCGTTCAAAATGACTATAACTCGAAAACGGTTTGAGACTGCCCGGTGAAAATTGGTCCACTGGTTGGCTACTGGCACCAAAATTGGTCCATTGGTCCACAAAAATGGATCCACAGTAGAGTGGTCATGTCTTTTCATGCAGTGCAATTTTGATGCAGATTAAGGCCGAAGTAGAGATTTTACGCAATTTTTAATTTTTTTTTTTTTTTTTTTTTTTTAATGTCTGGTATCTCTAACTTGAGTAAATTTTTAGCTATCATCCTAAAACTACACACGAATATAATGTTTTCATCAAAGACCTTCGGTATTGAATATGTTCGAAATCTATCTAAGCCAGTGGTTCTTAACCTGTCGTGTATTTTGAGGTTTCATGGATCCCAGGTTAAGAACCGCTGAGCTAAGCGGTCAAATTCTATGGGACTTTTATTTTTTTTTTTGAAAAATTACTGAAATCGGTCTAATTCGAGTAGACATGAGCTTAAATTTGATACGGGAATGGGCTAACACTACAATGTTTCGTATTAAATTTGCCAAAAAACGATCCAACCGTTTAAATTTTATGCGATTTTGAAATTTTTGAAAAATTTGTTTTTTACGCCTGACACGATTTTCTCAATTGAAAATCACATTGAGAATAAAATGAGTTATAGTTTTGTAATGAGCGGTGAAGAATAGATTAAAAATTGTCTTAAAACGACGAATTCCGCAAATTTTAGTTTGTGATTTCCTGCAATAAATGTTGGTATACATTTTGCCGTTTTTAAATTTATGAGGTGTAGACATTTTGTATGGTACGAAAAAAGGCGCAAAGTGATTTGCGAATGGTTTTTATATAATTAACTAGAAAATACTATTTAAAAACGTTGAAAATTGATATTTTAAAATCGCTTTTTCACAAATTTCCTTTATTCGCACAGCTTCCTCTATGAGGATGCCAAAAATACAGAAAATGTTTCCTCATAGAAGCTTCGCGAATAAAGGAACATTATGAGATAGCAATATGAAAATTTCAATTTCCAACTTTTTTGACAGTATAATTACTATAGTCAGTAAATACAGATCTGTATAAATATGCTTACCACACCTTGGCTCATGTGCTTTAATTAATTTTCGATTTTTTTTTGTTCTTCGTTTTTAAAGATTATTTCGACGACATATTTGTGTTGGAAAAGATAAATTTTTTAAAATATTTGGCGTACCTTCTTTAATTCTCTTGAAAAGAAGTGTATTTTTTATGTTCATTTCAATTATTTTTATTATATGAGAAGTACTCCTCACCTATACGAGGCTCAGGTTCTTCGACTAAAACAATATATTTATCGCTATGAAATTTGGTTAAAATACCCTCCGAAGAGGTGGGCCAATCGCTCGATAGTCCTATCACTGTTTCTCCACTATGTATCGATTGAAGTAAAAAATAATCAGTTGTTCGTATTACTTGGACTTATGTCGGAGCATATGGTCTAAGTCCAGAAATGTCCTATTCTAAGTTCCGTCGTAGAAGCAACAATATAACATCGTATATCAGCGATCCCCGCGCCTACGTATAATCGTAGCTGATGCGCATAATCCACGTCATTACCGACTTCGTCAACACCATAATTTCATTTACCGGCGCGTGGCGTGAATTTTACTTTAAAAGGGTGAACATTTTTTTCAAGGATTAAAAACATCCGACTACAAAATGAGTTTAATAAATAAATTGGATTAAACAGTTCTATAATTCTAACTCGATCGTTATAGTGTGACGTCATATTTGCAAAGTGATATAAGTCCGGGATATAATTTTCTACATATTGTCTCTCTCAGATACAATTTTCTAATGTTATACAACTTTCTGAATGTTGTATCCCTCCAACGTGTCGTTTCTCTCCAATACAATTTTCTATGCATCATTGCTCGCGATCTACTCTCTAAATGTTGTATCAGAGCGGAACAACACATAGAATAGAATAGTGTTGTTTTATTCGTGTCCTGGGGCAAGCCCCCTGAGGACACCGTGCATCAGTACATACAGCAACGCTCACAGAGGGGAAAAACCCGACATGCAGTAACGAGAAATAATAACAGTAATAAGAAAGAAATAACAAAGAATAATAAAAAAAAAATAATAAAAATAGAATATTGTATCGCAGAATTGTATAGATGGCAAAATTTAAAAAGCATAAAATTCAATTAAATCCTTTTTTTTAATTCCCTTCTATAAGAAAAAGGTTAATAAAAAAGTAGCTTCAAAAAAGGATTAAATAATTCATGTATATAACAATAATTAATATTGCCAGTAAACAATAATAGTCATAATTAATAATAAAGAAGAGTAGCATTATTAATAAAACGTAATTCATGCGTCGTAATGTTCGCTACAGTTGGGAGACGGCATCCGTACACAGTTCTTCTATATCCATACAAATAAACTTGGTAGCAGAATATTATCATATTACAAAAATCTGTTGTGAGGGAAGACGTCTCCAGACTGTAGGGAACATTATGGATGAATTGATATAATCACGATTAATTAATTAAGCTATTGTTGTTTACTATTATTGTTTGCTAACAATATAAATTATTGTTACATACATTAATTATTTCATCCTTTTTGAAGTTACGTTTTTATTTACCATGTTTCCCCCTTTGATTTCTCACTATTCAAATATTATATTTCAATCAACAATATTTATGATTTAAAACAAATAGTACAGAGCGTCAAAAATAGGTGATTAGTCATTATAAAGATCGGGGAAAAATGAATTTTACACGTCCGACACATACGTTTGCACAAATTCAAGAAAAATAATTAATGACGGTTAAAAAGAATATCCGATATATTCACGAAATTTCATTTTCAAGTTTTTTTTTTACAGAAAAGTTATTTCACGTTGTTTTACACTTATTGCACAATTTTTGACGAGATTTTCACATTTTTTTAAATAGAAAATTATTCTCACTTCTTTAATCACAATCATAAGTTTCCTTTAAAAAAAATGAAGAAAAAAAAAAACAATTTTTCAACAAAAACGTTCCTGTCAGGTAAATTATTTTGCCGACCAACTAACTGTGGCAGTCGAAATACGAGCCAGTTGGCACGCCGAATACACGATATAAGAACGGCGAATAGACGCGAGGACTCAACATTACAGGACACTTTGTAATATTTTCGGACCTCGTGAGAGACACGATGCTCATCTCTCAGCATCTGCCGATCAGTTACGATCATAACTGGGTGTGTTGGAATGATCGTGTCCGAATTATACCATCAAAGTGTCATGGGAATTTCGATCCGATGCTTCGTTTCCGAGAAAACCGAGAATCGAGGTTCCATTTTCAGCATATTAGCGTAAGTATACTCGATGGCGACTTTCTTAGAAATCTTTTTTCTTAAGTACTTGGCGTCGAAACGCTACCGAGTCGCTTGACAAACGTAAGGCTCTTATCATGCATATAGAATTTTACACCAAATTACGACATTTCACTCTCCACTCTATGTCGATGTCAATTTCACTGTTTGCTTTTTAGTTTGCAGGAGGTTTACTTCTGTCGCTACGCTTATCGGCATTGTCGTTGTTTCTCTAACAATAAACTTCGTGTGTCACTTCATCACCGTCACATACGACATCCGGACCTTACCGCAGTGAAATAACACAAAAATCTTGCATTACTCGATATTTCGAGTAATGCAAGAGCAGAATCATCGAGCAGAATCATAAAAACAAGTAAGTTTGAGGTAAATTGTCATTTGAATCTCACAGTTGCAGAGTTTGACAGTTTACTGCGAAGAGTATTCATTGTCGATAACGTTGCGAACTTTAGCTATTTATGTCGGAATGAACTTTTATTTCTCATACAAAAATCCAAAATTGTTTTCATATTCGGACACTCGTCGAGTCAATAGAAATTCAAAGATTTTCCAAGGTCTTCATTCGGCAAACCTTTGCAGCGTTGTAATCTTTGAAAGATGAAAATTCTCCACACGATTATTTGCTTTTACTGGCAAAGTTCCCTTTATGAAAAAGCCAAGTGACAAAAAAACAGAATAATAAAAGTAAAAAAGCTTCCTCTATGAGGAAGTAGAAAGACCCGAAAATCCGTTATGAAACATTTCGATGTTAATTTACAACAAATTAGTGTTAATGAGAACAAAGGATAAGTAAAACTGTACATTGTGGACGTGGGTCTTTGCTTAATTGCTCCTACCTGCGGGTGTGCAGTGTCTGTCGGTCTGTGTAAGTTCTGTGTAAGTTCTGTGAAAGACATGAGACGGGTCGTCAAGGATACACCGACGTGCACAGAGACAGGCCATACACCTAATTATAAAGGCAGTAAGCCGTCGACACGTTGCACAAATATTGAGGCAAGTGTAGAGCCGCGAACGAGTAGGACAGTACTGTGTATAATAGAGAAACACAGTACGAACAGTACTGTGTTTCTCTATTCTCTCTATTGAGTGCTCTCCGACGTTCTCGTCACTCGGTCTGACACGTTCGGTACAATACCACATGGTGTATGGACCGAACGCAAACCTGAAACCGGCCTTTTGGGCCACGAGAGAGGCATTTGCACAACGCTCGTCACGGTCCGAAAGGCTGCTGGGTAATACAACAGTTTGGCTTACCACAGCGTCTCCGATGAAGACCGACGAGATTATGTGTGCTTCGTGCGAATGGCGGTCCGAAGGGCGTGCATCCAAAAGTGTTGAGGCAATACTTTTTTTTTTTACATTGATGGGTGGAAATATTTGTATTAAGACGTTGAAAAGCATTTTTTCTATTACATTTATAGTAATGATACGTGTCAATATATGTTATCGTGAAAGATCATTAATTTGCGAAAGGTTGCGATTCTCCTCCACACAAAAAAGGCTCCAACTGGTCTCTTTACCAAAACTGTTTTTCCCGCTTCAATTTTTATTTATTTTTATTGGATTTTATGCAATATGATTCAATAAAAACAATACAACTGGGGAATTCCACGAAACTATCATATATATTGTAACGGGCCGTCCTTACCCCCAGGTAGAGTCTCGCGTTTGGCCGTGAGATGACGAGTCGGCGGAGCTCTCGCGCAAGCGGAGTGTTCCCCGAGTCGCTATAAAGACTCTACATATCCTACCCTCGAGGTTCCTATCCCACTCCCGATACTGAACCATTCCTCACAAGTCGCCGTGCGGTTAAAGAGCACGGCGCAATTTTATTATTTTATGCTTCTGAAGTAATTCAGAAGCATTGAGCGCCGGCTTTGGTTATGGCAACCTGAGATCCAGTGGCTTCTACGGGATGTCTTGTCTGGTTTGACACCTTCTGTTCGCAGACTGTGGAAACGGTGTACCACGACCGTTTACACTAGACAAGTCTCCCGTCCTCCCCGTAGCTCAGGGATAAAGGAGTAAGAAGCATTTTTTTGTACAAGGAGAGTATTTAGCCTTGAACGCCGGGTCGATCCATGGTCCCCGGATTGCAGGGATAAATAAATCCATCAAAAATAAACCTCCTCCACACCTTATCCAGCCGGTCCAGTAACGAACTCTTACCTTCCTTTTGGAAGAAGAGAGATCTAAAAAATCGTGAGTTCGATATTCCGGTCCTCTGGAATATCGAAACGTTTCAATATACATATATAATCTCGCCAACGAGTAATTAATTTAGCAGGAATTCCGGTGACGGTGGCGGTGTGACTCGCGCTCGTCTCGGACTTTGGAGTTGAACGACGCAAGTTCGTTCGTCTGCCACACTCTTATTCATACTCCGATCATTCGCGCAGTATCTCTTACGTTCGGCGAAAGAAGAATATGGACGTGAGACCGTATAATGTAACGAATAAGAAAATAACATTCCGACGATGATATATTTTTCATTACGACTTTCGAACCTTCGCCCATTATGATATTATCATATTTTAATTATATTTTCAACGGCTCAGATGCAAGGATTGCACGGACACTAAACTGACAAATACTCGTCGATGTAAAACAAAAAAAAAGAATGTTAAAAAATATATAAATAGGTGTGCGTATTATTAATCCTCTTGGTCGGACAATATCTCGAATGCGAATGAATTTTCGTATGCAATTAACAGTACGATGGAGTGCAAATTGATAATGAACCAATACCGCGGAGCTTCGCAAATGCTAGCGCAGGCGAGTTGCCGCGGTATCGAGTTGAGAGCCAATTCGCAAAGAGCGCTGGTCTCACGCGAACGAAGATAATTTAAT
Source organism: Amblyjoppa proteus (assembly GCA_963922035.1). Classification (NCBI taxonomy): domain Eukaryota; kingdom Metazoa; phylum Arthropoda; class Insecta; order Hymenoptera; family Ichneumonidae; genus Amblyjoppa; species Amblyjoppa proteus. Next base: position 46,415,226 of record OY998229.1, read on the forward strand.
TTGCATAGAGATATCGCGACAAGCTAACCGCTACAGACTGACGTGGCCCGGAGCTGCGTACTATTTTATACTGTGTATAATCGGCCGCGGGATGCGCGGAGGCCACCTCGTTTATACGAATTACTTCGCTCATTCGAACAAGACCGCGCATTTATGTCGGAAGAGTTTATAGTACGTGATATCGGCTGCCGCGATTTCAAACAGCGGAAGATACGCCCAGTCTCTTACGCAGTCCTTGGAACTTGATAATCTTGTTCGCTTCCACTCTGTCCGTTCTCGTAGGGCTTCATCTCTTCGTCTCTTGCTCGTCCATTCGTTTGTTGTCGCATCGCTTCTCTCATATCCAGAATATCATCTTTTTGGCCTTCTCTGCCTTTTCTTCTACTTCTAATTTTGCTTATGCTTCTTCTTCGTCGTGTTCTTCTTTTGCCTCTTGTTCTATTTATAGTGTTCTTCCTTTGACTCTTCTACATCTTATTCTTCTTTCTCCTCGTCTTCTTCAGCATCGTCTTTGTCGTTTGTCCCTTCTTCTTCATCGTCTTTTGCCTTTACTTCTCCTTCTTCTTCATCATCATCATCATCATCATCATCATCATCATCATCATCTTCTTCTTCTTCTTCTTCTTCTTCACTGTACCTCTCCCCCGGTCGAGTTACCGTGAGTAAAGACCCTGAGAGATAAGAACCAGCCAGCCAGCCAGAGGGGAATGATCGTCGTCTTTGCGGGAAACTAAAGACCTCGCTCATTTTCCCCAACCTACACCCTGGTACAAAATGTAAAGGCTTAAAATGCCCGAGGTAGCTCCCGGAGAGAGGGCAACGGGTGGGCATTATTCATAATTTCGTAATTTTGTCCTTCCATCCGCATTGGCACGCATTGCGACACAATAGTCAATTTGTCAAGGTCTCAACCTTCCGACATCGAGATAAATTCAAGTACAACTGTCAGTCCGATTAGCCGATCAACCGACATCTTCATAATAAAAGAAACTGTTCCTCTCAGTTATCGAAATTCATTTAATCAAACGGACATTCCCAGATAGCAACAAATAGGCAGCATATATCCGCATGGGATGGTGAAAAAACTGCGGCATATGCGTCCGCAATTGTCTAGACTTATTTGCTTGAGTCATGGTTATTTTGGGTGGAATTAAAATAAAAAAAATATTTCTTATAAAATTTAGGTGCCTCCATCGATTCTCACAAAAAGTCAATATGAAGGATCGTTAGTGCTGGTCCATTTGTGTATTATATCTTAGAATGATACATTGAAGCTTAAATGAATCTGAGTTTTGACCCAATTTTCGGATAAAATTAAAATCCAAAAATGCGCATTAATTTTTATGATGTGCTACCGTACACGACGGTGGGCGAAGGTGTCCGCAATTCTCGTTGGGGGAGAAACTTGGGAGATTCTATCAGTCGTTCTCAGACACGGAAAAGTTGAATTGGTTCGGTTAAGCGAATGTATATAATCGTGTCGTGTGAGTGCGCAACCCTCATTCCTCCAACTCCTATTTTTTTTCGTCTTCCTGGTAGATATCGAGCGCAAGAGACTGTGGGCGTCAAGCAGTCTGTCATTCCGCCATTGTCGCGAAATCGCAAAAAAAAAAAAAAAAAAAATTGGTTGGATGGAGCGAGTGTATGCGCACGCGTTAGAGAGGGTTTCTTGGGAAATTGTGGAATCCGCAGGGACCGGAGATTCGAGCTGGAAGCAATCGTGGGGGATGCACAGAACCATCGAGTGGATTGGAATGGATGGGAAGCCGTGGAAAGTGGCGTGTAAAATGGCGAGTGCTTTGTCAACTCGCAAATTGAAGTTGTTTGCGATCTGGGAAGTTAGTGAGCTGTGGTCGCAGTTCGGGTGGGGTTCTTCCGGATCTCTCCACTTCCATCCGCGATCGCTCTTGTCCCGGGCAACGCACGACGATGCGAAACTTTAATTGCGTATTAATACCTGCCTAATTGGCCGTCGGGAGGCCCGCGAAGTTGCGTTAACTGTCGTTAGTGCCAGGGGAGATAGTTTTGTACGCATTGTGCGGAGGAACAGCGCCGGCTTCGTGTTCGTTGAGGGAGGAGCGAAGAACTTCGAGGGTTTGAACGCCGGCTCTTGGAACTCGAGCAATGAAGAACGCGGAACACGATATCTCTCGTCGATCGAAAGCATAGGATTCCGGGAAAGCGGGTGCAATGGTGCGCAAGACTCTTTTCTCGAGCGGAATTTTCTGCTCATGCACGGAGAAAAAGAATTCTATTTCTCTAACAAATTGCAGATCGTTAATAATTTATTGTTGCTAGTGGAAAAATATTTGTTACTACAGCAAAATTATTTGCTTCCAGAGAAAAGTTTTTGTTGCTATAGTAAAATATTTATTGCCACAATAAAATAATTCATAATTCCTATATTAAGTAGTTAAATTTTCTTCAATAAAGGGGCGGCGTCTGACATTTTTCTGATTTCTTTGACGAATATTAAATTCTTCGACATTTTCAGGATCACCAGGTTCTTTTTTCTGACAGTCGTACCTTGACCGTATGTACAGTACAACTTCGCTTATCCGACCTTCGATTAATTGAGCCTCCGCATTATCCGAAGCACCCAACTCTTCCAAGCCCTCCGCGTTAACCACGGTGTAGGCTCCGGATAATACGGAATACTCAAATAAAAAGGAAACGGATAAACCAACAATGACCACGCGCGTAATCCGTAGTCCGTAAATGCAACTTTGTTGCATACACGCTTAAACTTGTGCAAGTTTGCTTTATATTGCAAGTTGCAAATACAATGCTTCCGATTTTAGAGTCGATGGGTTATGTTAATATGACGTTAATGTTAATCAACGAAATTATAATTATATTTAAAAAATAACTAAATTAATCAATAAAGTTAACGGTTTATATGAAGTGGTTTATATGAATGGTTATATGAAGTGGTGTTATTTACAAAAATATACAATAGCAGTACAAGTCTGATTTGAGTATGTTATCCGTGTTATCCGAGATTTCACTTATCCGACGTACGCTCTCTCTACATTAACTCGGAAAACAGGGTTCTACTGTATATATGAGAGTTACGCAAAAACACAAAGTACGTGAAGTACGTATTGAAACATCAAGTACTGAGTCCGTGGTCAGTACTTAGAAATTCAGCAATTCTGTTCTGCCAGTACTTAATACGTCAGTACTCAGGAACTACCCAATGCTCAGTACTTCAAGTACTTGATACTTCAATATGTACTTCAAGTACTTAGGGTATTTGCCCAGCTCTGGCATATGTATATGAATGTATTTACGTACGTATGCATTATCTTTCTACAGCCGCGGCATATTCTGTCTGCATTCTCCATCTGTCCATTAACTACTCTCCGATACTGAATTTAGCATAGTGCAGAGACACATAATTTATCGTTCCAGAGCTCGTCTCAACCGATCGCTCGCTTGTTATCTGTTTTTAACAATAGTGCCGTAGACAACGAAATGGGAAGTTGTCCCAGCGCATTTCTCAATTCTCCCCATCGCCGCCGTCTCGTTTTCTCATCGTCCCGAGTTTAGCAGTGGCTCAAGGGACTTTCGAAAGATTCTTAAGCTGTGTAGGTGAAAGTGCTTAAAGGTACTTCATTGCTCCTTTTCCACGAAGAGCAATGAAACTCCCTCTCTGCCAGCTCGAAGAAACTTTTTCGCCTCTGTACTTAAATCCCTCTTTCTCCTCGTGCCACTTCAGAGGAGTCCGACAGAGTCTCCTCTCGTCTTGACTTCCTCCTCGGCGCTTTTGTTTTTTTCATCCTCTTCCCCTCGTCTTCTTATTCTTCCTCTTCTCCTTCCTTCGTCGCGCACGCCTCACGCGACGCCCCGTAACTTTCGTCTTGTTATTCATGCGTCGTAACTCCGGCTCCACGATCTCTTCTCTCAAATTAGCCTGACTCCTTGAACCTGTTCCATGTCTTTCGCATTGACTTCGCTTCGGCAAGTTGTCGCCTCCGGATTTTTTTTTTTTTTTTTTATGTACTTCCCGACATTGCTCGGCGGACAGCCGTCGCGCCTCAGAATTCTCGACACTTGCACAGAGGCCCTCGGTATATCAATGCGTATCTTCGGATATTCTTGTTTAGATAGTACTGCGCGGTACGAGTTATAGAAAATATGCGATATCATCGCTGCCAGAAATTTTAGTGGGTTAAATCGGGCCCGGATTCCTTCGCAGGACCTCATCAGGCCCCAATTTAACTCCTCGAAATTTCTACTAGAGATTGCTAATTTTAACAGGCTAAAGGGCTTTACACGAATGGACAAAAAAAAGTATACGGAAAAGAAATGCATTACAAAAGATAAAAAAAATGTTGCTCGGGGAATATGTTCTGTTTATAACTAATATACTTTTCGTATATCCGAAAATATACTTTTTCAAAATATTTTTCGGATATGTTCGTCACATATATAGGTATTATGATATATAAACAAGATTATGATATATATGATATATAAATAATTTATTATATTTAAAAAATTCGCTACGATTATATTTAATATATGAAACATATATTTTCGCATATACGCTTTTTCATAGTGAGCAATATTTTCAATCCCGATTAGCATGCAAGAGATTTGTTACTTGTCAAATTTCAATGACAACAAGGCTACGAAGAATTAACACACTCGTTTTTTTTTTTTTTTTTTTTTTTTTTCATTGACCGTCCATAATCTACGATAAATCCAACCGGGAAATCCGGACGCGCGGTTTTTGCTATAAGCCCACAAAAACAACGAAAAAGGGAAGAAAAAAAGAAAAAAAAATCTACCTGTACTTAAAACTGAATTCATTGGGATATGAGATTCGAACCAAAAAACTTCCTTCGCCGGGAAGCGCGGCAGCGTCCGCGCGTGTCACAGTCAAACTTCTCCAACGAAACTTTTTCCCTTGCATTCCGCTACTTTTCTCCTCGCCATGTCTCGTTTTAATCGCTTATCTTTGGGCGTTTGCAAAAAAAAAAAAAAAAAAAAAAAAAAAAAAAAAAAAAAAAACCCAGAGAAGGAAATTGCAACAGTTTCAGCACGACCGAAATTGTTATTCTCTGTATAAATCTCTTTAATTCCTCTCTGTAAATTTAATTTCTTTCTGTTTCGCTTTCTACGCTGCGCTATTTTCGGCGCCCTTTCTAACTAAATTAATTCACATAAGTACGACTCTGTACAACTCTCTAGTCACATTATTAAGCTAGCTCGTCGCTCTACGTATCGGTCCTTGCGGGTTTTCTGTCCCAAGATCCAAATAAAAAACCCTCAACCTATCAATAAATTCCGATGAAAAAAATGTTGCCCAAAGCTGTGCAAAAAATGTTCTTATGTGTTCATCGGTACGTTCGATGGATTAACATGCAATTTTCCAGTTCGTGTGCGCGCTATTGTAATAACAACGTTATCCATCGGCGATTACGAAGGAAGGTTTTCGGGTATTACGAGGCAGGTTCAGCGATGTGTGGAACCGTAATAATAATACGCTCGCTCGCGCGTGGTTGTCAACGTGCTGCAGGTGCATTTTCATGCTCGCGTACACATATCGTCGATTGGTGCGCGAATTCCGTTGCACACGTACAATATCGCTGAACACTCGGCAAACCCTGCTGGTAGGGCCTCACGAGCTGGAATGGGGAGGGGGGGGGGGGAGAAACTGCAGAGAACCCCCTCACAAACGCTTTTCATGCGATGATGACCTAAAAGCCAATTTGTAAACTGCTTCCGGGCGACGAACGGGCGCGTAAACACTTTAGCTGCTCGGACGATTGGCTGTGTATACCTGTAATACGGATGCATGCGCGTATACATATTTTGGATTGTAATCAATCTCTCTCAGGACGAAGTTTGCATGGAGGCCGAAGACACGGGAGTTACGTGTTATCCTGTTATGCGTGTCACGACTCCAATTCGACCTTTGACGGGAAATAAACAAAAAATGTAATGGAAAAAGGTACAGCGTGAAGCACATCGACGACAAGAATTTATCGCCGAAGGTAAATATCGCTGTTCAAAGAAACACGCACCTTCTGTGTAGGGTTGATACTGGTTTATACCCCGTGAAAGAAGGATATGCGAAAAATTAGTATATTATTATTTTCACCAAGTGTGACGTTTGATGCCCGAGCGAAGCGAGAGCAGAAATTGCATACGATATTTTTTTTAATTCTATTGCCGCATGCACACATGTTAATAATGATCATCGGTCAATAATAGGCTAATAATATATATAAAGTGTAAATAAACGGTGTTAAATTCCTTTGGCTAAGTTAATTACTTTGGTATTAAAAGAAGTGTTAAAATATAGTGTTAAACATGTGGTATACAGTCAGTGATATTTACCAAACGACCCTTGTCAAGTCAGCAGAGGAAACTCTAAAAATGGATTAAAAATAAACCAAAATTAAGTGCTTTTTAGGTGCTAATTTTAGAAAATTTCAATTTGCAACTTTGAAGAGACAGCCATATGAAAATTTCACTTTTCAACTTTTTTTACAATAGTAGAAAATGACTGTACCATATGTCAAAGTTTTGCACTTTCGTTCTAGGAATGAGTTGGACGAAGATTCCTTTAATTGAACATCGTAAAATATGCTGGATGCGATTTGGCACGCTTAGGCGCACATATTTGAATTTCGTTCCCGAAGCATTAGATAATGGTCATCATCACGTCTCTTAAATTCTGGAGCCGATTGCTATCTCGTCTGCCCCTGTATACTGTGCCAGGATTGGAGCTTCTGCTTGCCGGTAAAAATCTCGTCACCTCGCGGGGTTAATCCGCAAACGTCCTCATTCTCTCGTCATCGCGTTTAAATCGAGATCCAATGCTATTTTGGTACTAAAAAATCGCCATCAACCCAAGTTGGGGGATCAGCTCATTATCCCGCGGAAGAAACGGGTGAGTGGCACGAAAAGTTATCCAGCGCCCGACGACTTTCTTCCTTCGCGCGAGGATCTCGCGTACCGAGAAAGAAAACGAGATCCCCCACCCCTTTTAGAGATGGTGCGGGTAACGAATGTAGGGAAAAAGGTCGTCGCTTTTCCGATGCCACTGATCCCTCCACCGTCGGGAGGAAATTTGTCAAGAAAAAAAAAAAAAAAAACCAAAACTGCTTTCGCGCGTGAGTGAAAGAGCCGTGGGGGCGAGAGCAAAGCTCGAGCGGCGAATGCGGGATGGGACGAACGACGAAAAGAGGACGAGACCGAAATACCGTCGAGTCGTATTGGGGCGCAACGCTCGCAAAAGATCGACTCTGGGCGAGCAGACATTCTCTTAATTACTTTTGGGGCGGGTAATGGCGGGGGGGGAGGGGGGGGGGGAGGGGAGGTAGAAAATTCGAGGCTTTGATTCTCGGCTTTGATTGCAGCGAGCGTTGATAGAAGAAAAAAGAAGCAGAAAAAAAAATTAATTTAATGAAAATAATGATAATTCGAGGCCGGGTGGCGAAAGCGCGGCTTTGGTCGGTTGAGCGGGAAATGAGCCTCGAAAAGTTTCTCTTATACACCTTTGTCCGAATCCTTAAGGTAGGCCTCGCGAATAGTGTTCACTTTGCATAATACTCAAAGAAATAAGAGGGAATTGCAGACACTTCTGGATTGTATGAAAATCAGGAAAAAAATCAAGCATGTTAAAGGTGCAGAAAAGATTAATTTTGAGTAAAAATAATAATTCCAAAATATTATTAACAAATTGATGAAAAATAAAATTGTTGAACAAATCTCCCGGAAACCAAACCTGAATTTTGTGATTTTCTGCACACTTTTCTCATATAAAAAATATTCAAAGTGAATTTAAACATCTGAAAAATTTCATGCGCATTCAGAAAAGTGAACGAATTATTTTCATTAAAAAGACAAGTTAGGTTTCCAGGAGATTTGTTGAAGCATTTTATTTTTAATCAATTTGTTAATAACGTTTTGGAATTATTTTTATGCAAAATTAATCTTTTTAGCACCTTTAATGTTTGATTTTTTTGTTCAGATTTATATAACATCTCGAAGTGTTTGCAATTCCTTTCCGATTTCTCTGAAACTTATTCGAAGTGTTAAGGATATCCTTATCAAAAGTCGTTTCTGTTTGATCTTGATCAAACTTATGTGGCCTACAGAGAAAAAAACGCTTTATTTGTTGGCATTTTTAAAGATTTTTTGACGGTCTAGTTTATTTGCAACGTGATTTCATAGTTCCGTATTTTAACATAGGAAGGATCGAATCTAACCTCAAAAAAGATACAATGTAGCATTTTTCTTCGCCAACTTCTGTTCGATTGAAATAAAAAACTAACTGAAAGAGATTTACGGTCTCGTTTTCAACAGCCGTTAAAAAAGCGAAGCGTCCATCTCGTTCTGGTCCACTTGCTTTGTATGACCTTTCTCTCTCGTACAGTGACTACCGAGTTCAGAGGAGCCCTTAACCGAGGTCGGAGAAGAAAACTGAGGAAGAGGGGAGGGGGCTTAGGAAGCAAAGTAAAAAAATTAAGTTAAGCACAGAAGTTACGGGGAGGATGAACGATCTTGTTATTATTCAAGAATAGATTGGTTTCGCGGAGGCTTTTATCGCATCGCAAAGAGAACGATAGCAATCACCCCTCCTTTATCAGAAGATAAAGATATAACCGTAGACGACCCGGCACCCTTTATTGCCGAGGTTCTCTCTTCCTCTCGACCCTTTATAGTAGAGAGATTGCCTGGCAAAATGTACAATTTCTGCCAATTTTTCGGGTGTATAGAAAAAATAAATAAAAGGTCTCATTCGAAACGAAGGACAGCGATCCATTTTGCCCCGTTTTACCATGTATATATTTTTATTCCGTTTTATCACACCCAGAAAAATAATTTATTTGACGGTCACTGTTTATTTAGATGAAGCAAAATATTTATTTGATTTAAATAAATATTGATTTAAATGAAGTAAATAATTACTTAAATGAAATAAATATTGATTTAAATCGAATAAATTATTTTTCTGAGTGCATATATATAGGTATATATTTCCCATTCTCATTAAAAGTCTCGATTTTATGCACGAAAGATCGTATTTTTGGGATTTAAATGGAAAATATTGGGTTGGGAGTAAATATTATTTTATGAGACAGACATTTTTTACGTTACGAGAGAGGTGCACAGTAATTTGCCGATGGTTTCATAATTTATTACAGTATTGGGCATAGATTCCTCAAAGAGCGAAGCTATGCTGAGAATTGTACAAGTACTTTGGTCTTAGTACTAAGTAATCGTACTTAAAGTACCGCTCTGTCTCCAACTGCGCGGAATTCACATGCGAGCGATTTGGAGCGTTACGGATAAAGAAATTTTCCGGCTCGTTAGAACGCTCGAGGTCCTTTCTAGTTTCGCCTTGCGCTCCGATGGTAAGTCCACGGGGAAAAAAACAACGTGAAACGGAAAAAAAAAAAAAAAAAAAAAAAACAGAGCGTCTCGTCTAAATAGAAAATGTGGCTATGTGCTGTCGTGGGTAGGAGTCAGTGCCGTCGGTATGCGCGCCGGTTGGTACGAGTTTTCCGCTCGGTGAACCCAGCACAGAGCGCGACGGGCAGAAAGACACAGTCGAGCGAAGCAAGATAGATGTTGTACACCGAGGCAGGGATAGCAGAAAATAACGTTTTGCTGCACTCGATGTAACGAGCGTTATACACTCCAGACATATGTTGAATCACCGCCGGTAGGCGGGGAGGGGGTTGTCACAGATACCTCGTATCTTGCCCGGTTCGGTGTATTTCGTATTCACCGGACCTCGATGTATTTCCCTCGTCCCTTTGACATGCTCCGATGGGGTTACAGAAGACGGCTCTTGTGCTACGCTTTGGAGGCGGTTGATGCTGTTGCTTCTGGATGTCCTATCTCCGATATGCGCACCAGCGATTGCTGAAACTTCGTAACATGACGGAGGACACCGAATGGATGGAACACTTCTCCGGGACGATCGGTAATCCCATCCGATGCGGCTACAAATCGATGGGAGAGGGTTACATTATTTGCGAGTGGGAGAGGGTTACATTATTGAAAGTACCAAACATTAAAGTCACATTACTTCAAGTTTCAGACTGTCTTAAGCCGGCTGACTCAACAATCTTGAATTTTTCAATTAAGCAAATTTAGTTTTTCTTTTTTTTTTTTTTTATGAAAACCGTAGCAAAAATTAGAACACTGCTGTAATTGCTGATCAATTACTGAGATGCTGGTGGGCAGAAAGCAAAGATAAGAAGTTTCGCTGTGACTAATAACGGCTTAACATACTTCCTCTTTTCCTTATCCACAAAATTTCTTAATTACAGAATCAATAAACTTTGATTAATTTCAAGTTGAGGTAAAAGTATTAGAAAGTTTCTTTCTTTCGGCGGGTGATGTGTCATGCCGCCGTCGACAATAAAACTGTAATGCTATTTTTTTCAAAGAGTGCCGAAGCTTCAGCGTTCAAAGAAAATACGAATGCCCACTGCAGAATTGACAACCACAGTGGCATTGGCACATTCAGATCTCTATAACTCACAACTCTACTAGATAAAAAAACTATACCAGAAAACATTTCTCCCCAAACAACTCTACCAAAAAAAGACAGCTGTAACAACGCCTCTATCGGAATGTAGGCAGTCAAGAAAATGTATACCAAAATCAAACTACAAACTCTACCAAACTTGAAATAAAATTCTACCAGAATTGGAATAAAACTCTACCAGAATAAAAATAAAAGTCTACCAGAGTTTTATTATAATTGATTAGAATTTATTAGATTTTCCTGACCGCCCATATTCGGGTAGAGTTATTACGTGATAGGGCTGTTGGCGACGGATTCCGCAAAATTTCTTAATCGTATAATTAAGATTTTCAACTCAAGCGGAAGTATTAACAATTTTATTTCCCACACTGTCTAAGTAATAGCGTTAACTTGGCCTGCTTCTCTCGAAATTGGGGGAAACAGCGGAGAAAGCTAAGTTGAGAATTGTGACGTTGAAGAGGAAAATTTGGCAACCGCGCGCGAGGAGGAACCTCGAGTCCGTTTGTCGGTACGGCGTACAAGCGTTGTAATCACGCCGCGGTCTTTAATAATTTGTCGTTCTGTGCGTGTGCGCGGCTACGGAGCTGCTCACTGGACCGCACAGCGCTGCACTACATATGTACACTCTTATGAATTTATATATGTAAATCCACCGCTGAGAATACGGTGGGCGTGTTTCATACACGGGGCAGGAAACACGAGCAACGATTTCTCGGGTGAGCTCCGTGCGCGCATGTGTGTCCATCAGGCTCGGGTACTCGCGTGAGAGCTCGCGAAAGGTTCTCTCCCTATCTGGGTTTCACGGGCTCGCTCGATCGGCGACGAGATTTGCCGGACGGATGAGCGAAACGCGCCTATTCAGCCACGGCAGCCGAAGTAGCCGATGTACCTGTGCTCCGCTACTGTACGTGCCGGGCAAGGTACACACGATCTCGATTCACCTGGCCTACAACCCGACTGACGTACGTAATTGAATTGGCTGCAAGACAGAGTACGAGGGCGGCATGGGATGGTGGTGGTTGAAATTATCAGTTCCCCAGTTCCTATTCTCGATTCGTGAGAGGAAAGATTTTTATTTTTTCAAAAATTCATGGAAAAGATTTTTCTTTTCTATTAAAATATTGATTTCAGATAATGGGCAATTTGGGGGGTGTGGTTGGCTTTTCGTTTGGGGGCGCTTTTTTCGATATTGTGTATAATTGTATTGATGTCTTTGTAGACAGAAATTCAAAAATGTCGATCGGAATTTGTATTTATTCATTTTTTTTTATCTTTTAATTTTTTTCCAAAACGGGGTGATAAAAGCTTTAAATTAAAATCGGGTACACTCGAAAGAACAAGAGGTAGACGTGGAAGGATTGTTATGTTCTCATAAATGCACGAAAAGGAATTTCTTTAATTGAGATGTCAATTTCAGGCACGATAATTGGCAATTTGGGAGGAGTCAGTTGGCTTTTCGTTTGTATTGTTTCGTTTGTACTATAAAGTTGTATTGTTCTCTTTTGCAAATAGAAATAAAAAAATGACTGTCGGAATTTGTATTAACTAATGTTTTTCGTTCTCAAAAATTTAAATTTATCTCAAAAGGCTTGACAAAAGCTTTAAAAATGCTCCAACGCAACGCTGTTTGAGGGTCGCGCTGAAGTGGATTTCAATTATTTTTTTATTTTTTCCGGAGGATTGGACGGGCGACTGTCTGCCGGTAGCACTCGACAACCTATGCGTGTAGCTAGAGTTAATGCGATATTGCAATTTAACGGAGTGTGAGAACGGCGCCGGTCATCGTTATACGATTCGGTGGGTTTGCCAAGCGCATCAGGCATTTATGTATATATATATACATAAGTGTGTGTGCGTGCGTGCTTGCGTGCTCGCGTGCGTGCGTGCGCGCGTGCGTGCGTGCGTGCGTGGAAAAGGTTTTTTTTCAACCAACAACGTAAAAACAAAAAAAAAATCACGTTCCACGAATATAAAAATTAAATCGGATTTATCGTGGTCTGATCCGTCATCTATTGAAGCATTCAATCGGTTGTTTTTGTTTGTTTTTCATAGCGAAAAATATTCAAAGGGGATTTCTGTGAATGCACGATGAAGTTCGGAAATAAAGCATCGATAGCACGGTATTAAAATTGAATAGTACGGTAGTATGAGATCTCTTGATATCTCGTTGAAAAAAGATAGTGGAGGAACCGGATAGAACTAACGCGAGTCCGGAATTCGCAAAAATGCGGAATTCGTTCACCCCGCTTAAAAAATGCAGTCCGGCACGTCAACGATGAGAAAAAAAAGTCAACGAAAAACGGGAGTGGGATGTTATCCGAATTGAATTCGAAATTAAACGAGAATAGCGTAGTCAGGTATATAGTAAAAAAAAAGTCAAAAGTAGAGGTATCAGCGGATTGTAACGCTATACACACACACACACACACACAAACACACACACCCCCCCCCCACACACACACACACATATATGTACCTACATATACTGCATATAGCCTACATACCGTCCGGATATAATGAACGCCTCGCGTTGTACATAATCCACGGATTACTCGCGTCGCGATTCAGTTGTCGCGATTGAATTTTATTATATGCAATTCTTCTTCCCTCAAACACGTTGACAAAAAAGAAAGCGAAAATCGGCAAAGATATAAATTGAATAAACCCATTGATGGATGTGCTTGAAATTTACGAAACAAATAAGAACATCGTCAAAATATCCTCTACACTGTAAAAAATTTGGCGGTGTAAACTGCCACAGTGTGCGGTGTAAAAAAGACCAGTGTTAATAACAACACCATTATAGAGTCCTTTTTACTCGGTGCAAAGTGTAAAAATCAGATCTGGTGTTACTTTGTTACAAGTTACACCATACGGTTTTGTAGCAAATCAATACTATAGGGGTATACAATTGTCATCATTCGGTGTTGAAATAAAATAAAAACGATTTTAACACTGCCGTTGGTGTACATATAGGTCCATTAATTTGGTGTTAAAATGAATACAATTTTAACACTACCGTAGGTGTACATATCAGTCTATCATTTCGTTGTTAATTAAGTCATTTCAAGCCATTTTTTTTATTCAATCGTATATACTGTCACCATACAGAAGGTATATATTTTTGACTTGAATGTATACTTGGTAAATTTGAAAAAATGTGATTCGATGTGTTCGTATACATACGAACATTTGTCATCTTGTCACAAATATTATACCCGCAATAAATTACTTTCAAGTTGTTTCGATATTTCAATGTCAAATCATCGAAGTGGATTCTAAGTTAATGATTGCGAATAACTTATATATCCGATTCAAGATTACAGATATCAATAAGCGATTGTAGCGTAGCGGTAAGGTACTAGGACAGGATGCGTTACGTTAGGGGTTCAAGCCCCGCTAGGATATATACATTTTTCATTAGTAAAAATTGTGTTATATTAATAAGTAGCGATGTACTGATAACAATTGAACATATAAAACACGATGTAACCATGTATGAAATTAATTAGTAACAAATGATCTAAATAACAGTACTGGGACCCAACTTCAGATTGAGTTGGGCCAAACTTTTTTTTTCCTTTGTGTGAACTAGATATTCGTTTCTCGTGTCAATCTGTTACACATTACAGTGTTTTTAAGCAGCTCACAATGCGGACGGTCGACACCGTTCATGTGTTAATAAAAGGCTTTATAGGATTTAATATTGACACCGATATGTGCCAATAGTTGCACTATCTTGTGCTATTCTCCAACCCATGGGGATATCACGTTGTACACCGAACAGTATTAATGTAAATTGGTGTTAACTATACGGTGATGAGTGAAATTCTTAATTTGCACTAAATTTCTTACACAGTTGGTTTACACCATGGCAGAGTACTCGGTTAACACAAAATTGATGGACCTATATACACACCGCGCCGGTGTTAAAACGGTGTTAATGTTAACACCGATTTTTTACAGTGTACGAGAGTGCCCCAAATTACAAACGTTTTTTCCCAATATCCGTCCGAGCTTTTAATTTCCGGCGCGTTAGAGAATTCGCGGTGTCGGTGGTTTGCGCGCGTTGTATGTTATTACAAATATAAATTTAACCGACATGACGTTGTCTGGACGGGCGAGAGATGTTGATGCAATTTCTCCGTTCTACGGAGACGGAGTTGGCACACCTTTTACAACCTCCCTTTTTAGAACCTCGCTTATCTGACCTTCGATCAATCGAGCCTCCGCGTTATCCGAGGCGCAACCACGGATTTAGTTTGCTGCGTCTTTATATCGCGAGCTGCAGATCCGACAGTTCCGATTCTAGACAAAATGATTTGTGTTTCTATGAAGTTAATGTTAATCAACTAAATTATAATTATATTAAAAAAAATAACTACATTAACTAATAAAGTTAATGTTTATATGAAGTGATGTGTTGTTTTTTTAATATTTTTTAAAATTATCTTTGTAATAGTAGTACAAGTTTGACTTGAGTATGTTATTCCGTGTTATCCGAAAATTCGCTTATCCGACGTATGCTCTCCCCACATTACCGCGGATAAACGGTTTTCTGTTGTATTATCACGACGTCGCCAGTCGCGTGACCGAAAATCATTCGTCAATCGTTTCTTTCACCCCTGTGGCATATGTGTATGTAAGTTACGGTCGTAACACGTTGGAGTCAAAAGCAACCGTTCTACGTTAATTTGTTGCTAAAATGTAGGCCGCACTTTTGCAGAGGGAGAGTCAGGAGAGGAAGCGAACCGCGCCCAAGTTCTGCACGATAGGCGATGAAAATTTGATGAAAAATAAATAGTCAAAAATAATATTAAAAATAAACAAAAAAGTTACGACACATTTTTTTTTCGAAACATGTATTGAAACTTTGTATCGACTGTGGAAAAATATCGCGTCTCGTCGCGACGGTGAGGTTTAGAGGATTTATACATTTTTCCCCGCAACGCATTTTTCTCGGTATTAAAAATAACTGATATTCGCACGAAAGATCAGTTTAAAAGAAAACACATTTATCCATTATATAAAGATTTTCATTAGAAGAAAAAGATTTTCGGTAAAAGAAAAAATGTTCGTCAAAAGAAAAAGGTTTTCATTAATAGAAAAATATTCTTTTCTATATACCTTTTTCATGATCTTTTTTTTGCCGCAGTACCAACAACAACAACAACAATAACAACGCTTTAACGCCGGGACTGTGAAGAAGAGAAACCGAGAGCGGTTTAAAGCCGTAGGCCGGAGAGGGAAAAGCGTGGAAGGAGAAAATGATGTTTTAAAGCTTTAGTTTCCCAACCACGTGGCGCGCGCGGTATAGACACCCCTTTCTTCTGGATTCTCTTTCGTGGACGCTTCCGGCGGCGGATTGTCGGAAATTTACTGAACAACCCCGCGGAGGCGCTCTTATAAATCCAATCCCGCATAACCTGGCGTTCTCCACCTTGGCTCTCGCTTTCTCATATCGCGAATGTAAAAGGACTCTCGTATTCGGCCAAAGTGCCAGCGCTTACGCGATATTTCCGAAGGCGAACTTTTGCGTCGAAAATTCCTATCGCGCGCGCGCCCCTTTTTGTATGCTTATACTATATACATGTTTGCACATATACTCTGACGCTCTCGTTATTTTTCCTGAAATATTATTTTTCGGAATAAACTCGCCGACGGAAATAATATGCATCCGAAAAACGTATTGAATTCGACGTCTTTATCCGATTAATAAATATTCCAATATCCTAAAAACAAACGTATTGAATATTTCCTAAATACACAAACACATGCAAAGATGTCGCTCGTATTCATGTGCTTAATAATGCATGTATTTGTATACGTAAAATAAATATATACCTTAGACATTGTTGAGAATTTTTTCTTAACATGATTTCTTTTCGTTTCAGATTTTAAGTAACACGAATAATTGCAAACCCGCTAAATAGGTACCTATTATCTGTACCTGCACATCAAAAGTACAGGTACAGATAATACTAGAGACGATAAGAGAGCCGGCGCGCAAAGATCTTCTCGGTTTCAGCCGACCGCAGCACTTACGATAATGAGAGTACATCGATTCGCGATATAAAAGCCGAGGGTGCTCTTTTCTTCCACGGCAACAAAGGGACATCCTGCGAGATGTCGGCGTCGACGGAGGATGGGAGGAGAATCCTCCTCCACTTAGTTCAAACTCGGAGATTATGCATCCCCTTTTATTTCTTTCGAACCATTTCTATCGGTGAAATGTCGAATGGTAATTATTGCACGATCGTTCGAAATGGCTTCTCGCATTCCGGTTTCTCCATAACGTTCGACGATCGATCGATTTAATTGCTTCTATTGCAAAGTTCGTTCAAGGTTAAATTCCTCCAGCGTCCGCGCTATCGCGATGACAGTGAAAATTATAAAAAAGACAAACGTTGTACAGTTAAAACCTCCATTATCCGAACCCGTCGGAACCGAGTCTAGTTAGGATAATCGAAAGGCTTTGTTTTTTTTTTTTTTTTTTTTTTTTTTTTTGCGACATAACAGGCACATTAGAATATACAATATAGGAGTGATTTGGGATTTTCGAATTCCACTTCCATATGCTATGAAAACCGAAATAAATACGCACCCCTAAAACAACAGTGTTACATCTTTTATGGGATCACCATACAGACTGTCACACTGTTGTTCTAGGCGTGCGATATATCAATGAAATAACATTACACATTAAACTTCCAACACGAAAAGCTTATTTCAAGGGTTCTGTGAAATAAAGCTGTCTATTTTTAATTAACGAACCCAAGATACGGGCTTTTGAGCAACGAAATTTCGAAGCCACTTAAGGATCTAACTATGTAAGGCGATTTAAACCATTCGGTATTAAAACTAAGCTCTCATGGCGCTGTCCGAATTGACATATCGCGAAAAACACATGTGAACATTAAAAATGTGAAGGAAAAGCTGTGTGTGCTATGGAGTTTGTGGAGAAACGAATGTGATGGATCGGTGCTGTGGCGAAGAGAATTGTGCGGAAAAGACTGCTCGGGAAAGTTAGTAGTGCGAGCGGATTGACGCTGAATTTTGCGTTCGGATAACTCAGTGTTCGGATAAACGAGATCATCGTTCGGATAATTGAGGGTTCGAATGATCGAGGTTCGGATAATCGAGGTTTCACTGTATCTTGACCCGGTACACTCCAAATAAAATCTATTTCACGCAAGAGGATCCCTTTTGCAGCAAGTTGATTACCATTTCCCGCAAATAAAATCATCTTGGATTAAATGAATTTTATTTAGTGGGTAGAAACGCTTTCCCTAAAAATCTCTTGTGGGCAAAGATTCATTGTCGTTTTCTTCTTAATTCTACAATTGAAAAAGAATTTGGTCAACGCATCGTGATTGTAATTAATCGAAATAGTAAAACTACCGTCCGCTGCGTCGATAAAAATTAAACTGCAAATTCTCTTTAGCAGAAACAGAAAATTCCGCTTTGGAATTTTAAAAACATATTATTTTAAAATATATATGTAAAACATATAGGCTGTAGGACTCGGATCGATGGCCCATTGGCAATGTCTACGTAAATAACATGATACTGCCAATGAATGCACTTTTACTACTGGTACTACATGGTTGTCACGTACCTGGAAAACCGGGAAAATTCAGGGGATTTGTTGGGAGCTGGAAAAGTCATGGAATTATTTCTAAACCCTGGAAGTTTTTTGAATCTGATGTTTTTCGTTTAATTCTGTGCTGCACGACATCTACATTTTTCGTTTTACCAAACTGGTCGACTATATGCAGCATATATATTACTATGTAGTGATATTATTTTCGTTGGGACCTTCTAATATTGTCAGCTAAGTTTAATATATTAACAATCATTGAATATTATATTTTACGTTATTTGTAATTGTCCTTTCCTACCCTGATCTGGAATGGAAAAATGACATGTTTGCTCTAGAAAACCGGCAAATTCCAGGTAATTCCAGTTGGAGAATTTCGGGGCAACCATGTACCTACTACTATGTAATATATATAATATTTTATCTGTTTGTCCCGCGCTTCTCAAAGCCACTTATAAGTGCCTTATAGCGAGTCGGCTCGGTTGTTGCGTAGTTACTAAGCCCTCATTTATTATTTTTTTAATCCTCACGCACCGATACAATCCCCTCATTTTTGCGATTGCAGCTAACTTTCCCCCAGTATCGCAAATTGCAGAAAATCTATGCTGATACAGTAGTATTTTTTTTTCAAACTTGTGCACCGTTCCTCACTCTCGCCTGTGCGCGGTAGTTCTGTACGCTCCTGTAAACTGTGCTGAAAACGCGGTAATGCGGATATTATGCGCGTTCCGTAGGTGCCACTGCTAGAGACTTGCAGTTGCCAAATTTTTATGCATGGAGGCCACAGGCAAAAGGTACGCCGCGAGAACATTGGGGACACATCGTTTCCCATTACTCGCTCTCGCCGAGCACCAGGACTTTTAATTCACGAACCGTAAATATCAGCATTGCGACGAATCGGGAGTGGAAGCGAGACGAGCACGAAAATCGTCTTCCCTCGGCTGCAAATAAATGCCGGAGGGCAACCGTTCACCCTGGAACTGTGACTGCACACACAATAATATTGCGCACGCTGTGCTTCAACGGGAACAAATATATTTTGACCTGTACGGAATTGAGCGATGAAAAAAAAAAAAAAAAAAAAAAAAAAAAAGATCGTTGTTGAAAAAAAAGATAAAAACAAAACTGACTGGATTGATATGCATATTTCGATGAGACAGAGAATGCCCGGTCGAAATTGGACGTGCCGTCACATCCGATGTGACGTCGCCCGCGCTCACTCGACCCTATATTCCATAGTACAATATTAGTAGTAGTAGCAAATGTATTTATTGACAATGTATTACATAGTACGGTGATACATATGCGCGATCGTTTACATAATATATTCCTTTGCTATTACCATTGCTAATGGGCCATCGACCTAAGTCCTTCAGCCCAATACAATATTATTTTTCCGGGAAAAAATAAATAAAAGGAAATAAAATAAATCCTCGAAGGCACGAGGAAGAAAAATAAAATAAAAAATAGAATTGGAACAGTGAATCATGCATTTAGAACTTTTTTTTTCTGTGTTTACAGAGAGAGAGTTGCCACGCTCAGAATCTTGTAGAGTAGAATCTCGCTTATGCGAGCTTCGATCAAACGAGCCTCCGCGTTATCCGAGGCACCCAACTCGTCGGAACCGATAATACGGAAAACTCAGATAAAACAAACAACAAACTCACCTAATAAAGTTAATGTTTATATAAAGTGGTGTGTTATTTAAAAAAATATATGACAGTAGTACAAGTGTAAAAAATTGACTGTGCTATCCGAAACTTGACTGATCCGACGTACCCTTGTCTTACTTTACCTCGGATAACCGGAGTTGTACTGTAATACCGATCTACCGTGACGAATATCATCCTACGGACGATTCCCATACACCCCCGCTTCCGGGCCGAAACGACCGTCGATTTCAGCCCGGGCAAGCCCACGTGGGCCGCCAGCGCGCGACTGAACATAAATTACCGTGGCGCTGTTAAGGTCAACGTTGGAAACCGTGAGGATCTTGGGTGGGTCGCTCGAAGTGAGAAGAAAAAATAACGAACGCGACGAGACGGGAGATTATCGTCAGCGATCTTAAATCTCTCGGGACTTGTCTCGTCGACTCGAAATTTATAATTCACATAAATTGTAATGTAAATTGAACGTGTCGAATTGAGTTTACTCATAATTTTAGATTAATCTTTGATACACGAGTCTGGAACGAATTTGTTTCGCAGCAATGAAAATAAATCGAAAATAATATCATAGAGAAGTTTAGTCTATTTTAATTACATTTTTTTTATTTACAGTTCGGGTAAGTGGGAAATCAATGATAATACGACTGTATAATGATTATGAGCTGTAAAATGTTGACGCTACCTCTGGGATATGCATGATATACGATCGACTGTATCACATACCCTGTATC
The DNA here is from genome assembly GCA_963922035.1 of Amblyjoppa proteus. Classification (NCBI taxonomy): domain Eukaryota; kingdom Metazoa; phylum Arthropoda; class Insecta; order Hymenoptera; family Ichneumonidae; genus Amblyjoppa; species Amblyjoppa proteus. Next base: position 46,435,746 of record OY998229.1, read on the forward strand.
GTCGGTTTAACGCGCAAGGCAAATAGCTGTTCACGACTGCCTGTCCTCGACATCGACTTTATTCATCTTTTAAGCTCCAGAGCTTAAACGCACGACATATTTACATGTGTCGTTTATGATTCGAAAGAAAAAAAAAAAAATCTCATCGAATTTTTTTTTATCCATTATTCCATTATTTTTCCTTCAAGTGCTCGACACTTTTTTAAATAAAGTGAAACTTTAATTTACAATGAAATTTTACCCGAACAAATTTCTCTATGATGAATTACCATCGCGTTATTTTTCCATATTTTTTTAAATGAATATTTGAGAAAACATTAAATGAGTGTACATTCGTACAGTAAAATAATATCACGCATAGCGCTTCTGAACTCTCCGATTGAAATGTTGAGTGTTGATGTTGGTTATTAGAGAATTAAGTAGTATTGACCACCGGGTGAAACTTGAAAATTCGCCTCCGAGTATACTCACTGACTGTGACAGACATTTCACTATCACTAATATATTCACACATATGAATGCGTTTTCAGTACGCAACGTAGCACGAGCCCGGCCAATCCGGATAATGAACTGTCCGTTGTTTCGATGTTCCGATTTTCACCCCTCGGGTTTGCTTGTGCAAATGCAGTTTCCCTGTTTTCCTACTTTTTCCTTATACACAGCGGCCGACGGACGGACGGACAGACAGGAACTGATAGGTTCGAAACAACGTGTACGCTCCAACGCGCATGCGCAAGATACTCGGTTACACACATCGACGGCTAAGAATAAAAAGGGCGCGTCTGCCCTTTTGATTAATCGACCGAGGTACGCCCTTCAGATTCTCAGCCGACGATTATTTATATGAAACAAGCACGTGCCAAAAGCGAGTGAACGACCCCGACCCGAGATTGAGTTCGCTGGTTCGAACGAATCGGCGCCGGTGGAACACCGGCAAAGTACATTTGCACGTTTCTCTCGGACAAAATATCAGAGAAAAAAAAAAAAAAAACAAAGCGCAGCTGCCTATTTCCATGGGAAATCGAGCAGTCACGTACCGTTCGAATTAATTTGATTTTATTTATTTTTTTTAGTTTCTATTCCTGCGATACGTTCGTGGGATGCGGTTCGAGATAACAAAATATATGTCTCACGTTTCGTAGCATGCGCCGAGGTATGCATTGCACAGATTTATTAAAATTCTCGCACGGCGACTTTGCGCGACGTTAATTAGTATGTACGGTCACACGCTCGGAATCGGGCACGCGCGCTACAGAGTGAGAAACGGAGAGAAGAAGAGAGAGACAGAGAGATGTTCGTGCGTAAAACGAATGAGGGAAGAGACTCGCGCTTGTTTCTGTCTGTACTACGGTTACACGCTCCGGCGCATCTTCTCTCGTAACTACATCGTGGAACAGCTTTTATGAATAATTCAGTACATACATAATATGTTCGCGCACGAGCGATGAATAACTCGGGAATGTATATTTGTGTGTGTGTGTGTGTGTGTGTGTGTGTGTGTGTGTGTTAGTATGCTACAGAAATCTGAATTTAGCTCATCGAGGGCAAAAAATATTCCTTTGAATCATTCATCCGGTCTCCTGGCGTACGACGCATCGAATTCTTAATCACCGTTTAACGCCTGCGTGTAACCGTTACGCATCTATCAGGCATCCTTACTTGCGCAATAATCGTGCAGTCATCTGCCAGCTGAAAAATCTATCCGCGCATTTTTTAATGGATTTGTTATGATGATGAGAGGGTTGCAGGGCGATAATTGGGTGGGGCAAAATTTACACTGTTTTTTGGAGCACTTTATCATGTTTCGTGTGTGAAAAAAAGGAAAAAAGCTTCCTCTGTGAGGAAGCAAAAACATTGCAAATGCTTAAATTTTCTGCGGTGGTGTAGTTGTTATACAGCAACAATCAGGTTTGGTTTCATGAAAACGCTTGAATTGTATCGCATAAAAAATGCACAGGGACATTTTATCGTGTGACAGAGTTGTGACGGTAATAAAGATAAAAATCGGATTGGGAGCAATAAAAAAAAATGTTTCATATTATCCTCTATGACGTTTCATTTACACAGGAATTACAGAGGAAGAAAAATGAAAGAGGCAAATTATGTAAAATAAAAAATAAAAAAAAAGGAAAAAAAGATGATCTCGGTAATTTGCTCGTTTCCATCTAAACTGATGTTTAAAATTTGTTCGAAAGATCTTTGACCTTATCACGTCGATAGCGATAAAACCGCGGATAACAAAACTCCTTATTGGGAATAGAGCGTTCCACTCGGGGAAAAAAATATGCCCACTGCTTCTCACATTTTCCATCGCGATATTAGGCGGAGCTTCCGAGTTCACTTCCACCCCCTCTTTTTCGACTATGAAAAACGCAGTGTCGGATATGGGTAACAACAAGTGGCAACTGGCATACAGCTCTCGGGCGTAATATTGTGTACATTTGCTTTCGCGCACACCCAAGGATATATATTCATAAGCGCACTCTATATGCATACAAGTTCACCGTGTTCGTTAACACAGTAAACAAGCAACTGTACACAGTGTGCGCGCGGCCAAACGAACGTATAGTGAAAATCGTGAATGCGGCCCGGTCCATGTACAATTAATTTACGTGCTAATAACAGTGGGCCATATTCCCCACTTTTACTCTAAACACAAATATAGGACTGTAGGTCAAGTAGGTTGACTAGAAAAATATATATGTTAGCTCCTGCTCAAATATAAATGAGGTATTCCATGTGAAATCGAACGGTCAAAAACCCAACCCTCTCCAAAAAAGTTGTAATTTCACCACAATTCATGATTATTTGCAAGGGATTTTTGCAATTTTTTTCAGAATTTGAATCGTATTTTTTTGAGATATCGAAAAATTGAACTTATTTAAAAATCCCCCTATTACGTCCTGCCGCCCATTTTCTATTATGTTTGTTCGTTATTAATTAATTTTATTTTATTAGTACTATCACTAATTTATCTTTTCACGCTCGATCGTTCCCACGATCGAGTTATTTTACTACTTTAATTTCTTCAAATCAGGCATTTTGATTTGAACCTCCACCGGGCGTTAATATTAAATTTCTGCAAATACATATCCGCTCGAGCCAGACACTAGCGTCTGCGTTTCTTCATTCCCACTTATTAACCCTCTTCGACCCTCGCGCGTGGCATGCGAGCTCAGCATTTTTTAGCTTTACAAAAATCAGTTACCATCGAACTCTTGGACGAACCGGTCTTGTACCGGCAGTCCAATATTAGTGAGCCCCCGTTTGTCATCCAAGTGGCTCACAAGTCGAACAAACTGGCCTTCTACTAGTTTCTTATATTACGCGAAATTCTTATATTATATCGAGTCAATCTTCGTTACATTCAAAGTCTAATAATTATAAATATTTAAAATCATTGTATTATCACGGTTTCACGTCGCTTCAATTCATTTTAACCCGTTTAATAAATCTGAAATAATTCCGGAACAGAATATTCATTCTATTCGGAGAACGATCCCTTACTTATATTAAACGTTGCGTACATGTCTCCCGATTCCTTCGACCTCTGAGGTTCTCGAGCGGGATTCCACCTTTGAGCCACCTGCGATAAAGTTTAAAGGTACCTCTTATCGCCGCGGACACGTTATTCGCATGCACGACTCGACGAGCACATGTCTCGTATTCAATTAGACCGCTGAGACGTAACACCCCCATTTCTTAAAAACTGTTAATCATACAAAACAACATTTTAAACATAAAAGTTGCAGTTTTAAATGATCTTTTGAAAACAAAATTTTGTGAATTTTTTTGAATGTAATAAACGTCCATTTTTATGAAAAATAGATAAAAAATATTATTTTTCAACCAATACGTCATAATTGATTTTCCTTAAAAAATTCCAGAATATACCCTCATGTATGTAGAGTGATCTCATATTTTTGTTTGAATGGGCGAGACGTTCGTTTGATAGCTGTACTCCGTTTAAGATCGATTTTTCATTTTAAACATCCCTTTTTTATGAAAGATCCCCAATCCATTTTTTTATTTGATCTTTTCACTTCCATTATTGTCGATAGTGTCACAATTTTTATAAAATTCAATTCAAATTAAATTAATCAATTAAATTAAATTAAATTAATTCAATTCAAATTAAAATTAATATTAGAGTTGAACCCAAATTTGTCGGCGACTCGCGGGCGAATTGTTTCTTAGACGTTGAAATTTCTATTTCTTATTAACTAAAAAATAAAATAAATAAAAAGTTGAATGTTGAAATTTTCATATCACTTTATCATAATGCTGCTTTATTCGCAAAGCTTCTATGAGACAGTCTATTTAATATTTTAAGTCTTCGGTCGTCGCTCGGGGAATATATTTAATCTGTTTTTCACACTGATCATGAATCTACCTAACTTACTTAGCTTCTTCCTCAATATTTCAAAAGGAAATGGGAGTCTGTTGTGAGGTACGAATTTAAAAAAAAAAAAAAATGTCACAATTTTACAAGTTTTAAACAGTTGGATCGATTTTTTCCAAGTTTAATGGATGGAACATGGGTCCATAACAACTCATTTATGTCAAATGTTTTTGGCAAATATCTAAAAAAAAAAAAAAAAAAAAAAAAAATTATAAAAATTGAAGTGCAAATGATATTTTTCAAAATTGTCTCGATTTGCAAAAGCGAAGAGTCTTGAAGAAGAAATTGAATCGTTGTCGTAAAAGATATATTCCCCGGGGCGGCTCGAGAGTCAGTATTACGTTGTCTCGTCGTACGACGAGAGGAGAATAAATCCCACGGAACTTTGAACCTTGTTAGGATCGTAGGACAAGGCCGAGGGAATGATAAAATTGCGACAGAGCTTTTATTAACAAAATTCTACACTCCGGTATCGAGAGAGGAGTATCTCATCTGTCTAATGGTGATGTACGTAATTATTCCGAGTCGTTTAACGAACCGCGACATTGGCCAGTCCGTCGGGCAAGAAGAAGAGCACGGAACGCCGTACGAGCAAGGGAATCTCGGTGGTAGGCGAGCTCGCTTATGCTTTGTTAGGTGCATGGACCAAACGTCCTTTTTATATCCGTGTGTCGCTCTGGGAGAACCTGTATGAGGTAACTGCACCAATTCTCGGTCACGTCCCCATCGCCGGACACTCGTGTGCAGGCAGATTTCATTTATCACCAGTTTACACAGTAAAGAAAAATTAGTATATTATGCCACAAGGGAGGAAAGTGCGTTTTTTCACCGAGTGTGAAGTTTGATGCCCGAGCGAAGCAAGGGCAGAAATTCATACGAGGTGAAAAAGCACTTCCTCCCGTGTTGTATACGATATTTTTTTTTCCGACTTCGTTAAAATAACCACATTTCTTGCGTCGCAAAATCGTCATATTCGCCATCGACCATTACTGACCCGGAAGTAATAGAGCTTCGAGAGGGAGTAATGTGCCCTATTACTCCCTAGGGAGTAATGGAATTGTACTGCGCATGCGCACATGTTAATAATGATCATCGGTCAATAATAGGCTATTTTCCGCCCGAATTGCACGCAAGGAATGTGGTTATTTTAGCGCAGTCGGGAAAAAAGTACTTTCTATAACACCACAAACGGTCCACAGTTTTTCATTTGCTAATTTTCCGACCCGACAATCTGGTTGCAGTTTTACAAACAAAAATACAAAGTAAAATTATTAACGACACGTGAAATAAAATGACAGGTTTGTATTTGCAAACGTTACGTAACGAGTTTCTCTCTTATTTAGCAAAAGTATTTTTACGACACTTTGTAACACGATGTTATGGAATTATTTTTTTACTGCGTAAGTATTAGAAACCCAATTGGACATTTGTAATCGTATCTGCATACATTATTTTATGCACAGAAAAATGCAATACAAGGTTGAGCCAAAATTATTTTCTGTCGTTGCAAGAACGACGATATAGTATCTGGAAATTGGTACAAGCGTTACTAGATATGCGACCTAATAATCGGACGGTTGAAAGAAGTTAAATTAGCCAGCACTCTTCGTAGCTCATTTTCAATATTGTTTCGCGTGAATGTAATTTTGTCATTGGTTTAATTAATAAGTGGCAAGGAAATTCTTTTCATTAATATGAACAAGTTAAGTTCGTACATCAGAATTCTGAAAACCTATGATTGTCCGGAAGATCGGGACACACAATGTTCAAATATAGGCAAGTGCTGAAAAACCGCGTCCCAAAAGTGGTACATTTGGACTCTTTCGTTACTTTCTACCGTCATTTAAAAAATATGTATCTTTTTGTAATTTAGAAAAAATAAATCGTTAAAGCAAAGTGTTGCAAAACGGTGAGGGAAAACTCGCGTTTACCCGATCGTTTCATTAATTTTTATTTATTATTACTTCCTTACTTACTCGTGTCGTATTTACGCTCCTAACTGAACAGGATTATTAAATGCTACAAGGGGATTCGAATAATGACCCTCCCGAGAGATTAATGCATTTGCGGGGTCAGCTTGTTGTTTGTATGTACGTATGTATGTATTCGCATCGGCAAGAGAGCTCGGTGCTCCCGACGTCACTGTTCCCATCGTTTGTCCATCCGGGCAATACATATTCAACATTTTCAACTTTGTGTCTCGACCATCATAAAAGAAAAAAAAATATTAAAGATAGGAAAACGAAAGATTTCGCTCGTCTCGATGACCTTTACATCGAGCAAACAAAATTGTGACGGTGCGAGTCAACTCCGGCCCGGGAGACAGCTCGGTAGAAAAAAGAATACCGCTCGAGCCAGACGAGGAGAGAAAAACCTGTGGGTTATTGGTTTTTGCTTCAAAGTACAATATACATATATATTACACTTATATACATATATATATGTATATACAGGTTGAGGGTTCATTCTGGCACGTTGCCTTTTCGGAAAATGCAACTCGCGCTCGACGAACCGATCCATCTGCACGAGGAACCGGAGCAGAACTGAATTGAGAGTTTTGCTTGATAGCTTATCCGCGGGATTTCCACGTCGAAATTTGCCCGGGTTCTGCGTCAGAGCGTTGCGGACCAGCAAAACGATTTTCCGTTCGGTTCGACGAAGCTTAAACCGGACAGGCTAAAATTACGTGTCGCGGAATTGAATGTCTTCGATGCTGAGGGGAGAAGAGAGGGGGGGGGGGGGCAAAAAAAAACGGTTCGTTCAATAGGCGGATTTGCGGACGCGTAGTGAATACGTTGATGAAAGTCCGGACGTTTGAGAAAGAGAGATTGGTTAATGCCAATTTCGTTTCTATCCTTTGATTCTCATTGAGAGTCGACGTTACCTTCGGTAATTCTATCCAGGTCTTTTATACGCTCCGGCTCGGACTGGGCTTGTCCCCGGGCACCAGATACGAGAATTATGTTAAATGAACGCACCATACTCGTGAGCGCGGATGTAATAAAGCTGCCGTGAATAATTTCACTTGATCGTTCATTACATGCTCGGAGAAACCTCCGTATCCGATTCGACGCTTAACGGATGTGCTACTCGGCATAGTGAATTCTCTAATAGACTCTGTATGTATATATATGTATATATATGTATATATATGTATATATATGTGTATATATGTATATATATGTATATATATGTGTATATATATGTATATATATGTATATATATGTATATATATGTATATATATATGTATCTATATATGCTTCACGCGACAGTCTCCAAAGACTCAAAATAATCAAAGCCTGGGCAGGACCTCCAGGGCTTCTTAGAATAACCAGTTCCCCCTCGATCAACACCCCCCCACCGCTACAAGGGGACGTAGAATATTTTGATCTAGTGGGGGGGGGGGGGGAGGAAGGGGGTCAGCTTCGCCACACAAGGAGAGGCTCTCTTTCTATGAAGCTGACCTTTTCCCTTTACGATAAAGGGGAAAAAGGGTAACCTTCACGAAAACGGAGCCGCTGTGAACAGTGAAGTTGTGCCCCTCGCTCCCAAACCGAAATATTCCAGGGTCCCGATTTTACTTTTCAGTTTTAATAAATTAATAACTAATTTTAAACTTTCAATTATATGACGAATAAAATTATTTATATAATTTCATTATTTTCAATGCACATTATTATAAAAAATAATTAAATTATTTTATTGTTTTTGTTAAAAACATATAGTATATTCGCTGTCGTCCTTAGGGGATTTATTCCAGGATCGAATAAACTTCTATCTCTCTATCTATGTTATATACTACGTATATATAACTATACATATATTGTAACCATTTATGTAAATGGTATTATTAGATTATATATATATATATATATATATATATATATATATATATATATATATATATATATATATATATATGTATATATAGAGCCATGTATACGATTGAAACTATAGGCGGATTGCGGCAGGAGCGTAGATCTATATTCATTGTGGATTAAATTAAATTATTTAAAGCATCTCTCTGTGCCGATCGACTGGCATTCGCTAATTCGTCACGCAACATCGTCGACTTAATGGCTTCGGACTGTTCTGCCAATTATCATTATCAGTGTACAGATCAGACGATACAGGTCCAAACGGTCGACATATTAATTCGTAATTTTCCATCCTCCCCTGGGCAAATTATAAATCGTACCGGACACGTATGAATATCAAATTTTTATGAATATTGATGAAAATAACAGAAAATAACTTTCCTTTTTTTTCAACACTAACGAGTCTGGGAGTGACGCGACATCAGTGCCCGTGCCTCCGGGTACGAATCCTTTACCTCGAATTTATTGAGAAAAGAACATTTTCGCTTTTTCACACCGTCGAATCTCACTGGGCAGAACCCCCCGCCCAACTGTTGTGTAATCCACTTACGAGACTCCCTTCTTTGGAGACATATGTATTTCACTCACCCAACAACCCCTTTCGTCTTCATTCTCGAATTACAACCATAGAAATTTGACGCAGATGGCTCGAGCTCGAATTTGTTTTTTTTTAACACTGATTAATTTTTAAAGAAAAATGTTAATATTATATAATACTTATATCTATTTATATAGAATAGAAATATTTATATAAATTAATATTAAATAAAAAAGGAAAAAAAATGTATAGATATTTGTCCCTCTCGTCGTCATACCTTTAAGACGATATAAAATGACCTCCCTCCCCGTACATCCCGGGCTTATAATAAAATGCACATTTCTAAGAAATTCATAGCACCTTTCATATTGCGCAAAAATACAGTGTATACACTTCAAGTTTTTGTTATGAAGCGTTAGTTTGGATATGTTTTTATAAGAACCAATGCATAAAACCTTATTTTTTGTATCAATTTTTTCGGCAACCAATCCTGAAACTTCGTAATCACATTGAACAGGACTTTAACTGCAATGTTACAAAAATTGAAGCCCCAAATTTCACAAAGGTAGATTCGAAAGGCCTACCTTAAAAGAATTACCACTCATTAAACCAGCGTGGAGCGTTCCAACCTTCTTAAAAGGGTATCTGTTTGAAGTTATCTGTCGAAGCGTGAAATTTGTAAATACAACCGATAAATATGTATTATGAAAAAAAAACCGCAGTATAATGAGAGGTGTTGGGACAAGCGGTGGATGCATTACTAAAAGGCGAGCCGGATAAACGACGTGCCCCGGGTCGCCTCCGAGTTAATTAGATCCGATCGGCGGTGAGATAGCCCGAGCTTTCAGAGGCCTCTGGTACACATAAAAAATCTTGCGGCCGAGTATCGAAGTTGGTCGAAACCAGTAGGTATATTATGCGTCTTTTTGTATCACACCGCTACTGACTTTTTGATTTTTTATATACTTTTTAAATCTCAGTCCAGTGAAGCAATATACATTCCGTGACGAACGATCCACGTGCCATGGCTTCGACGCGTTCCAGCGGGACGAAGCGCTTCGTCGGCCCACGTGACTGTGAATGAGAAACTCGCAATCAGCTCCACCGGACATAAATTGTCCGAGTTAATTACTCCGTCCGCTCGGGTGAGAGAAAATAACGCAATGTGCTCAATTCAATGGACGATGGAGAGAGCCGAGAGTTTATGAAAAGCAGAATGCCGAACGGGACTAATTAATTGCCCACAGACAATTTCCCGACGCGCCTCTGCAGGGCCTGTCGCAGCCTTCGATATCGAATACACACACACACACACACACACACACACACGCACGCACGCACGCACGCACGCACGCACGCACGCACACACACATATACACATACGGATATAGATGTTGTTCTTATCGTTGTTTTTTTTTTTTTTTTTTCTAAAAGAAAAGCATATTCTGTACTGCCGTTATAGTTCTGCCCATTGTGCCACGTAGATGTACGTGGCATGTTCAATATTAATGACTACCAATGTTGTCGGTATTTGTTTTGTTACGTAAATACAGTTTGAAAATATTACAATTTTGGACTAACCTTTAACGGAGTAGTCTATTCCATGTGGGTGCCCGGGTGGTTCGACGTCGATTCCGATCTGCAATAAAACGGATGTAATGAGGAATTCATCGAATCTTCTATTTTCGCAGAAATTAGTATTTTCAGTTTTCAGTTTTTAAAAAATGTTACAAATGAAGTAAATAAATGATAAAGGTTTTGGGTCTTCCACATAGAAAAAAAAAAAAATAATAATAACGAACGATATTTGAAGAGTTGAAAAAAGGAATTCATTTACCAGAATTCAAAAACTCTTCGGGCATTGTGTACTAAATTTTCCGTTGAAAACTTTGGTGAATGGTATGCAAAGATAATAAAAAAATACCGTTTAACTATCGAGAATTCTCTGGATGTTCTGGTTTCATTTCGTTCGGGACAAAGTTTATTATGTGTGTGTGTGTATATATTTGCGGAAGAGGCGAAGCCAAAGACGGAGATGAGAAGCGGCATTCTCGAAGTGCTCTCGATAAAGTTTCGAATGTGGCGGTGCGTCGTCGTTCGAGAGAAAAATGAGAGCGATGGCGAGCACTCTCGATGTATCGTGTATCTCGATGCACTCCTATCTGTACCAGCGGATGTCGGATAAGCAATTTCCGCATAGTGAAGAAAGAAAGAAGGAAATGGAAATGCAAAAACGACACAGTTCTCTTGACGTGTCCTTCAAATAGGGTAAAAGTGGGGAATATGGCCCGGTCCATATTTGGTTGATTTACGTGTTAATACGGGTGGTCCATATTCCCGGTTTTTACCCTATACGCACGCAGTGAGCGTTTCTGCACAGTACAACGTTTCTCGTCCACAAGCGCCTACTGCCGAATGTCATCGAGCCAACTAACACAAAAATTTCCCAAGCTTGACCGTGTAACGACTCAATCTCTGATAGAATAAACGCGAGAAAGAAAAGCAAAATTGTTCACACCAAAGGCAACTATCGGCGCCCTAAAATTTCCCAAACTTGACGAGATAAAGTCTTAATTTGTGCTGGAATGAATGTGAGAAAAACAGGGGGAAAGAAAACGAAAAAATATATCTCTAACTTTCTTTAATGCTCGTGTCAACCGTTTCGTGATTGGAGAGCCGAAGCGTTATAACGACAAGGCGTGCGGAGAAACGCGCGACAATTATCCGAATTAGTCTGTGCTTTGCGCTCGCAAGCTAGTAACGAGACGTCTCGACCCGGAGCATCGGCTCACTTGACCCGATTGCTTAACGAGGAGGCGGAGACATGGAGTCGTCTGCTGGACGACACGAAAAGTGCTGTAGCGCTGGACCCACGCTCGTGTCACGTCAACGGAGGCAGAGAAGTCGTAATCGCACAGAAGTATTAAACGTTAGGGATGTGAAACAACCGGGAACCCCTTACTCGTACGAACGAGGCCCTTTAATCGCAATGCCTTTATAAGTCTTCCCGTTTAACCCGTTTAACCCTTTACATTCGAATTTGATTTCCGATATTAGACACTCCTATGTTTTTGTTTATTTATGTATAAATACAGGTAATCGACCAATTACAGCCAGTATTGTATATTTCTTGTAAAATACTTCAAATGAAATAATGTAGGGTAGAGTGGGGCAAAACGGGGCAGCGGGGCAAAACGTCGTTTTCCAATAATTTTTGGATGCCCGAATTCGCCCCATCGATTAATCAGGCTCTTCGGCCCCGTTTTGCCACCTTGTTCGATCCAAAAATGATTGGAAACTTTAGTTTTGCCCAACTGCCCCGTTTTGCCCCGTTACCCCATTTTGCCCCGATCTTCCCTACTTTCATTTTCTGTAGACGTATTTCAGTTCCAATAATTTACTTTAATTTGCCTACAAAAGTATATTGATTTTTCAGCATAATTGTATATTAAATTTCATGTACCAGTTCGCGAATTAAAACTTCCAGTCCGGTACATTAAATTTGTAATTTTTTTTGACAGCCCATAAATTTTGATATATTGTAACGACCGAGCGAATGAGTAACGTGCGTATTTGGTTTTGGGGTGGATATTATTAGCAGCTAAATCAAATATCAAACACGAACTGTCAAACGTCTCAGTTCAGACTGTTTTACATGACGATCGATCTTGTATCGATCGTCCATTCGATCGTGTACTGTCAAACCTGTTAAAGACACGCTACGCTTGAAATTAACCCCCACCGTTCTGGCGATAACGGTGAAGCGTAACGAGTCCTAGGATCCGCGTCCTGCGTGTATGGCGAAGCGCGTATATAGACAAGTGGATTGTCGCGAATAAATAAAGATTAATTTTCTACGCTCGAATCGTCTCCCCGAGCAATATCCTCCCCCGCACCCCTGGGGCTTGCTGCAGTTCCCGATCACCCTTCCGTTCGAACAACGTCTTGAAAAATCCTTAACAAACCTAACTAATATCGTGTGTGCCTTAACGAATAGTCAGCTACAGATTCTTTACAATATATGTACATGCACAAACACACACACAAGAAATCCGGCAATAATAGTAAATCCTTTTCAAGGTCTATTCATCGGCGACTAAAGCTCCGCTCTTGTACGTAGGAATCGGATCGGGATCTCTCTGGAATTCTCGGCCATGGTGGGTTTGCAACAGGATAAAGGACATGGTCTCGAGGGGGTATGCGAGAGCCGGCAGAACATACAGGAGAGCGGGTTTACCAATAGGAAATCGAGATTCTCTCGCAATTGATCGTCGGTGAGGCAATTCATGCAAATGGCCGTTGAGCCTCGAGGCACCTGGAGCGGCAAGCTTTCGGCGCCTGCAACTACCACGACCGAGGACCGGCAGTACCTGTTCGATTATAAGGGATCGGAATCGATATCGGTGAATCAACCCTCCGGGCGGCGGTCGAGGGTGACGGGCATTGCCGTTACACCCGCCGTCCGCAAATCAGATAAACCGTACCGATCGGAGCACGAGTTATCTTAGACCACGCGCCGCTCCTGGCTTTCTCGAAATACGCGTCCGAGAGTCGTCGAAGGAACTAACGGGGGAGGGGGAGTTGGTCGCACCGCTAGATCGGACTCTCAACGCTGGGACCGGAAAACTTTAACGGCACGCTCAATCCGCTATCGCTGTGCAAAAATCCAGCTATTGTCCGAGACTATATATTTCTTTCGCAATTTTTTAGAATTTAGAGCAATTTTTACAATTTGAAGCAATTTTTAGAATTTGGTGCATTAGAATTTTGTGAAATTTTTAGAAATTGATACAATTTTTTTAATATAGTGCAATTTTTTTGGCGTCAATTTCTTTTTTATTCGCAATTCTTTACATTTTCCTTCAAAAGAGTAATTTGTATATTTTATATTTTCAAGAAATGAAACTTTAATATTTCGACCCGGTGATTTTTTTCTCATGATCGAACCACCATCGCGAACGATCAGTCGCTGATTGTCGAGCTAATTTGTTTCTATGCCAAGAAAGAAATGAATAAGATGCGTTTTTCCCCAAACACCAATAAACCACCTCTCTTTAAAATTTCACTATGGATAAAAAAAAAACAAAAAAAAACTCCCGAGCGTCATGCGAGGACGGTGAAGATAGATTGAATTTAAAGTCGTTCGGCTCGTCGAAAGCGACAGAAGAGCGGGTATAGGAGATAGACGTTCACCCGATTGGAAATGGAATGTCGCACGGCACGTATCGCGTGTCGGGGCGCGGCCGTTATTCGAAAGGTAATAGAAACCGAGGCGCGAGTGAGAGAAGCTCTCCTCGTCGGCAAGAAGAGTTCGAGGAAGAAGTACGTAAGGAGGGCCGATCGGAATCTCCGAGCATATTCGTGTCTCGGACTGCACCGGGTAGGCGAGAGTCATTCTCGTTAAACCCTGCACTCGACTTCCCTCCGACGGTATCGTCGCCCGCTCGCTCCTTCCCCGTTCGCGGGACTTAGGACGGGAGATAAATGAAGCCGAATGGCCAACGCCATCAGCGCGCAGGGTAAATCGGAGGATACGGAAGGTGCGAGTACGCGCACAGAGCGTTCGACGACGATCCGGCCAATTTAAAGCCAATCTGCATGCATGCAATGGAGTAGGCTGGCGAAAACTCGAAGCACGCTAATTTTTCCGTCGGGAAGAGGAACGAAGAGAGAGAGAGAGAGAGAGAGAGAGAGAGAGAGAGAGAGAGAGAGAGAGAGAGGGAGGCAACGCACAAAATTGAGTCGACAAAGCGTGCACAGTATATTATAGTATTAGTCTTCTGGCAACAACGAGAATATCGCGGCGCACGCAAACGAAGCGGAAACGAAGCTTCTTCGTACCGTAAAAAAAAGAAACTAACTCGTCGCCTAAATTAAATTAAGGGTCGACTTTTAACACATTGGTTTCAATTTAAGATCGCTCTTAAGGCCGAACTTCATTGCGTGCTTAAATTCTATCTTGAGTTTAACTTAATATCGAACTACACTCGAATTTGCGTTCAGACTTAACGTCTAACTTACGATCAAACTTAAGATAGGTCTTAAGCGCATAATAAAGTTGGAGCCATGCTTCGATCGTAAGTTCGATCTCAAGAGAGATCTTAAGCTCAAACAAACGTCTCAAAATTCGACCCATAGTCCCACGTATGAACCTGTATTTGGAACTTACGTCTCGACTTAAGATAGAAATTAAGACCTAACTTAAGATTGAATTTAAGGCAGGTAACTTACGATTGAACTCAAGTCGCTTAATTGAGCTCAAACTTGAAACTAGAAATTTGGAACCTAAATCTCGTCGAATATAGTACGATTTATTTTTTGCGAAAATTGTATATTTCTCTCTCGATAACTAATCCTAAGAGATTAAATTTCGTAAAGCGCATTTTGTCCCGCGTAACGAAACGAATAGATAAATAAGCAATTTGCGAGTACGCTTTTAACGCTACGAGTATCCGGAGCCAGGGGGGACAAGGTAAAATGATTGTACGATCTGCGCTGAGAGAAAAAAGTAAAATAGAAGAAAATTCACGACGAGAAAGTGCACAACGCCGATGGCCTGGGTCGAGTGTACCGGGTATAATAACAATCATAACGATAATCGGCTACGAGTCACGAGCGTAGCAGCGTTAGACAAGGCAGACGGAGCTCGAATGTCTCCCAATGTCTGTTCGCGTCTCGAAAGAGAGCTTCGAGCAATTCAGGATTCAGCATGTAGGCATACGAAGGCAGGATATATAGGAGTATATATTATTATAATGAAATAATTCGGACAATTTGGAAAAAATGCGGGGCGTACTTGGCCGGGATTCAAACCCGCGACCTTTCGATTGCCGGTCGACTGCTCCGACCACTGAGCTACGCCATGCCGCTACCCACACCAATTCCGAATTGTCCTCACTAATATCCTTTTTCGTGTTACAATATATATGCACACACACACACACACACACACACACACACACGCACGCACGCACACACACACACACACACACACACACACACACACACACACACACACACACACACACACACACACACACACACACACACACACACACACACACACACACACACACACACACCTATAGCAGACGGGAAGGGGGCGGGGGGGATAGCTGTATAAGCTATTCGTCTTCAGAGTTTGACCTTCTCCGTCATTGCCTCGAAAGTTATAACGGAGAAAGATGGAATTAAATGATAGATGGAAAATAAAAGAGCGAGGATCCTCGAGACAAGGAACCGCCCCCGCTGCCCCCTCGTAGCTTATTCATTCGTCGGTCCTGCAACGTCGAACGCACTCGATGCCCCTCTACGTCTCGCGTGTATCGCACACGTTCGCGTATACGCGGAAGTAATGTTCCCTCGCTGCACCTTGGTAAAACACTGTACAGATGTATATACATGCAAGATACACGTAGGTATGGAGTCAGGTACACACTGGAGGGGGGAGTTGTTTGTAAACTCTCGCGATTCGATTGTTCAGGGTGTAGAGGCAAAAAGTCTACGTTGATGGGGGGAAAACACAATCGACGATCGTCGGATGCGATAGCCCCGATGGCCCTGCTGGGCCATCGGTCGCGAGACCGACTCCCATAATTCATTGCTCCGAAACACACGGTGTGTCCTGTATATGTGCGGTTCAAATACATGGTACAGTAAGAAGGCCACTAAGAAGTCTCTGTCGTAGTGATTGGCATTACGAGGAGAATATTTACTCGACGGTGCATAACTGGCCAATAACTGCTTGCGCCATTTACACTAAACAACTATTCATCCGTACTGTGAAATCTTAGACCAACAACATTAGCATGCCCAAATTTTATGTACTCCGGTTAAAATTCGATTGTACTTGTGTTAACTACAGTTATTAGCACGCGATGCCTTGCATTGCAATAATTTTCCGTTCTCAATTTCGCATTAGGTTACACTCGCATGAGTGCGAGAGACACATAGTTAAAATTTCCAAGCTTTTTTTGGAGGGAAATGGATTCAAAATATTTTGAGGTTTTGTTGATCTTTAGCCCCACCTAAAGACGAACTGAAAGTCACGTGACCACTTAATAACCCATAATCTCATCAAATCTCCGTTAACCGTCGTATAGGACAAAGGGGTTAATATGGGCCACTTCGATCAGCGGGTAAATAACATATATACCTAATTTATTTACGCGCTCAACGAGGTGGTCTGTATTCACTTGAGTCATTCATATTTATTCTCTTCACTATACATACACTGAAAAAAATAGATCAATCAGTCAACGACAATTCGCTTGTTGGCTGCCAAAGAAAAAGAATCTTATTTAAATTCTTACAATTTTATACGGGATTGAAATTATAACATGTCACCGTGACAGGCATCCCGTCGTTGTTTCGATATCATATGGAATTGTAATTGAAAGAAAAAAAAAAATTATTTGGCGCATTTTTTTCAGTGTACGGACCGGATCGAATTCACAACTTTCGTCCATCCACAAAATTAATCCAGAGGCATCCTCGAAGGACCAAAGGAACCGCGTAGCCCATTCGTGGCAAAACTCTTGTACGGCCCCCGGGAAATACCGAATTCCAACGTCTGAACTGCTATGAGCTTGCCCAACTTGGGGGGGAAGAGGCAGGAAACCCTTTGCTTCAATTAAGTCATAATACAAGAAGCGAGCGTGCAAGTGGGAGCAGAATTGGGGGGAGTGAGGAGCGGCAAAAGGATGAGACCGAGGAGAATTTGGGCAGGTACGTGGTTTGCGTGCCTCGCTCGGTCAGCTTCTCATCCTGCAAATTGGTTCCTCCGCTGCTTTTGCAGGTTCGCCCGCTTCGCCCGGAACTGGATCGTTTCTCTCCGAGGTTTTCTCACTGTCCAACTCACCCTCCCCCATTCCTTCCCATCTTCGCGCCCTGGCTATTATTATTATTATTATTATTATTATTGTTGTTGTTGTTGTTGTTGTTGTTGTTGTTGTTGTTGTTGTTGTTGTTGTTGTTGTTGTTGTTGTTGTTGTCTCTTGAACCAATGTAATTGATAGACAAAAATTAATTGTTTTGGAATGTTGTACACCGGTGATTAATCGGGAACGAATGTAAACACGACCTTATCCCGATCGGTGATAAACAGCGATTTTTGGCTTTAAGATTTCAGAAAAAAAAAAAATTGAAATTTTCACATCGCTTCCTCATAAAAGTTGAAAGTTGAAAGTTGAAATTTTTATATCACTTTCTCATGATGGTCCTTTATTCGGAAAGCTCCTTCTGTGAAAAAGCAATTACTATATTTTTGGCTTCCTTATAGAAGAAGCTTTCCGAATAAAGGACCATTATGAGAAAGTGATAGGTATAAAAATATCAACTTTCAACTTTTACGAGGAAGCGATGCGAAAATTTCAATTTTCAGTTTTTATGAGGGAGCTATATGAAAATGTCAATTTTCAATTTTTTTTTCCAACATCAATATCGTATTTAACTTTTAGGCAAAACTGGTGGCTGACTCAGGTTTAGCCCCAAAAAATACACCAACCTTACGCTTTTGGTCAAAACAGATGTAGGATCTATACTCGGCGCGAAAAATACATACAGGTAATTATGTGTTGCAAATATTTTTTTCGTTCTTTCAATTTTTACTCGAAAAATTCAAATGACATCGCTTAATCTAATTATTTTAACTCCGTCATATCCATCATCTTGTGTATTTCTTGCCGTAGAGCATGATAGGTACCTAGGTTTGTTCACGACGCCATCAGGAAACAAAAAAAAATCACTGTTTGTAAATACGCAAAATGACTCATTTTTTAAATACTGGCAATAAAAATGACAGATCAACTTTTTTCGTTAGTCGTCCTTCACGGGCTGTATTCCATGTATTTTTTCTGACACTTATTTCAATCATAAATGAATATTTATTGTGGAAAATTTCATTTAAAAGACAGTACTCAATTTTCACAAAATCCAAAAAATTCAAAATGTCATACAATTTAAATGGTTCGATCGATTCTCTTGAAATTTTAATGGGATCTTCGGGTGGTCATAGTTCATCTATGTACGCGTTTTTAGATCGATAGCTAAAAAATTGCGAGCGCTAGATTGCGCACAGTTATTTTCGAAGAAATAAAAAATGGCGTACAAAAAAACAACTCAACTTTTTTGGATCAAATTTTGACCAAACGTTGACTTGATCACACATGATGTGTGCCAAATTTCAGTTTGATCGATCGAAACGTTCCCGAGTTATAGCGGTTTCAATTTTTCGCGTCCGACACGCACGCACGCACGCACGCACGCACGCACGCACACAAACACACAAACACACACGCACAGATCCGGCCATTTTTTCTAAATATGATTTTTCGATGTTTTGGAACATTCTGAACCCATTTTCATTAAAATCTCGAATTTTTTAATTTTTTTTTTTTCACCATAACAAAGCTTTCTCTATGAGGAAGCAAAAATTATGAAATTGGAAGTAAAAATAAAACGATTTAAATTATCTGCTCGACACGAGCAAAAAAAATGTAAGCGAAAGAAATTTATTAAGAATATCACACTTTTCGCACAAAAATATTACAATATTTTTTATATCTCATATAAGTGAAAAAAAATACATATCGTTCCGATATATCAGCCGTCACATTATCACATATATTAATTACTTTCTTTTTCGAACTTGTGTACCGCCGCTTAGATCGTGGTAAACAAATCGATCATCTCGATTTTTTTTTAAGGCTTGGAGAGAAAAGATATTGGAAACATACGTAGTGTGATTTTTCGTATCTTCAAATTTTCCTTTCCCTGCGAAGTTTATTCACGTACTCGAATTGCGTTACGACAATTTTGCAATATACTGATTTATCCCGTGAGTTCCGATATTGTACTAACAGATAAGGCACGTATTTGTAACGGTGTAACGAGGTCGCGCTAATCAGTGCATGCCTCCTCTAGCCCCTGCCGTGTTGCTCTGCTCACGTGGGCGTTCGCGGCGACAAGAACGACGAGCAATGTTTCAGCTGCGAGGGACGCTCGTTACCCGAGACGCCAACTAGCCGCGTCCCAATTAACGATAAATATTAAGTGGCAAGGTGTTATACGCCGCATGCCTACGTTTGTCGAATCAAAAACCCTTCTCTCTCGTTTCCGCTATCCCGTAACGGCATTATTATTGGGTACGAAGAAGCCGAAGAAGTAATTTTACGAAATTTCATATACGATGTAAGAGGTATGTAATGTAACGTTATTTTACGAGTCACGGTCACAAATATTCGCTACCGTTTTTTGAGTCTTCTTTCGATGCGTTACCATTCTTGTATCGACCTTTCTCGCTAATGTTGACGTCACGACATAACAGACATAGCACCGGTTAAGTTAGTCCTTGCGAATAGTGTTCACTCCGCATAAAGTTCAGAGAAATGAGAAAAAATTCCAATCACTTTTAGATGGTATAAAAATCTGAAAAAAAAATCGAGCATATTGAAGGCGCTGAAAAATTGATGAAAAATAAAATTGTTAAAGAAATCTCCCGAAAACCCAACTTTTTTTAAATGAACATGATTCTTTCACGTTTTTGGATACGTATGAACTTGTTCACATTTTTAAATTCCCTATGAATTTTTTCTTTTTACACGGCAAAAATTTGTGCAAAATCGCAAAATTCAAAGTGAATTTAAAAATGTAAAAAAAAAAATGTTGCTTGTTCAGAAAAATGAACGAATCATTTTTGTAATGATTGAGCGGAGAGTTTGGGTACTTGTAGATATTAGTGTTGCAAATGGTCGGGCGACGTATCGATGAAAGAAAACATACAATGATCACCGGGATTCGAACCCGAATTAATCGGTTACTGAGTAAGAGGGCTAATCACTGCGCTGTATTGCTACGGAAATACTTGACAGTAAATTCGAAAAGAAAAAAAGGAACGCGTAAACAGTGACGTCCAATGCCTGCGATTTTCGGGAGCCAACTGATTGCAAGTCCCTCGCGCTACATGGACCTAGACGCTGAGAGAACCAAGTTGTCGCGCGCGCCCGGACGGCGTCGAGAAAAGACGACCTGTAAACCCAAAGCGGGACCGAGAGAGAGCTACCCGAAATAGTCGAGATATTATGATTATCATGATTATCGTTGGTATTGGTCCAGGAAAGCGTACGCGCCTCCTTCTCAAGTCACGAGATTCTACAATTTTCATTCCAGGTATGGTTCATAGACATTGTATTTTATCGCTGACATCCTACGACGTACGTTTCATCTTCACCCTTTTATACAATTTTCCCTTAAGAGCATTTGAAACACTATGGAGTGTGAGAAAGATTGCTTCACTGGCGCTCTTGGCGGAGCGGGAGAGACACGCTGAGAACGTGTTTCACACGCTCTTAATAGATCATACGTCATAGTCAGCGAATATGAAAATATTTTATTCGTTTTTTAGTTACTTCAAAACGAGGCTTTATTTTCTCGTTCCGTCATAGTCGCCCCTCGAGACGATCCGTCGTAGGTGTCTCAATGTTATGTGTGTCTCCATACGTCGCCGGAACTCGCCCGTGACTCGACGGTTATAGAGTGTTGGCCGAACACCCGGAGTGTTCGAGAACACGCGCGTGCGTCGGAGACTCCGGGCGTTTACATCGCTTGATGTATTCGTCAACAAGAAAATTCACGACAACGATGTCGGCCCAAAGTTGTCCCCGGGGAATGCGAACCCTGAATTAGTGTGAGATTCACAATAGGCGAAATCAGAATTTCGAACGATTTTCATCACGTCGTCCGGGAGGACTTTCGAGTGGATAACTCGTGGCCTCGATCTTCCTCGGGGAAAACTTAACGGTTCACGGACGAGCTCAAAAGTGCCGGGAGGGGGATGGAGAAAAAAATCGTTGTAAGGGGTGTCGAGGAACTGGGAGGATGCGACAAAAAAAAAAAAAAAAAAAAAAAAAAGAAAAAGGAGTTGGGCGGGATCTCTCGGCTGAAGATATTTCCTGTCGACGACCCAGCAACCCTCTTTCCCCTTCAACAGCATTCCACAAGTGTCGGAGACGAGAACTGGAGAACTCGAGGAAACGGCTCTATCGCGGCAAACGGCTCGTCGCGCTTTTCTTTTATTTTCGGATCTTCATTCTATACAGCCTTAATAGAAAGAGCGTGTCCGGTTGTACCAAACACCTGTCATTTATTATAAACATAGACGAAAATATTTCTTGTTTAAATAAGAAAATACTTTCCTTAAAAATAACGAGTAGTCATTTTTTTTTATCGGTTTTATGAAAGATGTCGCTATGTTTAAAAAAAAAAGTTAACTGGTCATGTCATGAAAAAAAGTAATAAATAAAAATTATGCAGTTGCGTGTCCGGGCTGCCGGTTTGGGAGGTTCCATGCGCTCTCCCTAAATCACTGCTGTATGCGTCGGAGCATTTAATTCTGAATTCTCCTTGGCGTCCGCAAAACCCTCCGGGTGTTTCTACCTGCGGCAGGTGCATTCATTCCCGGTAAAGGGAATTAGAAACGCCCTTCTCTCCGACGCCCTCTCCCTCCCGTGAAACTTTAAAAGCGTCAGGTATGCCAGCCCGTTGTACATTTACCGAGTTTCGAACAACTATTTCGTGAGAAACGTATTTTATTTTTCCTTTTTTTTGGGAGGAAAAAAATAAAATATCGAAGCGGGTGAAAAAGAGATTCGAGAGTGTGGAATTCAATTTTAAAGCGACACCTTTTCCAGAAAATCGATACCGCTTTCGTACGGTCCAGCGAGGAAACGTGTTGGTGGTGAGGGCAGAATCGGGGGAACAGCGAAAAGATTTTCGCTCGAGGGTTTTCGTCCGCTCCTGTGTGTGTGTGTGTGTGTGTGTGTCGGTCTCGAATGTACGTCGCAAGTACCGGTGCCCATTGGTTTCTTCACGGTGCGCTGCTCGGTGGAGCACCGTTCCAAAATAGCCTCTTTGAGAGGTCGACAAGGTTTGGTAAGCCGCCTGGAACTGATACGTTCCATGTGGAACGGTCTGGCCGAGCATGGCAAGTGACTACACACAACGACCCGTCAGGACGATGTGTAGGTATAGTAACCCCCCACCCTTCGGGCATAACGTATACCTACTATGTTTAAATCTCCGTCGAATAAACCCTACCCGCTGTTGTTTCGCCTGGACAAACACCCCTATACCACACGCGCGCACACACACACACACACACACACACACATACACACACACACACATATATATATATATATATATATATATATATATATATATATATATATATATATTTCGCGCGCTCGAGAGTCCATTAGCTTCGCTGAATTAAATACCCTGGTTATGGAAAGCGGCTCGTGGCGTAAACCAAGAATGCGATATTAGCGTTATTAAAATTAAAGAAAAAAACAAAGGGAAAAATTCCAAGCGTAAACGAGCGCACTCATTTTTCATTGTTATTCCGTCTATATTAATGTATAATTAGCTTAATTGAAGGTGGGGGATGTATTCGGCGCAACGACGAAATGTCCAATTCAATTTGACTTATGCATAAATGGCGATTAATGGAATAATGAAAAAAATGTGCTGTCTTGAGGGCTCCTACACTAAAAAAAAAAAAATCACTCGCGAGCTGCCAAAGAAAAAAATGGTTATTACGATTCTACTTTAAATTCTTACAATACCGACAGGATCTGTCGAGGTGACATGTTATCGTTACAATTGCCATTTCTCTAGCAAGCATGTCCAGCTAAAGGACAAGCTTGCACGTGACATCCAACGACATTCTTTTTTTTTCCAAAACAGTTACATTCCTCCGGGAAACGGTCTTGGTAATGCGGAAGCTGAATCTTCAAAGTGACGTTCGTTTTGCCTCGCCACCGGCCGTGTGTCAGGTAGTTGACAGTCACTGTGTGTAGAGCTGCAGAGACAACATGACTATAGGAGGTGAGACGATACCAGAAGCTCGGAGCAGCAGGAGCAGCACAAGAGGAGGAAGTAGTTGCACAGGGATGAGGACACGGCAGAGTCGACGCCTGCCACGAACACTTCCGGACAAAGCTCTCTGATTAATGCGCGTTGTCCGCGCTCGCGCGCTTACGGCGCCTGCGCGGACGACCCGAGAGGCTCGAGACATCGGAAACGCTCGAGCCGCTCGCGGGAGCTCTCGATTACGGGGTTACACCTACGTAATAATGTTCCGTATAGACAGATACACAGGCGAACGTATCTGACGGTGGATATTTCGCAGCGGAGCCATATAATGCACCGTCCGTACGCGCTTGATGCACAGCGCGTACGCAGAGAACGCTAACTACGTTACTGTACGTTATACGCCTTATGACGTTAGAAACGGTCGAGCAGACTTATTCGAGCTGCCGGTGCTAATTTATTTCAGTCAATGCATTTGTTCGTTGAATTTGTAACTTCACGGATAATTCTAGGAGTCGTCTCCGGACGGCACGGAGCGGGATTGGGTTATGCAAACAGTGTTCGAGCGTTTAAGAGTCGTCGATTCAGAAACGCTCGAGCGGGGCGACGGAAATGCAGTTCGTTGACCCTTCCGAAGCGTCCGAAGACTCTTTTTTCGTTGAAAAAAATATTTGATTGGACTCAGTGCGAGAATGACAGTTTTATGCACGGTTCGTGTGCCCAAAAACCCCAATTTCACACTTTGTGAAGTACAATTTGGTTTGCGAAAAACTTTTTCTGAACTCATGCGATATCACACACACACACACGCGTGCGTGCGTGCGTGCGTGCGTGCGTGCGCGCGCGCGCGCGCGCGTGTGTGTGTGTGTGTGTGTGTGTGTGTGAGTGTGTGTGTGTGTGTGTTAAAGGGGAAAATACCCCGTGTTTTTGATCCATAATTAACAAAACTCCGACAGCATTCACCAAATTCATTAGATTTTGTTGTCGTCTGACAAACCTCATAAATTTCACTTGTGGCAAAGATACGAACAAGTTCGCGCGATTGTCGTAAATTATAATTTCAAGAGTCGTGACGTTCGATCTGATTGATGATTTGTTGAGCTCGTATATAGACAGATAGTGTCGTTTATTCGTGTCCTGGGGCAAGCCCCCTAAGGCCACCGTGCCTCAAAAATACAACGACGAGCGCAGAAAAACAAATGCAATAAAGCAAACAAAACAAAAATAACGTATAATATAATAATGTAATATAATAATAACTAAAAATAAAGCCAGAAAAAAAACATACACATTTATGGTAATATATAGACATTTATGGTAATTACAATTGGGGTAATTGAAATCACTCAATTACGAATGCAAAGCCAAAACGGGCAATGTATTAACACCAACAATCGGATTATTGGCAATAATGTTTTACTGCATTCAAGCTATAATGATGGGCGTGTGAATTATGCATGTTGGCTCGAATACTTTTTATCCCACTGATAATAAAAGTTCGACATGAAGAGCAGAGTGGCGCAGTGGAAGCGTGCTGGGCCCATAACCCAGAGGTCCGTGGATCGAAACCACGCTCTGCTAGTATATTTTTTCTTCTTTCTTTTTTTTTCCCATCAATGACGAATTTTATTTTTTTTAAGGTTATTGGCATCGCTCGTTTTTAATTGCTGCGCAATTTCACGATTTAATTTCGCTTATCGAAGGACATTCGATCTGTTGCCACCGGCACAGGATATACAGGCAACTGAGTCTTGTAGCCCGTGTAAGGTCCTCGAAACACAAACGCATACTGCTCTGCCGTATTTCGGCCTCCAAATTATCTTTGAATTACAATTATTTATTAATTTTTTCGTTTAACTATTTTTTTTAATTTATAATAATTTTTTTTTTTTTTTTTTTCAAACTTCAATCCTGATATATTCCTATCAATATCGTCGAGGCAATTTATTTCTTTATTCCCTTTAGTTTTTATTTATTTTTTTAAAATTAATGTCACCAACGCTCTGGCTCGCGCCATCGACCTACTTAGTTATTTACTTTATTTTACATTAATTTACTGTATTTGCTTTACTTCATTTTTCGTTATATCTCATCTGTACTCGCTCTTTGATTGTATACTAATGATTGCGCTGTGTACTTTCTCGTACGATGTAAAAAGTTTTGTTTGAAAATTAATGAACGATGTTGGAAGCTTTTTTTTTTCCATAAACTGTTTCTGAAATGTCAAACACCTGTGAGTTGCAATTTTACAGCAAAAATTGTATTTTCAATCGAAATTTTTGTAAGTTTCAGCCAAAAGATTTGTAATTTTAATATCTCGTATTTTAATGTTGCAATAAAAGTACAATTTTAATTTGCAGTACATTACATTTAACAATTTATATTTACAGTGTACAAGGATTAAGAAAGGATTAAAAGTTCGTGAGAGTATCGTCCGCGGGCCTCGGACGATACGTAAATTATCAGTGAGCTGTTCGTGTTTGAAAATTCGGGGTATCGGGCGCGTTAGAGGGTTCGGACAGCGGGCGTGGATCCAAATTCATTTTCACGCACGCGTACGGGTTTCGTGTGCGAGATATATATATATATATATGTATATATGTATGTATATATGTATATATATATATATCGATCGGTTAAGAATAAAAAGGGCGTAAGCCGAATAAAACACGGCGTGAGGCTCGGCCATTCAGATTCTCGGTCGCCGATATACGTGTACGAGATTTTCATGCGACGTGGCGTTCGGAACGGGGACAAGTCGTGAAACGAGGCGCAAAACTTAACGCGAGCGACTTCTGCCCTTTCCCCCCACTTGCGGCCGCGGACGGAGACAGACGACGTGAAAAAGATTTTTATTACCCAACCGGTCTGTTGTGTCGCACGGGAGAGATCGCATACGCCACCGGTTTTCCAAATTGAATAACCGGCGAGTTATAGGAGCGGGCGACGTTCGGTGTGCGTATGCGTGAGTTTCGGTGAAATGAAAAATATTAGCGGTTATGGTACGTCATTGAGCATGACCTCAGATCATAACAACAACCCGAGGGCTGTCCAGCGGCGCCCGGGACCACAACAATACGCGGCGAGTCTTCGTTTTCGTTTAAAGTTTCGCTTAGCAAGCGCACCGATTATTAGAACTCTTTAATGGGAGTGTACTGCAAACGGGGTGATATTATATTACGTGTCGCATCGTAATATTTCACGAAAAATATTACAGACGATCGTTTGCGACAATGGCGGTGAAAATTCGAGGAAAATAGGAGGAGGACATTTGGGAGCCCAGTTGTCAATTTTAATTAATATCTCAAATCAATACGAATTTTCATCTACCTCGTAATTAAAAATCGTTGCTTTCAACGTTCACGGTGAAAAAAAAAAAGTATTATAATTCTGTTTTCTTTATTTACTTTTTATCAACGAGGCAATAATTCTCGTGTAATTTTTTCATCGATACATCCGCCCATGAAAGCTACCACTTACGAGACACGACATGTCCGACGCGATTCCCTAGACTCTTCTCCTCGTTAATCGCTTTTTTTTTGTTTTTTTGGTTTTTTTTTTTTTTTTTTCATTTGCTTCTTCATTTTCTTTCTTTATTTCATTTTCCCACCGCAACGAAGCCCGCGATCGGGCTCGGCTCTTCTATACATTTAATAATAATAATAATAATAATAATAATAATAATAATAATAATAATAATAATAATAAATCACGCGGCTTTATCGCGCACCTCCGAAATGGCGCATGAAAGAGATCCGAGATCGATATAAAGGACGAGTCGACTTTCGTTTTTACAACGAATATGTATCGCGTGTATAACCGGACGAGCGTCGGTGTGCTTACCCACGAGACACTTGGTACGGAGGATCTCTCGGCCGACGGTGCTGCCGCCGGCGGCAGTTTCACGCGCCAGAGTCGAGCGTATGCCCGAGGTCGATTTCCGTTACGGCGTTCGCGCTCCCTTTCTCGATAAGGAGCGTTTTAATTGGCGGTGAAGCGAGGGCCGGAGCCGCTTTATTTATACGCCACGCTATTTTGCATCCCCGGGATGCGCGCCTTCTCCGTCCCCCGCACGATTAAAACGGAGAGGAGTTTATACGTTAACGTGTTTCATGAATAAGGTATGCGCAACGTAGGTGTATTTCGCCTGTGTGGACGCCGATCAGCGAGAAGCGACCTTTTATGGCGAGAGAATGCAAGTGGAGGGCGATACTCAATGCGCCACCGGGATAAGATTGTACGATTTTTTTTGTCGATAAACTTATCGACAAATGAATGGTTTCCTCGGGAAGTTCGTACTTCCCTCAATGGCGAGAAAAACAAGAAAGAAAAAAAAAAAACACCTATTTCTCACAGGATCGAGAAAAAAATGTAGCCTTTAGCTTCACATTATAGCTTTCGGCTTACGGCAATTCGCTCGAGCTATTTTTCGTTCTCGATATCCAACCTCACCCTCCGCCCCGTGATGCCGGGATGATCAATCTGATCCCCTTCGCGACGTATAATGCACGGGATTTTCTCCACGAAACCCCCTCGCAAATACTTTGGGAGGGAAAAGAGGGAAGGACAAAGAGACGGAGATCGAGGCTAATCGAGTTTTCAGCTCACGTACGTGTTAGCGACGACGGGGAGTCTGGAGTGGAAACATCAGAATCGAGAGTAGGGGGCAAATCCACCTGGAAACCGCCGGTTTGGCAGAGAATCACGGAGAACCGAGAAAAGCCATCCACGGTTTCGTTGCTTCTCGAAAAAGGGATAGACGTCGTTCGATCGAGCCGGCACGTACCTCGATCTTCCTCCACCCTCTCCGCCGCCCTGCCAATACTGGCCATCCGATACATCGTGTATCACAAAATATCGAGGTCGCTCACCCCAATGGTTCATTAAACATCGATGTTCGGCAACATAGTTTAATAAAATTCGCAAACCTTTATCGCACCGACAAAAATAGCGCAATGTGAGGATTCTTGCCCACGTCTTAAGGACATGTGAAATGCCGCGGTCGATAATAAAAACGGTGATGCTGGGGTTTTTGTTTTTCTTTTTCCCCAGAGGTGCTGAATAGGAACGTACTGTAGAGAGTTGATAGTGCCATTCTATTTCCGTTAGACAATAAACTTTCAGCACCGTAGAAAGAAAACAGCGTTGCCGTTTTTATTGGCGACTGGGTGCGAGATGACTGGGAGGGACGTTCTTTCGCATCATCTTAAGATGCGAAATACCGCAGCTGGTAATAAAAACTGTACTGAATGCCGTTTTGAGACCTTAGTCCGCCGAGGAAAAAGACCATTGTTATGCCTGTGTAATCGGCAGACGCAGGGAAAGATAATTTTCTTCTTCCTCGAGAGTGTGCATTCTGAAAACGGCATTCAGTACAGTTTTTGTGCCAACTAGGCCCGAGGTAGGTGGGAGGGGAGTTTATACCACTTTAAGGGATAACATTTTTACAAAATCCTTGACGGATAAAACTGTTACGAATTCCTCAACGCCATGTGAAACACTCTCATTCCACTTCCAGCGAGAATAACATTATCGTTCTCGCTGCCGCTGCGCGGTCACGTGACTTTCACCTCATCCTAAGGGACAACATTGTTACAAAGTCCTTGAGGGATTAAATTGACAGAATGCTTCTTATTTCCACGTTATAATAGTTTCCATATGTCGTGAATGTAAAGAGTTTAAATGATTATCCACTCAATTATTTTATTCCCGATATTTTATGTAGAATTAGATTGAGCCCGTCAATAGAAACTTTGAAAACGATATGATTACCTTAGTTTTACAAGTCTCTCCATACGTTTTCGCTTGAACAAAAAGTTTCGATCCACCGGTCGTCGTCGTCGTCGTCGTCGAAGTGCGCGCGCGGAAATAACCAGGTAGTAGGCGAACGGCGCGCCAGACGCTGTTGCTCGTCGAACGTGTCCCTCCACCCCACGTCACTCTACGGTTCTTATCCGTCGAGTATTCCAAACAACGTCCGAGTGAGTCATAACCAGTCGGTTCTCTCGTCTGTTAATCCGCTCCCTCACGGCCGTAGAGCCATTGGTGGTACACATCAGTGCATTAGCTATATAACCCAGTATTAGGAGCCGCGTTTATTTTCAAACGTTCGTGCGCTCGGGAGAGAGTGTAAGTACTCGGGCCGAAGTGGACGCGAAGCCAAAGCTGGAGTTTTACCTCGTAATCGTACGTCACGTTCATGCGCGCTATTACGCCCCGGTTGACGCGCCCGTCGCGGGCTCTCGTGGCCGCAGCGGGAGACTCGAACCGCCACAGGCCGGCTCGCACTTTGTCCGTCGCACGGGATTTTCTCTCTACCGTTCCCGCTCGAGATGCAGATTCACTGTGCTTCCTATAGCAGCCGTCAGGCTTCTCTCTATCCCTACTCCTCGGTCCGTTTGCGTGTACTTGACTCTATACGAGCATCGAAACCGAATTACGCGAGGAAACGGACAACGACAGACACGCGAATACGGCCCGTGGTCACATAAAATCTTATGGCGCGTATGGAAACTCGTGGACTCGTAGCGGTAGAGCGTTGAACCAGTAATCCCTGTGATTCATTGGAGGAATACAAGCAAGCTCAATGCTGCTTTCACTGTATTATTCCTCTTAAAGCTTTGAACACGCTTTTTTTCGTTTCATGGCGTGGAAAAACTAGTTAATTATTATCTCGCTTTAGTGATTGAAAATACAGTAGAGAACCACGCCAACGGTTCGCATAAAGTTTCTACTATCAGAGCTACAGTAGAATGTCGCATATCTGACCATCGATCAGCCAAGCCACCGCGTTATTCGAGATGTAGCCTCGGATAATACGGAAAACTCGAATTAAAACGGATAATGGTGCTAGGATATAAAACAACGTTTGCCGTTTTTCGTCGCCGTTTTACGAGTCGATCGAACCAGATCGGACACCGTTATGCGAGCATCAGCCGTACGTAGCTTTTTATGTGCGAACAGCTTTAAGCTGCAACGTGCGGGGTAGTCCGTAAACATGGTTGCCACGGACCTGGAAAATCAGGAAAAGTCAGGGAAGCCATGAAAGTTTTTTGAATCTGATGTCTTTCTGCACGGTGCTGCATAACGTTTACATTTTTCGTTTCAGCAAAATTGTCGACTATATACAGCATATATGTATATATGATGTATGTAGTGATATTATTTTCGTTCGAAACTTTTAATATTGTGAACTGAGTTTAGTACATTAACGATCATTATATATTGTATTTTACGTTATTTGTATTTATAATCCTTTCCTACCCTGATCGATAGACTGGAAACATTAAATTTTTCCTCTGGGAAAAATCGGGAAAAGTCAGGGAATTCCAGTTGGCGAATTTCGTGGCAACCATGGTATAAAAGCTACATTGTTGCATCCGCGCTTAACTTGTAAAACTTTGCTGCGTCTTTATATTGCAAACTCCA
Organism: Amblyjoppa proteus; assembly: GCA_963922035.1. Lineage (NCBI taxonomy): Eukaryota > Metazoa > Arthropoda > Insecta > Hymenoptera > Ichneumonidae > Amblyjoppa > Amblyjoppa proteus. The sequence continues at coordinate 46,466,864 of OY998229.1, forward strand.
AATACAACAGTTTCGATTTTAGAGTCAATGGTTTATGTTGGGAAATCAACGATCTCTGGTATCGAGAAAAATCGTACAACGTTCCTTGCACAAAACTAAAATTGTGAATTTCGTGATGAAGGTTTGAAGTTATGGTTGAATATTATAATAATCCATGTATCACGTTATTCCTTAAATTGATACGTTATCTAATGCACTACTGTAGAGATACGTGATTTTAAGGCCTCGACGCTCAGTGGAAACGTAGCTTAGCCCATAAATAAATTTCATCATTATTCTTTCAATGCGAAATAATAATTTATTGGGCCGAAGGACTTCGATCCAATGTGGATGCCGTTGTAAATGTATAAATGTTTGAAAGCTATAACGGTCCTTAGTGAGTGAGTGAGTGTGTGTGTGTGTGTGTGTGTGTGTGTGTGTGTGTGTGTGTGTGCGTGTGGGTGTGTCCGCGCGCGCGTGTGCGTGTGTGCGTTATTAATAAACACACACTTACTGCTACTGACAATTTATTTTGAGAAAAATATCTCGAGGATATCGACGTATAAAAGCGACAAGCAAAAATAGTTGACCAATTTTTGATACAATCGAATTTACGAGATCCCATCGACCGTATATCATCAAAGAATCGAGACGCAAACGGCATGAATAAAGTAATTCTCATCGCGCCCTTCATCTACTCCCAATAGAATAACCCACAATGAAACATTTATTTCGGGAGGGAAGAAAGAACAAAAAAAAAACCTCGAAGATGTCAAACGTTACGTGAAAAATAGCTCGCAAAGGGTCAATATAATGGAATTCTTGAGCCTCTGTACATAGCGTCTAATCAAAGAATCGCGGCACAGACGCCCTAAATAAAATAATTTCGATCGCGTTTCATCCACTGTTTATAAAATATCCTAATATAGAAGCGAAAAATGAATGATTATCTTTCCCCGACGAAGCGCTCTCTCCTCATCGGTTAATAAAGAGGGCCTCGCAAAGGCGACGGAGAGAGAGCAAATACCTCGTCAAAAGACTGTGAACAAAGTCGGATTAAATTATTCGCCTCGTCGCTGTAGACCGGGCGCCTCGTGCCTTAGTTAAATTTTATCGTTTAATTATCGGAGAGCCAGAAGAGCGGACGAGGACCCGTATCGGGTCGACTACAACTCTCCCCGCCCTCCGGAGGCTCGCAAGGATCTCCGTCCCGCGTTAGCGCGGTGTATCCGTAAGCCACGTGTGATGTGACGCCCGAGTGCCGGTGTGCACCGACACCGGTCGGAGAACGGCCAGAGCGCGCGAGGATCAGCGAAGGAGGTGCAATCCGCGCGCGGATGCCCGGGGAATCAATTTTTCAAAGGCCTTTGCCAACACCCCATCGCCGCTCTCGCCGTGCGAATGTGTATAGCGCGAAAATTTAATCATGCTCGAAACCCGATCACTATCGCGGATTCACGTTCAGCACAGCTTCATTCGTAAAAAAAGACCCGTTTTAAAATTTTCTTTTAAATTTTGCGTCACATTCAGACGCGAGTAAACTTTTTATGTCATGTTCTTTTAATTAAAATTTTCAACTTATTTTCCCTTCACTCAAACTTTTGTAACGGGATCATTCGTTTTCTTTTCTGACTTTTTTTTTTTTTTTTAGTTTGTGGAAATCGCGTGTATTGGTACTTGTCAATATCGCGCTTGTTCTTTATCCGTAGGGAAGAGCGGGGCAAAACGGGGCAAAACGGGGCAGCAAAACTAAAGTTTCCAATCATTTTTGGATCGAACAAGTTGGCGAAACGAGGCAAAACAGCCTGATGTATCGATGGGGCGAATTCGGGCATCCAAAAATTGTTGGAAAACGACATTTTGCCCAATGCCCCGTTTTCCCTATCTGCCCCATTTTGCCCCGCTCTACCCTACTCATCATGGCTTTACTACTCAAGAGAGAGACTCTTTTTAACTCCCGACTGCCCAAAGGGCAAAAGGGGACGGTGTTATGCATTTCACGGTGATCCGCCGGCTCGGGGATTTTCCGTAGACGATATTAAACCGTTGGAACCGTTGGCAAAAAAATAACAACACATTTTAGTATAATAAAATGTCATAGCCTGATTGATGTTTGTGTCGATACATTTGTAAGCGGATATATTAACTCACGGAAACAAACGATAATTAGAGAAATTCGGTTAAAAGTTCGCGGTGACATATCGAAAAAATGCACTTTGCGCATACTTTGCGCTGCTGTGAGATCGTCAGTTCTTAATGCCCAACGAGAAAGCATGGAGCATTGAAATTGTTACTTATTTATAATCATTGCGTTTTTAACATTTATTATTTTACCTTAGAGGTGTTTGGGCGTGATTGCATCGGAATGCGTGATCAGTGTGTGAAAATAGTACTTTGCGATACTAGTACGGAAAAGCGGTCTTTCGGCGAAGGTTGTGAAGTTTGCTGCACGAGCCGGATCGAGAGCTACAACGGCACGAGGCAAAGCCGAGTGACGTTTGTAGCTCGAGAGGAGGCGAGTGCTGCCGACTTCCCAACCGCCGTCGGGAGACCGCTTTTTCGTACGAGTATCGCATACGACTTTTTGTGGCAAGTTTTGTGCAAGAAAATTTCCGCTTTTCGTACCTGTAAAGTGCGTGCGAACAAATAGCTACAGTGCTGCCAGCTAAGTGTCTGCGGATGTAGCTAGGATGTGAAAAAAGTGTGCAAAAAAGTAGCTAGGATGTGAATAAAGCGTGCAAAAAAGTTTTCGCGCATCCTCCGCTAGAAAGCGCCATTTTCGCCACACCACGATATTTGATGCAATGTCCATATTAATGTGTGCAATAATCACCGAAAATAGTAAAAAACAAAAAAAAAATAAAAAAATAAAATATCCTAAATTACGCACTTTAACTTAATTTAATTAATTATACAATTTTTTTTTTTTTTTTTAACTTTCGGGATCGGTAGGATTTAAGTTTGTAGTGTGATGATCCTGAGGTTAGTGTAATTATAGTGAAATATAAATTACATTCGAGTGTATATTCGTATAATTCCTTTTTCCCCGGAAAAAAAATTCCCCGACTTTTACCTGACTTTTCACTGACCAATAAAAAATGTTCCCTGACCAAATTTCTAACGACGTGTATTTCAAAAAATTAACGATGCAAATGAAAATAGCTACTTATTGTATTAATGTTTAATTCAATTTTTTTGTTTCTTTTTTTCTAAATGTTGTCAATTTTTTTTTTTTTTTTTTTTTGGAAGGCTCCCTTTTATATACTCCTTATTTATTTGTAGAAGGTTTGGCGACAATTTACTTGTTCCCTGACCAATTTTGAAATTCCCTGACTTTTGAATTTGACAATTTTGAATTTCTCTGATACCTTGACGGGGATTTTTTTTTCCCTGACCGCGGCCACCGTGTTTGAAGTGATTTCCCGTTCATAAGAAATATCTCGCAAGTTATTTTTACTCTCAACTGCCTAAAGAGCAAAAGGCGGGAGTTACGCGTTCAGTGTTCTTCGAATCGACAAAAAATCTGTTGACAAAATTTGACAAGCAGTTTCTTTGAATCATGACCCGTGTCTTTTGTCAGGTTTTGTTATTTTTTTACTTTGCATTTGCACATACATTTTTTTGATTACCAATTATCCTTTCAATTAATTTTTTTTTTCATTAATTGCCATTGTTATTTGATCTTCGCACGCGAGAAATTGTTAACGGGCAATTTTTATGGGAGAACTTTTTTTTTTTTTTTTTTTTTTTTTAAAGTAAAAGTCAGGTGTACAAAGATACTCGTCAGTTTTGTGCTCGAAGTAGCGCGGAAAGCGTACCGTTGAAGATAGAGGAAGTGGGGGGGAGGGGGGGGGGGTTGGTAGTATTGCTAGGCAACGTCCCACGGATGACTTTTTTAATTTTAATGTTTTCATTATACGGCTCAATGCAGAGTGCGCCGAGAATGTGGGTTAGTTGTGTGACGGCGAATCGCGTGTGAACGAGAGGTGCGCACACAAGTCCCTCCGCTAAGCAGCTCTTTTCCTTTCTTTCTTTCTTTCTTTCGGTATTATCTTTTTTTTTTTTAATTTTTTCTCTCGGCAACTCGGCTCGGTTAATTTTCCTACCCTCGGGCGTCGCGCTGTCGCTCGTCAAGGGGAAAAAAAAGAGATAAAAATAAAAAGTCATTGAAACGAAAAGCCCGGAGAACCGTTTATTAAAATGTCGATGAACATTTTTTATTTTATTTTTTTAAACTATAATAGCTTGCACTATACGCGGTTGAAAGTTGTCTCGAACTTCTCAACCGGATGCTCCACGTTCACCGACTCAAGTTTAAATATCTATTTAACCACGTGGATTAACGCAGCTAATTTGTCCGGGGATTAAAAATTTCTCTCCGTTCTATCGAATTTCTCGGGTGGTTAAAGTTTTAATAGTGTTGCCTGCCATATTGCGAGTTATTGGATTCCGCTCTATCGAATTCCGCGTTATCGGGATTACGCGGAAATTTTCCGGTCTCGTGCCGATGTAATTCGCCTCCACCGAAAATATGCTATGATACACAATATCTATATATGTATATGTACATCGCCGCTAAGAATTACAGTGATTCGTGTTGCGCGATGTCCGGTAACGAAAACAAATTTTATCCGATAGCTGGAATCTAGACTCGGGAGAGAATCATTTTTATTCTCACAGTTTATTTATTAGCCTCGTATATAGGTGTGCGCGTCCTTGAATCGACGCTGCGAACGCAGCTGTTAGCTCGACTCGTTAAAATATCGTTATCCGTTTGGCCCGAAGGCGTTATTCGCTAGAAACTGGGAGAGGCAATTTTCGTACATAAAATAGCTCAAGGACAGCGCTGTGCGAATACGCCCAGGATAACACGAACTCTTGTACGCATATGCTGTATTAAATGGAAAATATTTACTCAGTCGCGAACGCGCCTTATCTCATCCCGAGCGGCAGCACACAGCCAGCAACGTAAATCCACCGTAGAGTGAGAAATCCCCACCCCCTTCCCGACCTTGTGACGCTCCGAGCTATTTTTATCTTTCATTTTGTTGTGTTTTTTCTTTTTTTCTTTTTTTCTTTTTCTTTCATAAATCTGAGACTATTTAATTTTCATCGACATCCTAACGATCGTAAATCGTGTTTTACTTCGCGACAAGCCGATCGTTGAACGTACGCGTTAACGCGCTCGAGAAATACTCGGGGAGCACAGCAGTAGAGCGATAGGCATATAACACTTAAAAAGCTGTACGCGCACGCAGCAAGAAATCCCGTGAAACGAGAGCACGGTGTCAGTGCGAAAACGCGCGACGATAGAGGCTTTCCAAATTTTTTGGTTTTGTTTTGTTTGTTCTCGACTCGTTCGGGACATACAAGAAACTATACCACGTCGTATTAAGTATATCGCCGGAGGAAAGCGGAAGATCTCGCGGGTAGGGACCGGTATTACCGGGCGAGAAAATAGCGCGGAAGAAATCCCGCGCATGCGTGGGTGCGTGTGTGCGCCTCGAGGATCTACTGTGACAGCATCGGTTGCACTCGGTTTACTTCGCGGGTCGAACCATTAAATCGTTTTACGTGAGATGCAAGTTTCACCGGTAAACACCGATTGTCACGAAGTAAACTGCAAAACTTTTCGCGCGTAATCGTGTTTTTTTTTTTTTTTTTTTTTTTTTTTTTTTTCTTAATCGACGTTGACAAATAATCATTACATAATGCTGGACAATAGGAGGGGAAAAAATGTGGCTCGTAATATCAACCGGAAGTAGCGAGACTGTTAATTTTTCCTGCTTAAGAGTGTACAGTCGCGATGTATGTTTAAAACCGCCGTTAAGAATCGAAAAAAAAAAAAAAAAATGAGTTGCACTTACTTACAAAGTCAGCGGCGTACGCTTAAGGTACTGTGCTTGCGGTACAGTCCCGCCAAACGTGTGTTTCAGAGAAAATTTCCAACACTTCTCGATGGGATAAAAATGTGAAAAAAAAAAAAAAAATCAAGTGTATGGGAGGTGCTGCAAAGATTGTTTTTATGAAATAGTAATTCCATTTTGTCATTAACAAATTGAAGATGAAAATTATTATTCAACAAATTAGCCGGAAACTTAACTATTTTCCTTCATAAAAATAATTAGTTTATTTTTCTGAATAAGTATGATTTTTTATTTTTATTTTTTTGTAATCTTTGAAAATCGCGTTTTTTCTATGTTCAATCTGTGGAAAAACGAAATTTTCAAAGATTACAAAAAATTCAAAAAATAAATCATACGTATTCAGAAAAATAAACGAATTATTTTTATGAACGAAAATAGTTAAGTAGCCGGTTAATTTGTTGAATAATAATTTTTATCTTCAATTTGTTAATGACAAACTGGAATTATTATTTCACAAAAACAATAATTGCAGCACCTCCCGTCCACTTGATTTCTTCAGATTTTTATCCCCATCGAGAAGTGTTGGAAATTTTCTCTGAAACTCACGTTTGACGGGATTGCACCGCAAGTCCTACCTTAAGGCGAAGTGAAAGAGGTACCACGTGACATATGAGTGCGAGAGAGATAGATGGAGTTTTTCGAATCAATGCAATTTAAAACCGGTTGACTTATCGGATAAAACGGAAGCATCATCGGATGTGGTATTAAATTATACATCCGCTGATGCTTTGCTCTTTCCCGAAAAGTTTACGGTGTCTGAATCGCAATCATTACAGATTTTGGTTACCGACTGAGTAGTTTCACGTGTCCTTAAGGTAGCTATGTCGCTTCGCGCTCGCATTTCGCATCAGTTCGAGAAAAATTAGAGAAAATTGCAAGCACCTCTCGACGGTATAAAAATCTGAGAAAATTCATGCATATTAAAGGTACTGAAAAGATTAATTTAGCATAATAATAATTTCAAAATGTTATTAACAAATTAATCAAAAAATTAATTGTTCAAAAAATTATCGGGCAAACCAACTGTTTTCTTTAATGAAAATGATTCATTCATTTTTCTGAATACGTATGAATTTTTTCAGATTTTTCATTCAACTTTGATTTTTTTTTGTTTTTTCACACATTTTTTCCATATCAAAAAAAATAAAAAAATCAAAGTTGACTGAAAAATCTGAAAAAATTCATGCGTATTCAGAAAAATGAACGAATCATTTTCATTAAAGAAAACAGTTGGTTTGCCCGATAGATTTTTGAACAATTAATTTTTTGATTAATTTGTTAATAACATTTTGAAATTATTATTATTATTATTATTATTATTATTATTATTATTATGTACAATTAATCTTTTCAGTACCTTTAGTGTGCATGAATTTTTTCAGAATTTTATACCATCGAGAAGTACATGCAATTTTCTTTTATTTTTCTCGAACTTATGCGAGAAATGAGCGCGAAGCGACATAGCTACCTTAAGGGAAGACTAAACACGTTTGAGTACGAGGGAGACAGAGTAAAAATGAGGTAGCACGACGACAAAGTTGATTGTTGGGTAGAATGAAATTTTTAAAAATATGTTTCAAACAATGCACAGAAGGATCGCGTCTGCAAAAATTGAAGCGAGTTTACCGGCCATTTTCATTAAATAAATAAATCCAAAGTCGACAGATTTAGCACAGTTGATTGCGAAAAATGTTCACGATCACGCTTTTATTCACTTTTATATTATGTAGTTCGCGATTAGATGCATGTAAGAACGATAAACGTAATGCGATCTGGAGATTTCGAGGATTAAAATGATATTGGAAAATATTGGGCTTACTGAGTTTTGTAATGATAATCCTTTATTTGATATCGGCTTTTAGTCTGCCGGCGGTGGTTTAGCTCTATGTCAATATGACGACTCCGTAAATTCGCCACAGACAGATCTTTAATTATAAAATTTAATGACTTTAATCGTTTGTTTCGGTACGACGAAAAAAAAAAAATACATTAATCCTTTGTGATTAACAAATAAATGAACATTTTTTTTTTAATCATCCGGTCATTAGATAGAAATTGGACGAATAGATTTTGAGATACGATGTCCGTTCTTAATTGTTGATTGTTAACAAGTCCGTTGTTAATTCATATTTTTCAATTTAAAAAAAGATCACAAACTTGACAACAGCTTGTACAATTTGTGTGTAAAAACCCGAGCTTGTCCTTCAAAAACCCGAGTTGAAGGAGAAAAAGTTAAAAATCGATCTTTGGACTTTTACGAAATTCTTATGCTACTGCCTTAACCCAACAAACACTCGTCACTTCGACAGCTTCGATTGAAAGACGCTCGTAAGGAAACGGCACTGTCACACGCCGGTTCGCCACTTCCGTTTTTCACAAATACACTGAGCTACAGTCCGTACTGCAGCGCGCGTCAATCTCGTGCAATGTTTCCGATGGAATGGTGCAAGTAAATTGATAGATCGCGCGCGCTACCGGCCTCGTCCGATCAAATTCTGCTGAAACGAGAGGGAACATTGTTTAATTGTGACACGTGACCGGCGGCTCAAAAAAAGTCGTTAGCAATGAAAAAATAAATAAATAAATAAAATAAAAAGATAGCCGATACTTACGCACTCAACGGCGTTCGTTTAACCCGGCGACCACTCCGGCACCTCGGCAGCTTCGATCGAAAGACCCTTGTAGGGGAAACAGAACTGTCACACGCCGGTTCGCTACTTCCGCTATTCACAATACACACTACAACCGTCCGTGCTGTGCAATGCACGTCAATCTCGTACAGTGTTTCCGATGAAACGATGGAAGAAGATTGATGGATCGTGTTGGCGCTGTCGGATACCACGCGAGCGAGACCGTACTTGCTTAATTGACACGTGACCAGGCGCGCGAAAAGCGTTCACCAATCACAACGTTGTTTATTGCCGACGCGCAGCATCTGCTTCGCCACGACAGGAGTATTTACTCTTTCGTTGCTCTCTCCTTTCTCTCTCTCTCTCTCTCTCACCCCCTCCCCTCCCCCCCCTCCCCCCCTAGCCCGTCAGTCATCGAAGTTTGTAACGAAACACGGGGCCTTAAACGAGGAACTCGACAGGAATAAACATTGACGCGCGATACGCTACACGGAGAAGTTGCGAGACACGCGTGCCACGACGACCTTTACGTCACGAATGCCGCGGCGAGACTGAGTGAGTGCCGCGCGACCGCGAGGCTCTCAACGTCGCGACGTGAACCAATGAAAAGCGCGTCTACGCTACTAGCACTCCCGTACGGCGAGACTCTCGCGATCGAGCAAGCAAGAAAGACGTTAGAAACTGTGAACAAGCGAGAGAGAGTTTTATCCTCATTCCTCGTACTGTTACATTCGCGTCGTGATTGAGGGAATGAAACGACGACAAGCTAGAGGGGACAAGGTACAACACAGTGCAGAGGGTAAGGTTACCTGACTAACCTCGACGCGCTGTCGCTCTGGGCTTCAACGATTGTTTTCAAGTTTTCAACGTCCATCGAGTGCGCGTGCGTGCCCCGAGAACCGTAAGTTATCAGTTGGTAGAGACATTCGTTTTTTTTTTTTCCTGAAAATAATTGAAAGTCAAGCTGATAGTTTCTTGCTTCCAAGGCACAACGATTAATTACAAAAGGATACATTTTTTGTTGTTGTTTTTTTTTTTTATTACGGAAGAAATTAAGAAGAGGACCCAAATATATCGGTTTTCGGGCGCGATTTTTTGGCACGTCCGGATACTCCGACACTGTATGTGGCGATGTTGACGTAAAATCATAGATTTCGAGGATTCTGATGTACGAACTCAACTAGTTCATATTAACTAAAAAAATTTCCTTGTCATTTTATTCATTAAATCAATGAAAAAATTATCTGTATGCAAAATAATACTTTAGATATACTACGTAGAAAGCTGGCCAAGCTAACTTCTTCGTTTTGTCCAATTATTGGGTCACGTACTTAGTGACGCTTGTACCCGGCTTAGGACACTGTATAGTCTGTTTTTTAACAAAATGCAACAACAGAAAATAATTTAGGCTTAAAACTTTCAATAAGAATAATTTTAACAAGAATTCATTTAAAAATATATATATTAGATATATTCCATTATAAAAAAAAACGAGAATTATCACCCCTTTTCGTTTTTTTTTTTTTTTTTTTTTTTTTTTTTTTTGCGAAAAAGATTGGGGAATAGATTAAAATTAGCCTCAAAAAGATGAATTACGAAAATTGATTCCACCACACTAAAATGATTATATTATGTTAAATTATCAATTATCGTCAACCGTGTGAGTGCTGGCACTTGGCTACACGTCCTGAAGCCACGGAAAGCAGAAGAACCGTGTGGGTGTGTTTGCCTAATATATATGCGGTAATCATACCGCAGCTATCTACAAATCTTTTCCATCTAGAAAATAGAAAATTTTCGATAACATTGACCGCAACGTGATTTCTCTTTCTAAAAATATCGAGGCACTTATAATACGTCTTGCCGATGATGTTGGCAAAAAGTCTCCAAACCCCTATCGTATTTCGGGAACGTTGCCTGAGCCGCTGATTCGATGAAACTAATTGCCGAGCCAGACGATAGAACTGCTGTGACGAAAAAATTGAGTGCCTGCAACTATGTAAGTTCGACATAAGTATTGGTAATTCTACGATGGGAATGCAAAATTTACGACTATCAGATGTCGCGTAGCGGATGGAGAGAAGACTGAATGGCTGGTCAAGCCGCGGTCGTATAATACACAATAATAATAATAATAATAATAATAATAATAATAATAATAATAATAATAATAATAATAACAATAACAGATACACAAGTGAGCAACTCGAGTTACGAGAGAATCTCTCGAGATCCTTTATGCATTTACCTCGAGCCCCATTCCCATTCACGTACTTTCCATTGTACGATCTCACGGATGTGTATGAATGGCGTTTATACTTTAGATACATATACATATACATATAGACACCAAAATAGAAAAATATCCGCTCTTCGTCCACTCGCCAGCGTACCATCAGGGAGCCTCTGAAATACGAGTTTTTCTATGGTGATTCGGCCGGTATGGAGCCGAGACGATGGAACAGAATAGGATCCGTAATGAGAAGACGAAGTCGACGATACGTGAAACACGATATCGCTCCATGAGTTCAAATAACATCGTAAAGTACAAAGAGATTACAAGAAAAAAAGATCGAAACATAAAGCTCATGCCAGTAAAAGCTTCACGCCCAAAAGAGAAGGGACATCTTTTTTTTCTTAACATTTATTGTAAATAACGATAACATTTCATAAGATAAGCGATCGGGGATTCGACGCCGGAAAATTTTCGCGTAATCCTTTGATATCTCTGATTTCCGAGGACTCTGGCACATCCGGTGATGACGATGAATGACTGTTTGTTCGCTGCGGTGTGACGAAGACGTGAGATGGATAGAGAGTGAGAGAGTGTAGACATATATTTTGTTTTTGTTCGTTTGTTTTTCGTCGGCTGATGCGATACGCGCCAGTCCAGATGAGCGTGTACCGTTAACGATGACGATGACGATGACGATGATGCACGACTGACGCGATTTTTCCAACGGGCAATATAGTACGGAAAGGGTTTTACGACGCTGGGGCTGAAAGATAAATATGTCAAGATTTAAAAAAAAACCATAAACTAACAAATCTCGTATTTTTCATATTTATGGTCTATCCATTCGGGAAGGTTCGACTAACCTTCGGCGGGTGCGGGCGCTGGTACCGCTGTTGGTTCCGGTGCTGTTGCCGATGCAGGAGGAGACGCAGCTTCTGCAGGCGGTGCAGCTGCTGGGGGCGCCGTTTCCGCGGGCGGCGGAGCGGCCGCATCGGCAGGGGGAACACCTAAAATACAACATGCACAATTAATAATAATAATAATAATAATAATAATAATAATAATAATAATAATAATAATAATAATAATAATAATAATAATAATACGGCGTATTGAAAGCGTATAATTTTCTCGAGATAAACATATTCGAAAAGGGTTTTATGCACTGAGAGAAGGATCTAGTAAATATGACTATATCGCTTGAAAGATATCACCATAGCACATAGGGCGGGGTATATCCGATGGGGACAGAAAAAGTCGAGACGAAAATGAACGTACACTTCAGGACGGACTATTCTTCAGTGATATCCCCATGATAGATTACGGCAACTACATAGACGATACTATGCTCGAGTAGAATTCATATCTAAAGTGTCATAATATAATGATCATACTCGAATTACGCGCTCTTGATATTGCGTTGTGAACCAGCGCCTATTATATTGTCCCAATAAGACATGGGCATTTGACTTAAATGACCTGAAGTAGTCAGCACTTGTATTGAGTTTTTATTGCGTACATTCTCTATATGTACTATGTGTACCCTTCATGTCGACTTTTTCTGTGTCCATCTGATATACTGGCCACAGAGTAGTACGGAAATAGGAGGCCACTTATGACAAGAAGTACCAGATTTACAAGAATTTTTTTGTAGATATTATGTTAAAAATTGTTGGAAAATCGGGGACTTCCTGCCTTAGGTGACGCCCCAATTGTGTACTATCATTGACTATGGTAAATTTTTTTGAACGAACGGTAGTTTTTACTATATCCTTCTCTGACTGTAGAAAAGCTCAACGAGTATTCGTCAGCAGGATAAATACTGACCTTCCACAGATGGTGCGGCGCCTTCCGCGGGTGGAGGTGCTGCCGCGTCAGCTGGTGGTGCGCCCTCCGCTGGTAGTGCACTTTCTGTATTAACAAAAAGTACATTTACACTCACAGTACAAATGAAATACTATACAATAAATTATTAGGTAGTAAATTTTCACGTTTTTCTTTATTAGGTGTTTGCTTAACTTTTCTTTTTCTTTTTTTTCGATTATACGAACAATAAGTAACGAACGTTTAAATACCTGCTGGCGGCTCTCCACCTGCGGCCACAACAGCCTCCGCTGCGGCTTTGGCAGCCGCTATCGCGGCCACGGCGGCCGCTGCAGCCTCCTCCGCCGCTTTGGCAGCGGCTGCCTGCGCCGCCGCCTGAGCCGCTGCCTTGGCAGCTGCAGCTTCCTCGGCGGCTTTGGCTGCGGCGGCCTCCTCCGCAGCTTTCGCCGCTGCGGCCGCTTCTGCAGCTGCAGCCTCCTCGGCCGCTTTGGCCGCTGCCGCTTCCTCTGCAGCTTTCGCCGCCGCTGCAGCCTCGGCCGCCGCCTGAAATTGCAAAATAGTACTTAGCGATAACGCTGTGAAAAGGGCGACTTTCGACGAAGGTTGCGAAATTGGCCACACGAGACGAAGGCAAATGCTATCTGCTTCGCGTGTCGAAGGCGAGTGTCTTACCAACCGCCATCGGAAGTCTGTTTATCGCCCGAGTATCGCATACTACTTTTTGTATCAAATGGACAAAAACTACCCCTTTTTTTATCTTCAGTGTCGCGAAAAGGTAACTGGAGTATTAAAAAAGCGTACGAGAAAATAGCTAGTGTTAAAAAAAAATGTGTGCAATAATAGTAATTTACGATACTAGTGTGATCAAACTTTTTCCGACGAATGCTGTAATCACACGACTTCGGAATATACTATTTCGCACGAGTATTGTATTAAACTTTACTTCTCAAGGTGTGAAAATAACAGTTTTACGCACGCTTCACGTAAAACTGCCATTTTCGCACCGAGGGTACCAAAGTAACTAATGTTATTTGCGCATGCGCAGTATTTTTCTCGCCTTATCAATGAAGCGCCAATTTTGCCGCGCGTTAGAGCCACAATAAGGGGAACTGTTTGTGCATGCGTTACGATAATACTAATGGTAAAAGAGCAAAATGTATGGAACCGACATATAAACAAAAAAAAAACGACATCGAACACGTATGTCGGACGATACGAGGAACGGAAAATGGAGCTTAAACGGACAAAGTAACGGAGTCTCGATTCGATCCGCAGCGGTGCATTTTTCTGGCCATTTTTTGTTTTCTTTTAACATTTTTGTTGCGCATCATTTATCACGTTTTCTACGGTATATTTATTTAGCCGTAAATTCGGAAACCAGGGACGAAATACGACGATGGGATGCGCGACAATGCATCGTTGTCCCCGGACGAACGGTGGAGAACCATTTGCATTACGCACTCGGATGGAGTCCCTTGTCTGTTTGTTTATAGGAAACATATATAACGTCGCGTATAGCAAACTCGGTTGCGTGAACAACTAACTGTGGATGCTGGGTTGATGTGAAAAACGATTGGTTACGAAAGGGTAACACGTCTCCCGCCCCTCCGAACAATTCGACAAATTAATTATGTGCGAACCCACCGTTGTTGCAGGCATGATTTGAATAGTATGGCAACGCACGAGCGCGTTCACGAGCGGAACGAACCGAGTGCCACGACGTCAACGAGACGAACGTGTAAATGGTTTCTAGTGTATTGCAGCGAACTCCGCGTATGGAAGCTTCTAGCTGCTACTGAACAAGTTTGGCGAAGTTTCGCGAAAAGAGTCACACTGTAGCGAATCGTTATTAAGCCAAAACCTCGTTAGTATCGTACCTACCACCCGGGCCTTCAGAACCACAACGTTCCCATCATCGTCGATTTCGCTTGCCTCCCCCCCCCCCCCTCATCTGTAACAATTCTCATTTCTACAACCGCGTCGGAATCTCGCGCAATCAAAATTTTGCCTCTGCATAGCGGACTGCGGAATTTAGATACGTGTACGCGAGAGTAGCTCGCGGATGTATCGCGTACATAGATTTTCCATAATAATAATAATAATAATAATAATAATAATAATAGTAATAATAATAATAGTAATAATGATGATGATGATGATGATGATGATGATGATGATGATGATGATGATGATGATGAGTTATTATTACTATTGTTACGTAATATCAATGTTCTCAACATGTTCGGTATGGTTGATTTCAGAAAGTACTGACATTTTTTGTTGTTGGAAATGCATATGAGAAGCATCCCTATTTTTTTGTTTTGCCTTGATTCGTTGTTGTCTACGAGCTAAATTACATTGACTTAACGACAAACCACAGCCTTACGGGCAATAAACACGAGCAAATATCGTGAATGGTGATCTGCAGAAAAAAAAACTTAAAAATTGGCAAAATATTGGAATTGGGTTACACAAAATACATGGACGGCTCTTTTGCTTCTTCTCTTTTGTAGATGATGCTTATTTTCTTTCTTATTTTTTTTTCTCTTATACATAACAAATCTTAAGTATCAATAACTTTCGTCCGGGTAGAGACACATTAGGATCGATGAGAAAGGAAAAAAAAAACTACATAATTATTGACACAGGGTGTTAGAGATAATTTGATATTTTTTTGTTCACGCGCTTATTTTGTTTTGTAATACATAGACGATAGTTTCACCGATTACTATTAGTGTTAATTAACTGCGGGGTTCGTGGGGACACTCGGTGAGCTTCCGACACTTGGGCATCTGACGACAAAATTCTTGATAAAAATATATTTTATAGATATTTATATGTGAAGTAAGGATTACGAACGAAAATTATTCTGGAACTGCATACAGTAGGATAACAGGGGTAAAAGATCGCCGAGTTTCGACGTGGGACTTGTACGGATTTTTTGTGGCATTGCGACATGAATCTTGCAGGTTCTTTCATACAGTTTTTTTTTTTTTTCGGATGTCTTATGCCTCGACTTCCTCCTCCTTTACCTTCTTCTCCTCGCCCTTCTTCGACCAGTCAGGTTTCTTCTGCAAAAACGAGAAAATCAAAAGCGTCAGCATTTTCCAATCGGATACGAATAGATAATTCTATTTCTGTCTACGAACTATAATTGTTTTGAACTAATTATCTGAGGATGGGATAAAAAAAACAAGCAATTTTTTTATTTTTGCATCATACTTTCGGGGAGACAAACGAGATGCTGTACACGGATGCTCGATTTAACGTCCCAACTAAATTATCTAAGTACCAATCACTTATTTTTGTCGTAAACATTGAAGTTACCATAACGACGACAAAACATACAATTAACAACGCGTAGCAAGCAATGTTTTTTTTTTTTTTTTTTTTGAACATATAGATGCAGAGTGCTCGTTAACTCGTAACTAAGTTATTTTTAACTAAATTTCATTTTACTTTTCGGTCGTTCTAGAAAAAAATCAGTAACATTCCGAGATCTACGAGTTCAGAGGTTTTACCTTCTCTTTTGACGCGCTCTGCGAACATAATGCAAAAAAGCAACATAATTAGTAAACGAATGACGTGGACAGTGAAGCATTTAACGAAAAAGAAAAGGACACGATCGTCGCGATTCGACCAAAGAGCCATTTGCCATTTGTTTCGACAAATCGTCGACGATCGTCGACAATAAAACAGCAACTCTGCAGTTCGATCGTCGATCGAACGTCGAGTCTTTCGGACTGCACAACGATTAACTACACATTTATATAGCCATTGAAACTTGGCAGTGAATTTCTTTCCAGGTGTCGAAATGTTGCTGAAAATAGCTGTAAATTACTTTCAATTTTCTACGAAAAAAAAAAAAAAAAAAAAAAAAAAAAAAAATGAAAAGTATCAAATCTACCAAATAATCTTGTGTGTGAGTATAAGCGTGTTTGACTTCGTTACACATACGTAGTGAGCACTCTCACCTTGTCGCTCTCTCGTAATCGGCGGTAACTCATTTACTTATCGAAAACAATTGTGTAAAAAAAAAATTGATAATAAAAATAATGTCGTTTGTAAAAAATGAAAAATATTCGCGACGCTAATGCTTCGTTTATTTTTAATATACTTCCGAGGAGAATTTGCATTAGATTCAATGTAGTTCGTGTTCTGTTCTGTTTCGAGGCTTTGTGTCAGTTTATTATTTCTTCGTCTGCCACTCTGCCTTCTCGGACTTCTTCGGCTGTGAATAAATAAAAACAACA
This sequence comes from Amblyjoppa proteus, assembly GCA_963922035.1. Lineage (NCBI taxonomy): Eukaryota > Metazoa > Arthropoda > Insecta > Hymenoptera > Ichneumonidae > Amblyjoppa > Amblyjoppa proteus. The sequence goes on from OY998229.1 coordinate 46,483,713, forward strand.
CTGTAGCCTACAGTGATTACTAGTAGTGGTGGTGACGAGTAGAATGAGTAACAGAAGTTTGGCGCTTCGCCCAGAGACGGACATTTATCGTTTAACCCTTCAATGTCCCCTTGCCCAATGTACCGTATTCGCTACGTTGGTGAAACGGCTATCTTTGAAACATATACTCTTAATTTTTTATCGAAAAATTTCTGAATAGTGTTGTTAAATTTAATTTACAATATTTTTAATAAATCTAACTTCATTTAATTTATTCAAATTTATTTTCACAAAATTGGTATTTTCGATTACTTATTTGTAAAGAATGATTCTAGTTTTTTTTTTTTTTAATTTTTTTTTTTAATTTTTTTTTTTTTTTTTAATTATGAACGGATATCGTCGTTCTCCGTGACCGTTGAAGGATTAAACGTAATCCCATTTCATCGGCATTTATCTCTCGTCCAAGATATTTTTTTAATCACCTTGAGTGGGCTAACGCCGCGTTATCAGATTATACATAAAAACCGAGTGGAACTATACGGTTGGACGAAAACGAGTAAAAAAAAAAATAAGTTAAGAAAAAATTTACATAGACAACGCGGGACATAAAAAAGCCACAGGACTGACACAGTGTGGACAAAAGGCGAGAACTTGTGGATAGCGGGAAGATGTTAGACACAAAAAAACATCTCTATCGGGATGAAAAATTGAAACGATTTACCTGTCTCGCCAAGACAAAAAGTCACCTGCCTCGAATATGTATTTTTAAAAAATAACCTCACCCATAGACTTTCGTCTGTCCAATTAAAATTATTTTTTACCGCACAAACGGTAAATCGGAGGCAAAGTTAAAACAAAACAAAAATAATATAACAAAAAAGATTCCTTACCTCCTTGTCCTCTTCTTCGAGGGTGAATTCCTTCTTCTTAACCTGCTTCAATTGGTTTCTGAAGTTGAACTCGGCCGCCTTCTTCTGAAGCTTGGCAAATTTGTTCTCGTACTTGGAGACCTTCTTCAGGGTAGGCTTCATGCTGTGACAGTACGATTAGTCGTTTTTTTTTTTTTTTTTTTAATTATTTCAAACTATATAAAAAAAATTCTCTCAATCGAAGCTGAGCGCTTGTTGACTCACAATTTTCCTCGGAGGTCGTTGACCTGGCTGTTGAGCTCTTTGATCTGATTGAAACGAAGACGACAGTTAGATTCTTTTATTTCTTATTTTCTTTGGAGTTTTACAACAGCGCTAAGAAGCGTTTGTAGCGCGTTTGTAGTCGCATTTTTAAGAGGAACGCAATGTGCTCAACGAAGCATATTGAAGGTACGGATATTTTTTTTGTTTGCACAGCGTTACTGTTAGACCATTGAAACAACCATGACAAACATTTTTTTTTTTACGACTATCGACAAACATGCAGATGAAAAGGATTTTGACGAGGATAAGCGTTCTACTGGACGCACAGAACGGATTTTTTTTTTCGACAGGAATGCGGATAGGGTAAACGCGTTCATTTTTTTTTTTTTTTACCATTTGGCTAATTGACGGATGAAAAATGATGCTCGGCTTAGGGGCCGAGATAGCGGTGCATTTCGGGGTTTTTAAATACCGAGTCAAGATCGAGTCAGAGCTTAGTCGAGACGTCGGTATATACGGAGTGTCGGTAGGGTCCGAATGACGATTCAAACATTTTCTTTTATTGTCATACATTCGGGGTTGTGTGAAATCAGCCGGTCATGATCAGCCGCTAGAATTCGTCGGGTGCATTCTCCGGAGGTGTGTAAACACTGTGCATTAAGTACTCGGGTTAAAACAACATTAAATAAATAGATTATGGTGATAAAAAAAAACTTGGATTTATGGTTCGTGTGATTCGGTGCAAAATCATTTATAAATTTCAAGCAAGAATCGTTTCGACGGCAAGAAAAAATTAAGAAAAAAAATTGTTCGCGTTTATTCGGAGAGAATGACGGGTGCAAACTAGACGGGATTTATTTTTTAATCTATCGATGCGACAAGAACAATAATTGTCGTGATCATAGAACACTCGCTTTCTCTCTCTCCCTCAGGGGATGAACGAAAAAAAAAAAAAAAAAAAAAAGTGAAGAAGAAAGGACAAGAACAATATTAAAAACAAAAAACAAAAACAATGTTTATCACACGCGTCCATCTTTGTGAGAGCCTTAAGTACGGGGAAAAGAGAGGAGGGTGACACTTGAGGGCGACAGTACGTAAAAGGGGTTGCTTGCTCGTTCGTGTACTATATGGTCAACGGTATCGAGTATAATGGGAGATAACGTATTACATCGTAATTACATTCGTGTGTTATATTGCGTGGAACAACAATTTATAATTCCCTCCGTCTAATTCTCGTGCTAGGCGTGTCCTGTCCTTTTCAATAGCGACAGATGTTTGTTGTTGCTGGTTTTTTTAATCTTCCGATTATCAATTAAGGTACGAATATGAAGCGCCACACTTCTTACCAAGTGTGTGACTGGAACCGTTGGAAAAATATGCAATTGCGAGAAAAAAAAAATTAACAAACTGTTATTTTTATTATTTTCTTCTTTTTTTATCAAAACCTATCGTGGAAACTATGAATCGTTATTCCATCGAACGAAAAGACTCCGGAAAGCTCTATAATTCTACAACAGAAATGGGGAGGCGGACGGGAAAAACAATTTGAAGCCGTGCAGCTTTGTTAGCGATAAAGATAAATTTATTTACCTCCCCACCCTCCCTTCACCGCTTATCGAGTAAATATTAATCGAACGAAATTTTAAAGTGGGGAACCGAGCAACGAGACAATGAGATTTTGCACCGTACACACAGACACACCATGTAAAAAAAAAAAAAAATAAAAAAAAAGAAAAAAAATGAAAAAATGAAAAAACGAACAGTTCGGATATCTCCAAATAAACGGAGAGCAACGAAACAACAATTTGTTTTCTCTCGTTTGTAAGAAAATATATATTCATGATGCTTTTTTTTCATTAGTAGAAAGCACGGATGACGATCTATTAGACTATTTTTTTTTTCAAGGAGTTGAGAGTAGATGAAAAGGCAGAATTAACGAAATGAAACGAGAGAGAAAGAGCGAGAAAGAGAGAAAAGCGAATGATGGCACTTCATATTGTCGAATTTTTTAATTAAAAAAAAATTTATCACCGTGATTTAATAAATATGATGTGTTTTTTTTTTAAATATAAAATGTGCGTACGGGGAAATATCGATGCGGGAGAAACTAAAAAGGACAGGCGAGATGCAAGACGGGCCAAGTTTTCAAAAAGAATCGGCGATGATCTCATTCGGGCGATGCTCTCTTTTTCGGTTTATTAGCATCGCTTTTGTATACATATATTTATATGTATATATTTTTATTATTGTTTTTTTTTAACCTAGTAATAATCGTCGATACCGAGCTCAAAAACGCGCTGAATATAATACGGGAGTTTCAGTATCGTAATACCGAGAGCCAAGCGTCAGAATTCTCGTTTTAAATTGCTTTTGTTGCCTTTGTGGCCTTTTTTTCGATAAAGCGAAAAAACCCTGGCCATGCTCTCGGGATTGGCGATCGGGGTTCGATGAAGGGTTGTATATTGTACCTCGTAGTCCCTTTTTCGTACTTCACGCTCCAAATCCCACTTCTGACCCTCACAAACGTAGACGCGGTCATAATACTCTTGGCAATACTCCTTCAAGTCCTCTACAAGAACACACGTTTACCGGTCAGATAATTTTGTCTCGTTGCAGCAAAGCTCAGCTAGTTGTATCCTCGTTTCCATTTATTATTGCGGGCACGGTAACGAGAACAAAATATTAGCTCATCTCGCGGAAGCGCAAAGGTGTGAACGCATATGTTTTCTTTTTTTTTTTGCTGCTTTTTTATTATTGGATAGAAAAACTGCCGAGAAGAAGCACTCTTTATTTCGTCACATTGTGACGTTTCGTCAATTGCTGGCCAAACAAAACGCGACTGCGATCGAAGTTCTGTACGCAAATGTGTTGCGAGAGAGAGAGAGAGAGAGGCAATTTTAGTTATTCGAAACCCGATTTTTTAATTTTTTGTGATTCTGTGTAGTTGTGGGGGCGTGTGTAGTTTTTTTTCTTGTGAGGGCTGCGTGAAAAGCGTGAACGCATGGAACGGTGGAATTACCAAAAGAAAATTTATTGTATTCAATAGAACAATTATATATGTGTGTGTATATATATATATATATATATATATATATATATATATATATATATATATATATATATACACACACACACACATATATATACATATTTGAAAAATATATTTTTGGCAGTTTCATCGTACTCAACGGATCCCCGTGGCGTTTTATACATGTTGTCAGTGTCCGAACTCTGAACTCATCATCAGTTATATATAAAAATATATATATGTGCATATGTGTACATATGCTTTAAAAAATCTGAACAATCGATAAAAACCTTCGTCTACTCGTCGTTAGTTACCTCAAAGTCTTTCAATCTACTTTTCCTCTCGAGATCAAACTTATCACCCTCGAGTGCGTATAATTTGTTCCAGTATCCCGCGCAAATCGTCTGGAGCTCGGCTAAAAATACAAGAATTCACGAAATGTGGAGAGTCACGAACCTCCCTCGATGTCTCTCAAAAAATCTGAATGAAGAACCCTGCTAGAATAACTTATTAAAAAAAAAAGAAACAAAAAAAATACGCCATAGAATTTTTTGTTCATCCGATTTAAAAAAAATTAAAGAAAGCAAGGGAATGAATACCGGAGGTTTCTGCCAAACAAGCCTGAATCGGATGTATCAAAATTACGAATACGATAGCTAAAAAAATAGTACATTACTCCACGAGGGCGAAGAACGTTTTTCTAACGAGTGTGAGCTTGCAGCACGAGCCGAAGGTGAGTGCTGTAACACGAGTTAGAAAAAGTGTTTCGCACGAGGGATCTACGAAATTTTTCATCGCAAGGTGCGAAAATGGCGGTTTTACGCTCGCGAAGCGGGCGGAAAAGTGGCCATTTTCGCATCGAGTGACGAAAAAAGGCTTTTAAACGAATTTCTACACTAAATTCCATAGAATAAGAACAAAAAAAATGCATACACTGCAGCTAAGATAATATACACTAGCTCGGTACTTCTTAGTTTTCCCCTTCGCCAACGCGTTAATTTTTTCTGCCGCTACGCATTGGCTAAGATTAAACAATAATGAATCAACAACTGAGGCGGTCTGCTGTCGCATGGGGATAAATTGCAAGTGCGACCTACTTTTGCTGTAGCTTCAACCTACAAGATTAAAGAAATGTTTTCTACAGGAATTAAAGAAATTAATAAAGTCGAGAGTTATTTTTATATCAATTTTTTTTTTCGAGTAAATGATAAGTGAAAGAAAAAAAACGACCTAACGCGTTTACGAAATTCATTCTATAGACCTCAAAGTCCTTCCTGGATACTTCGAATTCGAGATCGTACTTTTCCTCCTCGAGTACGTTGATCCGCTTGTGATACTGGTTCAGTATTGACTTGAAGCTTGCTGTCAAATTCGAGGAAGACAATTTATAAAACACCGATCCAATTCGATCGTTTTTGTTGTGAAGAAAAAAAAATATATATATATATATCTATATATATATATATATATTGTGAAATAAAATAGGTATCTCTTTCGCTTCGTGTTGAGATCACGCTTTGAGCGCAACCTATTTACGACGTTCCAAATCTTCCGCATCTGTCTCCATGTAATATCCCCCGACTTATAAATAGTATGTAGCGTAATTCGGGTTTAACTTGTGCGTGGGATCGGTTTCGGGCAGTGATGCTAGTCTGGACGTATACTTAGAGGCGAAAATGTGTTGTATAAATATAGTACAGAGCGACGAACGAGTACGCAAAGATAATGAAAAATAAAAAAACATTGCTATTAAAAAAAGAAAAATAAGAGATAAACACAAATTCAGCGACGACACGTGTTTTTTTTTTCATTGCTAAATAATAAAAATGATAATTAAAGTAGTATGAAAGTATAAAAAAGAAAAAATAGTTAAAAAAAAAAGATAAGAAAGTAGAAATAGTACAATGACGAAAGAGACAGCACATTCTCATTGCTGAGAGATTTGTTAATTCGAACTGCTTTGGTTGCGTGAAATAAATGAAATGAAATATAAATGAAAAGAAGACGAAAAAATAAAATTAAAGTCGAGAGAGATGCGAAGCTCGCGAAACACGAAGTTACGATTAACGCTCGTGCTCTTTTTTTTTCTTTGCTTGTTTGTGCTTGCTTGCTAATTTTTTCACTCCTTTAAAAAAAGGAGGGAAATTACTACCTCGTAATCCTTTTTCTTTACGATATACTCGACATCGAATTTCTTGTCCTCCAACGCGCAGATCCTATTGTAGTAGTCGCGCAGGATTTTCTTAACGTTCTCTGCGTATCAAGCGAAATAAATGTTTAATGTCTCGTGTTATATCGGAGCCGATAAGTTTCTTCTTAATTTTTTACCGAGGTTCCAAAAATTATCTAAAAATTCGAAGAACTTTTCTTTTTCGTTGGGAATGCAACTATGGAACGTGTTGTCTTGTGTAGCATAAAAGTTCGTTGCCGAGAATTTTTCGTTGTACTGTATGCAGCGATCACGAAAGAAAAAAAGGGCTCGAGAGCCCAATGATATATACGCTCGAATTTCAATCACAAGACATTTTTCTCCTTTTTTTTTTGCATCATGAAAAATTACGAGAGCCATCATATCATTCGATATAATCGGTCGACCGATCGATCGACCGATCGGCGAACGAATTATCTGAAAGAAAACTTGATAATCACCCACAATAAATTTCATCTGCTATTTCATCACGAACTACAGGGAAAAATAACTAACTAAATAAATAAATAGTACCTTCGCTAACGTTCTCGGTGTCTTTCGCCTGTCCGCAACGCTCCTCGATGATGCGCCTTCTCTCGGCAGCTTTTCTTTCCTGTTCCTTCTTCAATTCTTCCGCCGCTTTTTTACGCAGCAACAACTGTGGAATTAAAATATATATATATATATATATATATATATATATATATATATATATATATATATATATATATATACATCATCGTTCATACGCTTATAGTCGAAACGTGAAAAAGACAAAATTGAGTCTACGCACTCTGAGCTTCTTCTTCCTGTCCGGTGTCATGAAACCCTTCTTGGCCTTTTTAGCCTTGGAGGCCTCTTCGAGACGGGCGCGGACCTCCGCCCTCTTCCGGTCCGTCTCCGCCTGCTTCCTCTTCTTTTCCTATACATGGCCAGTGTGAAAATTTTTTTGAGTCTCGAATCTAGGGCATCAAAAACTTTTCTCTCGACGCGTGTCCCGTTAACGATCGAGCCTCGCCAGCTCGACCCTCTTCAATGTTCGATAAATTGTCATATATATTTTTTTTTTATAATAATTTTTTTGGTTTTATGTATTCGATCAATGTACTGAGAAAAAAAAATTAAGCTGTTATTTTACAGTTATCAATTTAAGCCTGATATGCGATAACAAAAAGTGTCTATTTATTATTTAATCGCAAGTATTGAAAGTCTGAAGTGTTATTGTAATTGTGGTCGACGGATCGAAAATGTTTCGACCCCGTTCGTAACTGCGACGGATTCTAATCACACGAATCCACAAACGCGATCCGATTATTACGTACATCCTCTATGCGCTTCCTCTGAAAAATAACAGAAACAGAGAGAAATCTCTCGTTAATCAAACGATGCTTAACAATAATCGTGGTTATTAATGTGCGAAATAATTGCTTAATTTTAATCGAACTTGTAAAGAGAAATAAATAAATAAAGAGCTTGCATGCAGGAAGCGACAAGTGACAAATGACGAGCACATGTACGACACATAGAAACGACACTTGTTCTACTTTACCCAAGGCAATCGTGTGCTGTATTCGTGTACGTTTGTTTTTTGTTTTTTGTTGTTTTTTTTTTTTCTCTCAACTCTGCCACTAATCTCGTCTGGTGGTGTAAAATTAATATATGTACACTAAAGTCACTAGTGAGAGTGTACGTGGGGGCAGTTTAAGAAAAAATCGATAAGAAACAAAAATTTATTGGTTTCACCGAGAGCTATTTTCATTCAGTGAGTAAGTGAAAGATAATCCCGACGGATAATTCTATGCCAAAATCAAGAGTTTTTCTTTAGACCGCCCTGTAGTGTACAGTGATGACAATATAATCAGGGACCAAAGGGGGGGGGGGGGGGAGGATGGTCGAAAAAAAAAGAACGAATCAGATGAATGGAAGACACGTATATATCTCAACCAGCCGTAGCTCTAACAGTATTAAAATTTTACTCGAAAATTTCCACCTTGGCACAAAAAGTAAAAAAAAAAAAAAAACTCGACTGGAATGAAATAAAACTCTACCAGAATAAAATAACACTCTACCGGAAGAAAATAAAACTTTGTCACGCGACGAGAGTCTCTTTGGGCGAGGTAATTTTTTTTTTTACTCGCCGAAAAAATACTCCAATCTTTGTTGACCTTCCCGTCAAGAGAGCGCCGTCGAGGGGTTGGGTTGTGTTTCGATACTTGATTTTTAATTAACTCCCGACTGCCCAAAGGTCGAAGGACGGGAGTTAAGAGTTTGGCGACGATCACTCGACTTTGCACGTTTTCTTGGTATGCAGTCTTTTTCAAATCGACAAAAAAAACTTTTGACAAAATTTATCAAGCAGTTTCTTTGAGTCGTGACCAGTGTCTTTTTTCAGGTTTTGTTACGGTTCGTAAAACGTACTTGAAATACTTAAAAAGTACTTGCGTAATTGAAGTAGGTCACTTCAAGTACTGCCCATCTCTGGCAAGTTTTAATACGACAGAGTTACAATATTGGGAATGATGATTTCCGACAGAGTTCTTGCTCGACAGAGTCGCGGCTGGCGGAGATGTAAACCCGCCGAAAGAAAGAGGTCACGGACTCTTTATCGTTTTCGCCGGGACGAGGGTGCTTACTATCGTGAAAGTGGCACACGATTCACGGTATGACGGAAAAACAACAAGTGTTATAAAAAGCAAACTGGGCTCGGCGTTCCTTATATACGAGCGTGCAAGTTGCCCTCTCGATCGGTAGGTCTAAAGATACTAAACACTGCGCGGCTTCGATCGGGCAATTCTAAATTTGTAACTACCGGGACGAAAGTGAGAACACGCGAAAAGCTATCCGAGATAAACGAGCGGGAGAGAGTTTTTCGATACTCGACTCGGAGCCGATATATCGTGCGCACAGGACAAACTTATTACCCCATGCAACTTCCAGATATTTTTCGTACTCTTCGAGGTGCGTCGAAACAATCCCGAGGCTTCGGGAGTGTTCTCGACGAACTTTCTCTACAGCGGCTGAGCCGCGGGGGCGGCTTTTGGGCGGCGGGTTTTAAGAGGGATGGAAACAGTAACTCCTCTACTCTCAACATATCGCAGCAACACCCACCAAACACGATAGATTACGAAATATGCATACCTTTTAGATAAACAGCCGATTAACTGCGTCGTTGAAAAACAAAAGCGCCCGGAGTCATAAGGCCATTTGTATTAGAATCGTTTCAATGGGGAGTTTGTTGTTGTTCAAGCGACGACGCCCACGACGACGGGAACATGAAAAAAAAAAAAAAAAAGAAAGAATTTTTTTTATTTATTTTTTTTTTTAATTTTTTTACTGATTGTCTACGTTTTTCGTTGGTTTGTTTTCGATACCTACCTCACCTCATCGTCTGCCATCGTGATTCTTTGATGCTACGCCTGCCGGCCTGAAAATGAAATTATCGCCTGCGGTTAATATAGCGAAGGGGCACTTGGACACATTCAATACTCCGCGGATCGCGATTTATTCGAGAAGCGACAGAAAATTTATGAGAAAAGGTGTCCTATTTTTGTTATCACAATTGCAAAAAAAATGGTCTCTGGCAAATCGTACAACGGAGGGCGCTTTGCCCAAAGTATTGTCGATGGATACGGTATAGAGGAGTACCCGGTGCGTGCTGTTCGAAAATAGACTTAGTCGCTCGCCCCACTCTCTGTACAAACGTGGCCTGTGAGTGGCACGGTCCAAATTTGGTCGCAACGATCAACGCACCCTTCCTCCCATTGACTTCATTTAATACCGTCGAACGTGCGTTCGTCGTTCCTCGCAAGACTATAAAAGTCTTGCGAGTAATATCTTTTTTTTAAGTAACATTTTTTAATAAGAGTCTTTCGCTGGTGACGCGATTCTCCAAGGAAGATGCAGACCGAGATGTTCTATTTATAGGCACGGGAATTACCGATTTATTAGTAGCTATCTGCAAGCGTAAAGTCGGCGACATTACAATTGAAAGAAACGAAAGTTCGCAGATGGGGAGAATTTTTTTTTTTTTTTTTTTTTTTCTTTTTTTTTGGGTAATTCAGGGCATCCAAAGCGAGCTCGGGAAAGATGTTTCTCACTGAATCCTCCCACGTCCTACTTTTCCTTATCATTATCCATAGCACACCGATAACGTTCGAACTCTCACTTTCACAAATAAAGCAAAAATGTACAAATAAGAATCGTCCGCTCAATCAATCCAGCATTGGCACTTTGCGATCCTATTTTTCTCTTCGACCACCAAACAGCCCTATTTATCTTCCATCCAGGCAGATTACCGCGTCGTCCCTCTTCACTCCGTCATTCGTACGGTTTCCAAAATCGTTTTTTAAATATCTATTTATTTATCTTTTATCATCGGAAAGTATATGAGATTAAATTCACCCGTATAAATAAATTCGTGCTGATCCTTACCTGCTACGATAAATTAAATAGAAGAAAGAGAGATAGGGAGATTGAACGAGTGGATTCTTGAGTGGTCGTGACTAGTCAACCGGGCCTTCGGCAGCTGACTGTGCCGACGATCTACGAATATTCTTCTTTCACAAGCGCCAACCCGAGTGCAAGAGGGGATTATCCTCGGCTGTAGCGCATACGATCCAACCGGCCGCCGCCGCCGCCGCCGCTACCACTACTAAGAAACTCGTACCTCGTTATATTTCTCACAGTCGAAACTGATTGGCCGATACGATTTTAGACTAGCTAACCAAGCCTCGCCGGTGTTACGAAAATAAATTTAAACTGAAAACGGAGACGACCTGCTGCTGGCGCCGCATCTCATCTGCTCCGTCCTCTCTCCGTAACGCTCGCTAATGTCTGAGAAACTACTGACAGTACTATTTAAATATATATACATGCGCATGTATACATGCGAAATTTGGAAAATCCGCCTCGAATACCGACGACGAAAAATGCCCACGTTAGCCCGACGTCCGAACGCCGACGCAACGCAAAATTTATTTATGTCACCGAGACCAAATTCCACCCTCCAGCTGCGTCGCTTATACATTCGATACGAGTCCTCTGTCCGTCTCCACCGTCTTCCGCAGCCTTCCGGCAACGTTATTTGCGAATATCCGGTTTTTGTATTATAATAGGTCAGTTTCGAGGCGATCAACAAGGGGGAACGCTCTCGGCAAAAAAAAATAATAGTATATATGTACTATATACATATGCATTTTTCATTCATTCACACCCACGGTCGTGAAGTCAATGGTGCGATACGGAGTTAATTTCTTTACGCAAATTTTTATTGAAAAAATTGTCATGGACGGATTGTCGATATCTTTTATATATATATAAGAGTGTGTCAAAAAAAAGGATTTTTTTTTTTATTTTCCTCCCATCTTTTTCAACTACAGATTTCAATCTCAAATTGAACCTTGCGAAAGGCGGTGCCTAGAAAAAAATCATAAGAGGTGCCGCATCCGACGTTTGTACCCAAAAATGCGGCACCTCGCAAACTTAATTGTCAGCAACTGCCTTTCGCTGGATTTTTTTATCGATGAAAATATGTAGTTCTACGGGTTCCGAGGCTAACTTTTTATCTTTTTTTTTAAATTAAATACAAAAGATTTCGATTTTTTAATTCGTATACAGAAAACTAAAAATGTCCAGTAGAGTGAATTTGGTGAAAAAAATTCTTTCCACCCTCCAAAAGTATATATTTCCATCTAAAAAAACACCTCCCGAAAGGTGGTCGTTGACAATTACGTTTAAAAGGTGCCGCATTTTTTGGGTACAACCGTCGAATGCGGCACCATTTAGGATTTTTTTTCTTCTAGGAACCGCTTTTCGAGAGGTTCAATTTTTAATCGAATTCTATACTTTAAAAGGGTGGGACCAACATAAAAAAAATGTCCTTTTTGAGAAATATTCATTCGTAGAGCATTTTGTATCGAATTTCATCAGACATCACAGTGTTTCATGATGTTTTTTATGATATATTTACAGCGACGTTATTGTTATCGTTGCTAATCGGCAGGTAGAATAACAAGAAAGTTAAAGAGAGAAAAAAAACGACTAGACGAATCTCGAGTGCGTCGTTGGTGTTCTACGATCGGACGTTTGATGTGAATTTGTCGAGTTCCTTTCTAATGGCCGCTATGAGCGGTACCGCGGGATCTTCCGACGGCAGCTGATGATCGGAGAGGACACGGTTCACTTCGATTTCCGGCAAATTCGGCCGATGAAAAGGGCCTGCGCTCAGGGGCCTTGAGCCCCATGCCCCTCGCGAATGCGGCGCAACGTTTCCGGTTTCCGGTATCTCCTCTTCTATACCTCCCCGAGGCAGAGACGTTCGAGGCCTCGTCTTTGGCTGCGTTATCGGCGTTGCTACCGGACTGAAATTCAAAAAAAGAAAAAATGAAATTGTAAATTAACCTAACGTCTATGGCTTAAATGTAAAAAATGTGAAATGGTAGAGATAATTAACTTGGAATAAACGGGCTAAAAGTCTATTCAGATATATCGAAAAGCGGCTGCTAGTATGTACTATTTTTGCGATTAGTTGTCCTCTGCGATTAGTTGTCCGCTTGAAGTATAGTTATTCAAAAAAGATTAAATATTAATTTACTAATAGTTTTCGCTACAGTCGGAAGACGTCGTCCGAATCCATCCGGTCACCCGCGTGAACACAGAAGAACTTTGTATTCGGGAGATGTCTCCCGACTGCAGCGAAAACGCTTAATAAACGAATGTCATTAATTGTAATAATACTAATTATTGTTATACAATTAATGATTTAATCCTTTTTGAAGTTGGTTTTTTAGGTTTATTAATCGGTTAATCGTATGTTTTTTTTTTTTTTTTTTTTTTTTTTTTTTTACAAATACTAAAATAATAAATGTTGAAATGAAATCTCGGCGTACGCCTCGCAGTTTGCGTACCTTACGTGAGCGGACTTCCCTCTCGACTCGTAAAACATTGTCGTCCCTGTTGTGAGCCAGTCGGGTGGCGATCTCGCCGCCGAGCTCGGTCGCGACGAATAATACACCGGCTCCTTGGCTCTCGCGTCTCGAGTTCCGAAGAGACTGAAGGAATCCTCGAGAAGTTCGTGAAGTCTTCTTCTTGCGCGGCCGACTGGACCCGAGGCGATCGGACGTTCCCCTCCGTCCGTTTCTGATGTTCCGGTTTCTGCTGGCATAATCAATATCTTTTCGAGAAAAACGATGCCTCGAGAATACATCGTAAACGGTTATTCAACCCGATCCAGATGGTAACCGGATCGAGTCGTTTTGCTTTTTATGTTAGCCGCGAGTTTATGTATCAAATAGGGGTCTTAAGAGTAAAATAATATGGAGATTCATCATCAGTCGGGAACAATACATAATATTAAGACATTACCACAAAATGATAAATTACGCAAATTTCAGTTAGCAATTTTCTACAATAAATTTTGCCGAAAACTTTGGCTATTTCAATTTCATGAAATGTAGACATTTTTTTATCATTAAAAAACAAGTTTGAAAGTCATTTGTACATGGCTTTCTTATTTATTACAATTTTGCGCAGAGCTTTTGATTATATTCCCACTCTGAACCTGAAACGGCCAATAATTTTGCATTGAAGTGAAACACGACGAAATGCATTCTCATAGAAGAAACTTTGCAAATAAAGGAACATCGTGAGAAAGCCATACGAACATTTCAATTTTCAACTTAAAAAAAAAAATGATTTTTTACTTATCTTAATGAACATCGATACTTAATATTCGAAGACAAAATTACTTAATATCGAACCTTCCACGGCTCTCTGTCTTCTGAGATCCCAGACAATCGGTCCGACGACTCCGGGATCCTTCAGGGCACTTCTCGTCCGGCTCAATCCTTCGTCCGTGCGATCCACGGGATCGTAGCTACCGTTCCTTCGTCTCTTAATTTCCGGTGTCTCGAACTCGAGATCCAAGTGGCGGACGACAACCGGTTCAAGAATCTTCGACAGAGGCTCGACGTTCCTCATGTTGGGGAATATTTTGCACGAGGGCATCGACAGATACGAGTGAGGCGAGGCGGTTTCTTCCAATTTTCGGATACGGGCCTCTTCCAGGGATTCAAGATTGTCTTCCTGACTTATTGCGGTGTCCATGGAGTCGGGCGTTCTCGGCTGGTCCAATGCGTTAGTTCTCGTAATTTTTTTTCTGCCGGTTCTCCTTCAATTTTCACAAATAGGAGTGCGATTATCAGCCACCTAACAGCGAGTTAACGTACAGCGATGGAAACGGTAAAAAAAAAAAAAAAATAAAAAAAAATAAAAAAAAAAATAAAAAATTGACAAATTTAACTAGACATACCCTGAGAAAATTTATAGAATTTATAGTTCTCCCACGGGCAGAACATTTCTACACTCAACTCTTTAATGTCCTATATGCAGCATATTTTTCCACCTGGGAGAAACATCTGTTTCACAAAATGATTTATAGATTTTTATAAAAATATTGTGAAAAAGATTCAACGAAAAGTAATGCATCATGACAAAAGTTTTCGGGAAATAATTTCACGATTAAGTGCTTCCTTTTCCATTACACATATGAACGAGATGAAAGAGATAAAGTATAGTTTTACTCAGGTATAAAAGTGGAAGATAAATAAACGAATTTTTCAAAAGTGTGCCTTTGTTTTTCGCACACTATAATTCAGAAAAAAATGTCGGGTCTGGTTGAGAATAGTACATTACGATACTAGTGCGGAAAAACTTTTTGTGACCAGTGTGACGACGGCAGGACGAACCGAAGGCGAGTGTTGCACGTATTAAGATAACGTTTTTCGAACAAGTATCGTACAGAATTGTATTTTTGTAACTCATGCATAAAAAGTGGCAGTTTATGTGCGGGCCGGCCGCGACATATAGTGGCGTTTTTCGAGAAGGCGTTGCATAAATATTCGAAGTGTGTTGCGTAAATATTCGAAACCATATAGTAAATACTGTGCGAATGCGTACATCAATCTGTTTTTCATTTATTGTCGCGTTCGGCCAGCAAAATAACCTGGCACCTTTCATGCATTCGTAAAAAAAAGTAATATGCGATATTTGTACGTAAAAGCGGATTTCAGACAGCGGTTGTCAAGTTGCCGCACTCGCCTTCTCCCGCGCTACAACAGCACTCGACTTCGGTATAGCAAAGTACTATTTCACACCGAGTAAAGTAACCGTACATTACGATACTAGTGCGAAAAAACTTTTTCTGACGAGTGTGAGTTTAAACAACACTCGCCTTCGGCTCGTGCTGCAATCACACGAGTTAAGAAAACGTTTTTCGCACGAGTATCGTACGAAATAAAAATTATTATTTACCGAGATGAGAGAGCTCTCGGACTTGGACGGTTGAAACTTTACCTCGACTTTTTGATCGATTCAGGATACTCCTCGATATCCCAGGACTTTCCGCTATGTTGTCTCTTCAGCTCCTCGTCGTTGTCGCTCGACAATTCTTGCATATCGTCGTCATTCAGACTCTGCGGCGTTAGCGGTGTTATCGGCGATCTGGAACGACTTCGGGGTGTCTGTCTCTGACTGGTACCGTCGGTCTGTGTCTGAAGTGTCAGAAGAAGGACCGCCCCACGTGCCCGGGCGTTCTCTTTACATTCATGCAGCTACGATAATAATTCGAAAACGGTGGGTGACCCTTTCTACGAGGGGATTGGCCCGAACTTTGTTATAATCGATATTGTCGTGGCATCGGTAACTTGGTTCATTCGATATAGCCCTTTCATGGATAATAAGAGGCTCCGAATTTACCGTGAGCATAAATCACAAGAAAACGATATTAATGTCGTGCGTTTGCTATAAAATTCCTCCCAAATTCCTCTAATTGAGTTCCTGTAATCGAGTTTCAATGAGGTATTATTACTCCTCGCATTATTGTCCCGCCAAATTTGTACCAACTCCCCTGGCTTCCTAATTGCCGGACAACGTCGCGACGAGAACTTTATCCTCTTCGGCGGAGACCGAAGCCAGGAAACTTTGACGTCACGCACTCTTTGATCACGACAGACTTTCGCGAGGGTTCGTTGATTCGTATAAAAAATTATTTATCGGGCAATCCGTGGACTGGGCAGATTTTCAACGATGCTCGGGGTAGATGAACCCCGGCTTCGAATTACAAGGGACACGGCTCGGTACCGCTAATTCCTCGGGACGATTGAAAAATTAATATTTATCGCGCGGTCACACGAAGTAAAATAATTCATTGCCGCGAGGAGGAGTTGCATGGTTAAATACTCTTAAGGCGATTCAATTTGTTGGCGCCAAAAAATGTCTTACTTTCCGACAAGGCAACTAAGTTTTTGGCTCGAAGGGTTAATAAGTTTGTTTCCGACTAATTTCCTGGTGCAGCCGATTTTTTTTTATCGACCGAATTAATCGCCTGGAGCGTATTTAAACAAACAATTCCGTTCGGGTGATCAAATATTTATTTTCGTGATGCACTGTACAAAAAATTCGAAGGCAATTTAATGTACTGGTACCGCAAGTTTTTACGCATGAACCGGTATATTAACTTTCATGTACAATTGTGATGGTGAACAATTAACGTACAGTACATTAAAAATTTTACTTTTAACAATTTACTTCAATTTCGCTGTAAAAGTTCATTACAATTATACATTAAATTTAATGTACCTGTTTTTTTTTTTTTTGATAAAAACATCCATTCCGGTGCATTCAATTTACAATTTCCTTTAACAGTGTTTGCACACTAAATAATAATAATAATAATAATAATATGAAATTTAATGTACAATTGTGATGAACAATTAACGAGTAGTATATTAAAAGCCTTTGAAATACTTTACTTTAACTTCACTGTAAAATTTCATGAACTATTCATTACAATTCTTACATTAAATTTAATATACCAGCATAAAGTTCTAGCATAAAAACTTGTCGTCCGGTGTATTACATTTACAATATTTTCTTAACAGTGCAAAATCTATGACGAAATCTCACCCGCCCTTCGGTCTCGGATGTGTAACCGGTGTTGTCCAAGTCCGGGGTTGTCGGCGTGTACACACGATCTTTCTTCAGAATACTATCGGTAGGTGGTGCCGATACCGCGCTGTGTACTCGCTTACGTTTCGCAGCGATTATCAGAGCAACGATTATCAGACCAAAGAGAGCTATCGCCGCTCCGCCGGCTCCGACCAACAGCCAGGCGTCTCGCTTTCTCGAGAGAGCGAGAGGACGAGTCTCCTTCAGATAAGCTGGAAATACAATAAATCTTAAGCTTAAAAGCCGCACAATTTAATAGTTTTATTTTTATTTTTTTAATCCACAAAAGATATAGCATCACCGTTATAATAATTTTTTGTTATATATATATATATAGTAACGGGACGGACCTGGCCCCCCCCCCCCGTTTTCGGCAGCAGGAAGACGGGAGAAAGAGGGGCGACCCCACCTTACACCTTCGGAGGTCCCCACTATCTCCGAAATCGACACTCTCTACGCAAATTCGACCTATAGCGAGAGGAAGGAGTCCCACTACGGAGCACCGGGAAGAGCGAAGACAATAAAACCAGCGGGAGCGCACAACACACTCTCATTTGTACCGTGGACATCGTTTACTTATAACGTCACTACGCTCGAGCCGGAGCATCGCTCCGTCGTTAGGTTTAAGGTCGTAAGTCCGTTGAACATCAGGAAGGGCCCTTACAACGTGAAGCCCCTACATTGAGCTAGGCTGTGGAACGTTGTAGGGAACGTAATTATAAGATCGAAATAATTGAGAACCTCGTTGTGAACGATAGTGACATCTTGCGAGGTAAAATAACGAGCAAAGCCCAACGCGAATTGTTAAACACCAAAGGGTTACGCTAAATAGCGGAATAGCACCGCTTTCTCTCATTTTGATTCTTCGAAGATAATTATGAATTCATCTGGCATTTGAGACCCTCGTTGTGAGCTACGGCGACAGCTTGCGAGGTTAAATAACGAGCAAAGACCGACGCGACAAAGTTAAACATCCAGGGTCATCGCGTAGCGCGGTTAGGCGCGTTAGTCTTATTGGCTAGAAACTCGTATCGAAAATCCGATGAAATGCGAGTATAAATCCGGCAGCGTTCGTTAGTGTGGAACATCCTATATGCTTTCGACAATCGTATAAGAAATCAAACCGTTGTATTAAAAATTGAGTGCTAAGCTCCCTACGCGCGAATCTCTCGTCGCATAGGAATATTCCAAATTATCAATTTTCACGATATTCATCACCGTTATTATTTTTCGACCGAACGCTATCTCCGAGCGTGCGAGCTAGCCAAGGTCCGTTTTGTTTACATCGAAGACAAAAGGCTGCGACGGTCGAGGAGCACCGGCGTTCGACTGTCCGATCGACCCACGGGTCGTTCCACGCGAAACGTCGGCCTATTCCACGCCCTTTGTCATTCTCAATTCAATTCTGTTATTATCGCATGTGACGATTATCCCAGGCCATAAGCTGTACGGATATTTCGTATTTTTCGTTCCTTCAATCCGAACCATTCTATTATTCATCTATCCAAATCCTAAATTAAAATCACTGATAAATTCATTTCCAACTTCCGTTTGGCCCCTCGCTTCTCGAGGGGCAGCTTTATTATTCTTGACTCAATATTGTGCCTAAGATGAAGGGTCAAGCACTCATTTGCGAGGACTAGAGTGATCCCTACTGAGGCCAGGTAAAATTAAACTAATTACTTTTTGCTTTAATTAACTTTGCCACTTTTCATAATTGAATCCATTTATTCTAAACTTCTAACATCTTTTTCCTACACCTCTCTCACGTCGAGTCTAGTACACGAACTCTTCTTTCTTTATGAGAATTATTATATTTTGTCTGGTAAACTTGAGTCTTATATCGAACGTTACTTTGCGGCCAATTTCCATCTCGCGCCGTGACCTCGAGTTTCCGAAACGTTTCAATATATATATATATATATATATATATATATATAAATCATTAGAGGGAAATAATTTTTCTTTTTAAATATCTTACGTTCACTCTGAATGATCACTGGTACTCCGAGCTCCAAAGCGACTTCCTGCGGCGACAGCAGAGTCATGTCTTTTGCGGCGGTTTCCGCTGGCACCGGTTTACCACCGAGATGAACCGAGTATATCAATTTCGTACCTCCGCTCTTAGTCACGGTTGTATTTTGCATTCTGACTTGGACCAATCCGACATTCACCGATCTCAGCTTCGATCTGCTCGAATTAAAAGCTTTGGATTTAGTGCCCGAAGATTCCACGACTTTTTCCGAATCTTCGGAGATCATCGAGGCTTTCAGAGCTCTCGGGTCTCTGGTTGGCTCTTTGACGGCATCGAACTGAGGCTCCTCCGTCGTGTTCGACGATGACGATACCGAAGATTTAACTTCGGTGGAATTCAACGACGCATATCGTCTTCCCCTCGGACTGATCAAATTTGACATAAAAAAAGACGACTGCAGAGTTTGCTCCTTTCGAGCATATTGACTCTCTGGTATTATTGTCTTATCATTGAATTCTTCTCGATTCAAAACCTTTTCGCTGGAACCGATTTCGATCGATTCTACAGAATGAGGTGGCTGAATTTCTCTCTCCGAAGAGTTCGATAAAAGACCCTCATCGATGATTCTCAAAAATGTTCGGGCTTTCGGTATCTTCACCTGCCTCATGCGCTTTGGCATAGTATTTTTAATATTCCTCTCGCTGTCGATTACTTTCGTGACTCTGATTTGCTCCGCACCGGGCAGACGAGTATTATTTCTCTCCCCCGTACGTGCCTGAAATGTGTAAACAAAACTATACGTAAAAGTCCAAATAACATTATTTCACGGAGTAATTGAAGATGCACTGAGGAAAAAAAAAGAAAAATGCCAAGTCAATAACACATTTTGTACCGAAAAGTCGCCGTTTCGTGATTCTTCGGTACGAGGATATCATTTATTAAAATTAAATCCATTCTTTTTTTTTTTTGCGAAACGAATTACGTTAGTTTGAAAGTGTTTTCATTTTTTTTTTTTTTTTTTACGAAATTATATCATAGTATTGCAAAGGAGAAATAGAAAGCTTAAAGCATATTTGCGAGTGTTAGGTGATATGTCATTGTTATGAAGGAATTAGTAAATAAGGGAGAAAATGTATAGAGGGTCACACTGTGAAAACTCTTAAAGGATATACAGAAATAAAGGTCTATATGTTAGTACCAAAGAAATATGTTATGGCGTCTATCGGAAAGAATACTTGATTGGTTTTAGTAAATTTTTTTTGTAATTTCTCTGTTCGGTTACCGTATCGAAATTTTTCTGTTCAGGCACCGATGAGCGATTTTCCGCATATGCACGACGTTTATTAGCGGCTCTTCTCGAGCGTGGATCCGTCTGCAGAAGTCCCAGGTGTCGTTGCTGCTGTCTCGAGAAAGCTGTCCGATATAGACGTGCCAAGCGCAATTCGACTTTCGGCGGAACGCTCTCGCCCGATCGAAGAACGGTAAGTAGCCAGTATCTGAATGATACATATGTTTTTATTAGTTTAACAAATGTATACATTTTTAACATAATTTTAATAATTAAAAATGATGTAACGAATTATCTCTTACCGTGGTCCAGGATCTTCGCCGACGAGAACTCCGATGTCCCGATCATCCTCGCTAACCGTCGGTGTCGGTTCTATGCACGAGATGCATACCGGCAGCTCCGGACTGATCCGTGGATCCTGCGATGGTCCCGGAGGCGCGGAATCCTCGGGACCATAAATCGTGACTGTGTGGTGAACGGTTCTCGTCTCGTAGATACTCAAAGTTTGATCTGGATCGAGCCATGGCGGTGCATCTTCGGCACCGGTCCAGAAGAAATCCTGCAGATGCACTCGTCTTCCTGGCAAGTGTTCGATGAGAACGATCTCGTCCTCTGAAACGCGTTGAAACAAATACCAATTATTTAACAAAGCGCCCAAATTTAAAGTTCATATTGCTTTCTCAATTAAAATTATTTAATAAAATGTTCAAATTTAATGTTCATATTGCTTTTTCAGTGAAAATTATTTAACAAAATGTTCAAATTTAATATTCATATTGCTTTATTTTTCGTTAGGTGCTAGGCATAACATTTCTTCTTTTGCTCCCTCATAGAGAAAGTTACGTTTTTGTTCGTTAAAAAAATTTCGAGATTTTAGTGTCAGAGTACTTGAAGTAGTCCAAAAGTCCGAAAAAAGTGATTTTTAGATGACGTCCCGACGTGTATAACTCGGAAACGACTTGAGATAGCCAAATGAAATTTGGCACACTAGTACACTGGTCACGCCCCTTCCCTCGGTGCAAGTTTCATGAAGATTGAGGCGCATTTCGAGATTTTACGCGATTTTTAAATTAAAAAAAAACAACAACAAAGTCGTGATCGCTCTAACGTGCGTAAATTTTTAGCTATCGTCCTAAAACTGCATACAAATATAATACTATGATCAAAGAACTTTGGTATTGAATTTGACCGAAATTTATCCAATTGGTGAGATTTTATGAAATTTTGAATTTCTCGGATATCTACTAAAAATGGTCTAATTCAAATAAACATGGAGGGATCGAGCTTGAATTTGACATGGGAGTGGACTGTAAATACTGTAAAATGTTTCATATTACATTTTTTGAAAATGAATCGAACCATTTAGATTTTACATCCGACAAGAATTTCTGCATCGAATGTCGCTCCAGGAGTAAGATAATGTCAAGATTCGTAATTAGTGGGGAAAAATACATGGCCATAATAGACTTATACTTAGACAAAACGGTTAATATCGGATAATTGTCTTAACGATAAAAAAAAAATTCATATACCCTTTATTTGTTTATATTCAAAAGTATAAAAATTTCAAAAATCTGAATGCTTGAATCATTCGTGGCCAAATTTCATACCGGTGGACACTAAACCTCAATTTTTATTCTTCACAAAACGCTTCTCCCTTGAGGAAGAAAAAACGATGTCGGCAAAACAGTATAAATGAGGAGTACGAGGCTTTTAGTTCCAAGTTTGAAGACGAGTCACGTAACGAGGCTCGATAAGTCAAAAAATCGAAAAGAGGGTAGTCGCGAGATATTCTCCGAGGGACATTGAACAATCATCATCTCCATGTCGCGCGATCTTGCGTGACCGTGGGTCATTAAATTTCCATCGATAGTTTGCGTAAATCGCTAAGCCAACGAGTGAAGAGTATAACGACCTACGAGAGCATTGTTCGTCGTACAACTTGTGAAAGTAAAAGCGGAAGAAGCATTCGCCGAAGCATACGTCGGAATGAAATCATCACGGAACGAGCGTGGAACGCTCTGTTAAATTTGTCGTCGATGACGTTAACCGACGGTGACTGCCTCGGTGAGCAATATAATTTCACTGAGTATCGGAGATTCTCTACATCGGACTCTCGGCACGCAACAAACTTCGAACCCACATACAATCGCTCATTACAGTGAGTGTTGCTCGTAGTTTCCACTAACGGTTTATCAACCCTCGAGACTATCCGATCAAGGGGTCATTGATCTTACAATACGCGAAAAAGGAAATGGACTAATTCCAAAACTAGTTTGATATATATACATATTTATGTGTGTATATATGTATATATGTATATTTTATTTTGATAAAATATACATAAACAATATAAAATACATATTTTATAGAAATTGTTGAATTTTATTCGGTGTCAATAATTTCGATTTTTGTCTCTGAAACAAATGATAATCGATAATAACAAACGATAATCAATGACGCAAACATCAATTATCGTTTGTTATCATCGATTTGTCATTTAAGCCAAACGCATTTATGCCAAAAGTCATTTTCACCAACAAGTAATTAGGCTGCAGTAGCACCATGGGTGAGTTCGTATTAATAGTAGCTGCAAGAGCTCGCAGTCGCTTCTGGTTTGAAACTTTTATTGTTTGGCCGGAAGTGACGTCATACCGGAAACGCGTCATTTCCGGTTTGAAAATTTTGTTTTTCAATTGAAAGTGATGGTCCAGAAATGAGATTTTCGAGCAAGAAGTGACGTATTACCGCGATGACATCACTTCCGGTATAGAAAAGGCAGATTTTCAAGCAGGGAGTAAGGTAATTCCGGTATGACCTCACTTCCGGTCCAAATATGACATTTCAAAACTAGAAATAACGTTTTTCCCTATAACACATATACATAATAATATATACGCATACATGGTGTTTTTCCAACTTAATTACTTTTTGACGGAACTAATTAAGCATTGGCCAAAATGAGTTTGGAGTAAATGGTATCCTACAAAATTTGTCCCTACTCTCGTCATCTGTTATTTCGCGTCGGTGTCAGAACGACCTGGTTTCACGGTTCGTTTACGTTTCCGGCCCGGAAGCATCCTAGGTACCGGAGTACAGGTTGTACGACACATAACTATGTATGCTACACTTCATATATATATATATATGCACATGTATACACGTTTCGACGATCGGGAGGTTCGTGTTTCACCGCTATAATTATTTCCTTCTAGCTGTAGAATAGGAAGGGACTTGGTAATGCGAGAAACACTGCGATATGTTTTCACTGTCGCTCGGTCAAACTCCGGGATACGTGAAACACAAGTTGTCGTTAACTCTTTAAGTATGGCGCGTCTTTTTGAAAAAAGAGATTTCTCTCGACAGTTCGGCACCCTTTCTCCAATCGAAATTTTTTTAAGGATTCTTTTTAAAAAAATTTTCCGGCATGGTCGGAAACTTACTTTGGACAATATAAAACGGGAGACAGTGCGCCGGTGCGCCGGTGCGAATGTCAGAGAGAGAAGCTTAGGTACCCACCCATTTAGCACGAAATTTTTTAAAATCATTTTAGAAATATTTTCAATCATTCAAATATTATGAAATATTTTTAAAATATATGAAAATAATAATTTGAAATATTCTATAAAAATATCTTCAGCGAAACGTTTCTTAAATATTTCAGAAACATAGTTAATCTTCGGACACATCGGTAATATTTCTAAAATAGTGATAAAATATTTTGAAATCTTTTTCAGCTCATAGTTAAATATATAGATATACAAACAGCGACGAAACTTTCGGAGTTGATTACCGTGGTGCATCTTCGAATGTTTTATGTACGTGAAGGAAATGGAATAAAAATTCAAAGGAGGTATAGGTGTACAAACACCTCCGGTGTCTACACTCTCACACACCGTAAGTATTTTTAGCTGTGGTGATTGCGGTGTGTTAAATCGATAGGAACACCGAGTTCCTATGGTGAATTAATGAAACTTACTCCGAATCTCTCTACCGGCCCATCGACTCAATTTTTTGTTTCTTTAAACCTTTATATTAATTAGCACATTGTTGCCTTTCGAATGTGGTATTTGTTGCGAACAAAAAATAATCAAATTTTGACGGAAAAAAAGAAATCAGGAAATTACGGAAAACATTATCTTAGTACCAGACACCGATTTTACGAATCAACGAAGCTTCGTATGACCGCGTGCTAAAGGCGGCAATAATATCGATTTCTCTCTCTCTCTCTCTCTCTCTCTCTCTCTCTCTATGAACACCTGCACGCGTTTATTCACCACTTCGGGACAACTTGGACTACTAGGCTAAGTCTAGTAGCTCAAGTGACTGTATAGAACTTGTTCACTCCTTTCCATAACACCCTCGTGGTTTAGGGCGTTTTTTCCCAAGATCTTCCACAAAACTTGCTTGTTACCGATCGATGACCAAACCGCGTTGAAAAATAAATTCCCTGTCAGACAATAAATCCCCAATCGTCTTATCGAGCAGCGAGCTAAAAAAATAAATAAATTACGAGCTAACAAACGCGCAGTTCGTAGAAACGAGTTTATTAACCCTCCTCGTGACACACCTACCAGCGTCACAATTAAAAAATGATCTCCGAATCGACCCCCTATAGCTGCGAAACAGTGTATGAAACTTTACCGATTGTTTTCACGGTTTATTTGCAACGTCTGTGAAGGGTGGAAAAAAGGGCTGATGTTTTTTTCTTTCTTTTTAGACATCAAAGACTCACCAGCTCCAGGAGGAAGGGCCGCTTCGACACCCAACGGATTGGGCAGAGGCACGAGTATGTCGATTACAATTATACCGAGACAGACAGGCACCGCGATGTGAACGACACTGCAAAGCATCGCGGTACGCGCGCACTTCCCAACTAAGGGAACCACCACGAGCGTGTCACGGGGCTCCCCTTCCATACTGAATACGAGATAAGGGAGCTGTAGCGTAGTGGGGCTGGTTGATACAGTTGATGCACATGCGCCTTACAACGCGGCAGGTGAATTAATTATGTACACGTACTATATACGGTCCGCCAGTCTGTGACCCATCGAACCTTGGTCATACTTGAGAATGAGATTTTTCGAGATGTGACACATATTTTCGTATCTCAATACATTTTTTAAAATTAATCTTCCACGATTAAGCCTTTAAGGCTCGATGTGGACTTCGTTAATGCCTGGAGGATCTTTATAGAACTGTTATAGAGAAACAGGCCGGGTATCAATGAAAGGAACAATATTTGTTACGTTCGTGATACGGCATTGAACACGTATCTGTAGCAATTTTTTAGTCAAAAAATTATAGAAACATTTGACGAATAGTAATTGCATTTCAGAGAAAGTTTTATTGGCATAACTGGCGCGCAACACTTGCGGAAAATCGCATATTATTTACGAATGATCATTATTAACATCAGCGCATGTGCAGTAGTGTTTCATTACTGCCGAGGGAGTAATAGGGGTCGTTACTTCTTCTGGTAGCCCTATTCCCACATAGCACGAGAATATTTTTGAAACGTTTCAGTAATATTTTCTTGAAATATTGAAAATATTTGTGAAGGGGGTTTATTTATTTATTCATCATGCAAATAAAAACACATTTTCCCACTATGTTTCAGAAATATTTCAGATGTGTTGAAAGATTAAGTAGGTATATTCCTGATATATGTTGATAGAATATTTCAAAATGTTATTTTCATGTATTTTATACATTTTTCGTAAGACAGGCTGCTGGAGTCCGATCAATGGACTAGTGGCTAAACGTATGGCATTATAATGTGTAAAAAAAAAAAAAAAAAAAAAAAAAAAAAAAAGCATGGGGCGGGATAAAATACCCGAATGTTTAAAGTTCAAAGGCGCAAAAGTCCGAATCGAAATATCTCACCCTATAGATTTTATGATAGGTCGATCCACCGAAAGTCAAAATAATCAATAATCGTATGATGATTATGGCTACGAAGGAAAAAATAATACGAAATTAAGTTCCCAGAAAAGGCCAAGTTTCCAAAGGTATGCGGCAACTCTATGCTTCTTTGCCGACAAACTATAATTGCGATATTCGAAAACAGGACGGTTTAATACTCAGAATAATGTACAAATTCGATATTGAATTTGAGGAACAAAGAACATTTCGAAAGTTTGAATTCTCGAAAATTAGTTTGAAAAAAAAAAACGATCACAGACGCGAAATTCGGGTTTCAAAAAGAATCAATTCACATATTCAAATACTCCGTAAGTCAATTCCCCGAACTGCTAAATTTCTGAAAGTACACTCTCCGAGTGGTCAAAAATCTTCGAACGCAGATTTCTCCGAAAGGGCAAATCGCCGAATGCCACATTTCCCCGATAGGGCAAATCTCCGAATGCAGACTTCTCCGATAGGACAAATCCTCGAATTTGTACACTATACATGAAAAAGCTTTTCCTACCACTGTTAACAAACACATGAGGGTGAGATCGTTTTCGAATATTTGGCCTTTCGGATTTTTTTCACTATTCTGATTTTTAACCTTTCGGAGTTTTTCTTTTCATAGTTATAAATTTTCGGGCTTTCGCGGTTTGGGGATTTAAGTTCTCGATTTTCTGACATGTTGTACTTCCAGTTTGTTGATTAAAAGATCTCTCGTATTTTGACTCTTTCTCATAATTTATTTCGAAATAACTACATATCGGTTACTCTTTGTTCGGAGTATAAAACCTTGTAACAATTGGCTATTTACCAGTAGGGTTTTAACGCTACTTCGACGTATTTGGAGTTTTAAGGGCGGGGTAAGGTCAAATCATACGAAAAAAGCCATGTTTTCGTGATTTTTTTTCTGACGACGCAGTTAAAATTTCTTTACTCAACCAATGGTATATTGAAGTATGACATTCGAAGAATGTTTCATCAAATTTGTGCAAAGAAATATTAAAAAATACGTCAATGGCAGCAATTGTTCGGACGTGTCTCGAAAAAAAGTTGAATTGCGGTGCCCCTCATAACTTGGTGCTGGATCATCTGAAATCAAAAAATCAAAGTTCATTCGTTAGATAATAGTTTTTCCCAGGTAACGCTGTCGAGTTTTTTTTTAATTACAATTTTTTCATTTTTTCGAACACTTTGAAGTGAAAAACACAATTTTTTGGGAAAATATCGGCTAATTTGTTATTGCGAAATCAAAATTATGAACAAAAAAAAAAACTCGACAGCGTTACCTCGTAAATGATGTACGGAAATAGTGTTTAAAATTTCAAAAGGATCGGTGCAGTAGTTTTCAAGTTATCAGGGGCACCGACTTTAAAAACGTGAGTTGTGGGAAAAACGCTTAAAGTTTTAAACACAAAAAAATCCAGTTAAAACGTTTGTAAGCGAATTTTATCAACATACCTCACACTGAGTCATCAATGCCAGGTCCATAGAGGACGTTGCTATCATCGATGATGTCTAATGCATCTTTTTGGTCCTGCCTACGACGAATCCTGCCTTCTTTGCTTTGTCGTTCAGCTTCTTGCTCTGTTTGGCTTATGCGTGTGGAGTCAGTGGATCGCGCCCAGTCATGAGCGCTTGATCCACTACTGATTTCCATGTCTTGCATGAAGGTGAGTAAAGCAAACGAACCTTCATTGAAGATCCTGGCTGCCACATAAGCTACAATTTGAACGACGACAGATGTTCCACTCAAGTGCTTCGGTGAGATTTTCCAAATAAGTTGGTTCAAACTCTCATTGTTGTTCTTCGTGAAGCCTCCGACACATCGCTCCAGGAGGGCATCTTTGCTCAGATCTTCGTAGATAGGCTTGATTGCATCCAAAACATCCTTGGGAAGAGCACAATACGTGTGTTTGAACGAATCCAATGCATTGGCAGCTGCAGCTGCTAATGCATTGGATTAGCAGCTCGGGCATTTTTCGTGCTGTGGATTCTCGTCCGTCGAACAGTAGTGAAAGAACGTTGCCCAGATAGCGTTCTTCATATTTTTTACGGAATCAGAGTGACGTCTGATAGCCAACCCGTAGTATACCGTCAATTTATCGATAATTTTGGCCGTAAGCTTCCCTTTACCAGACAGACTCTTTCTTTTGATTTTCTTTCCAGCCTTAGTTTCGGTATCTACAACGGTCTTTTTGACTATTTCACGTAGACGAGTGCCCATTCTTTTTTGAACATGTCCTACACACTCTTTTTTTGCTATTGAAAAATCATCACCATAAGTCCTTGCCTTGAAATTTCAATAGATGGAGAGCAAAACATCTGCCGGGTAAGAATAGCGCGCTCGGGTCGGGGCGCTCGAGTCGGGTCGGGGCGCTCGAGTCGGGTCGGGTATAGGTACAAAAATCCGGCAGGTATAAAAATACTCATAACTTCGTCAATTTTGCTCCAATTGACTTAAAATTTTGACACAATATTCTTCAGATATTACGGATTCAATTTCAAAAATTAAAAAAAAATTAAATACCTTACCCCCCCCCCCCCTTAAGCTTTCTGATAATTGAAATTAGTTTTTCGTTGCCTTAGCTATTATTTATTGTAGGTTAACTTTTCAATCGGTCTGTTGGGTTTTCTAGAATTTATGCTTACACGTTTTTTAAATTCGAAACATAGATTTTTCTCTGATTTAAAAATATCGATAATCAGGATTTTCTGATTATTTAAAGTAGTGATCGATATTCAGCATTCGGAACTTCCATGCCGCCCTGACATTGGACCAAAACTATGTAAATTGTATGGGCGTAGGAAAGGTAGTGCTGACTCCTTTCCTACGCCGCACTCACACTCGCATTTTAACACTCGTCGACAACTCTCTTTGTACTCCCTTGCCATACACGGCTACTATACGGCTATACGGCTACTGTATTCGATACAAAATCTTGTGGTAGAACCGAACACAACATAGCTCTTGGCGATTGCCATCTTCGTTTTGTTTTACTCCTTACAAATAAATAAAAGGCTGTCGGCTATTCAGCAGCATGAACTGCGGATGATATTTCCGGTACCGTCGCGCATCCAGTATCGATGTCGCCGCATTACTGGCCGATATAGGGTGCGTCACCGGTATAATTAACCGGGAACAAGAAACACACAAGTATTACAAGAATTAATATATTTAATAAACGATGTTTAATGATTTTTAGATCGATAATTCGGTACAGCTTTATGTCACACGAGGAGGAAGTACGTATGCGAGACTAAAGCCCTCGAACGATCGCCACGCCAAGCCAGTAGCGGACCAACTCTCCATTCTGATTGGCTGTTGGCTTGGACAAGTGTGACGACAGCGTGTAGCCTAAAGGCGCCACACCGGACAATGAAATTGCCTTGGTCTTACTGTCACAATCGGTCGCAACGGAAGCAGGTTAGCTTTCACCGTACGATCCCGTCGAAACCTGCAAGCAAATAGAGACAAAATATCATCAGCGATGGCGTGAGTATACAAATATCACAGTTGGAAAATGTATTTTAAAACTTTTTTCATCATTGCGCCGTTCGCTGCTTTCATACGATTCGTAATTCTTAGAAATCATGCTCGATATTCCCTTTCATACGCCCTTCGATCTAAAACATATGTTTCCTATTAAAATCTCATTGTCTTTTTTTGCGGATTAATAATTACTTCGTTGAATTTGTTTGTAGATCGAAGGTAACATTCAAAATAACGCTGACGTCCGACCCAAAGTTGCCATTCAAAGTGTGAGTATCAAAACAAATAAACATTGCTCTTCGCTCTCCATCATGGCACAGTTTATACAAAGAAGTTTGTATATTTGACAAACACTTTTTGTCATCCCGACATTACACGATTCTTTTGCGTTAATTTTACAATTGAAAAAAACTCAAAAACACGAAAAAAAAGTGTGCTAAAAAATAATGGAGACAAAAAAAAATTATTTAACGTTGCAGCCAAGAAATTTTTGTTACATCAACAATATTTTTTTACTGCGTCTTCATTGTAGTAAGATTGTTTTTTTACCATTCCCATGGTAATTTTACTCGTACGTAAGATGAAAAAAAAAAAAAAAAAAGAAAAAGTTCACTCATCGTTATGTAAATACACATAGAAAGTTATGTACAAAATCCTAGATTCGGTGACCCCGAATCTTCTGGCAGCTATGAAAGCCTCACGCACGGTGTTTCCTTTGCAACAGATGATTCGGAGCCAGTCGCCAGAAGATGAGTCGGGGTCGCCGAGTCTGCAGCGATGACATCGGAAGATGATCGACATGGCGGAGGATCAAGATTTGTCAACGATACTAGACACGTTTGACAATTGCATAGAGCTAATAGAGAATCTTAAAATCGGCACGGTAGTCAGAGCCGATAACATAGCAAAGATATTAGAGTGTAGTTGTTTCGTGGAAGCCGTAGCAGCCAGAGCGCTGAAAGAGGGCAAGGCTCGGTGTCTGGAGAGTCATCTGCGCACTCGCCGGTTGCGTCAGAACAAAACTGCACATTATGCGGTATCTTACTTCGAAACAGCCTCCGATCGAATCATCCAAGTTTTCCTCAAAGATCCATCCATCCCAACTGCCATGGTAGATAAATTACTGGAACTCTACGCACGGCATTGCGGCGCCGAAAGACTGAACAATCTTCTCGGCGCTCTGCTAACGGACTCGATGTGTACAAATGTGATTTTCGATTCGGCGATGGAACTGGGAGTTGCCAGCTCGGCGATTGAGGACGAAGCGCTCTTGGTGACATGGGAGAGCGAGCTCGATAGGGGCAGGCATCACGAGGTTTCAATGTGTATAAAGCAATTGCTCAAGGACGATCGTGTCATGACGATCATTAACTTTGCTTTGCGACTGAGCGACGAGAGCGGCCTTAAAGAATTGATGATGCAGAATTTAACGACCGAGGCGTTCGACTGCAAGCCGACTTTCTTCGCCACCCTCGCCGACATTAAGAAAGGATTATTGAACAAATTGCTGAGGGATAGCGAATTTGAGAAATACTTCTTGGACGGTGTGTTCTATTTTGGCCGGAACATGGAGCGTCTCGGCGATGCTTGGCACTGCGGGCACGAATTCACTTACGAGCGGCTTGTGCGGACTATTAAAAATTTGTCGACCGGCTCAGCGAATATTTTGGAAAGTGTGAGGAACCGTCTCGAGGACGTCAAGGTGCTAGACAGCACTGTTTGGAACGATGTCGAGAGGGACGCCCTGAGATAGTTATTAATTACGTTATAATAAGTCTTGCAGTCTTGTGCCTTGCAACACAAAATAACAAGATCCGCTACACGCTCTTGTAACTTCTGTAATTTTATTTTTATGTTTTAGTTTTGATATGTTTAAAAAAATGTACATTGATGTAGTTAGACTTACCTCCTAGTCATTGATTTAATTAATTATAATCGACGGCCAAATCACCGACTCGTTTTACATTCTTATTTTCCTACGAGAAAGACGTTCAAGACATTTTTTCGCAGGTTCAGCGTCCCTGAGAATACGCCCTTCACCGCCGTTCTCAAGTTCGCCGCTGAAGAGTTCAGGGTCACGGCGTCGACATCGGCGATCATAACGGACGATGGTGTTGGCATTAATCCTCAGCAAACCGCCGGTAAAGATATACATCCGCACGAACGATTACTCCTGCCGTTGATTCCTATCAGAAATTATATTCGACATCGACCACTGCCCAACTGACTATTAATTATATTGCATCTCTTTGGTGTTACAGGTACGGTTTTCTTGAAACATGGCTCGGAACTCAGGCTCATACCTAGAGATCGCGTCGGCGGAGCGAGTAGACTCCGACATCCCCGTATTAAATATAAATTTTTGCTATCTTCGCTTAATCGTGCTTTCCAATTGGGTATTGAATTATCAACTTTTTGTCAATCCAAGCGTGTATACGGCTCGTCTGCGTTTGTATAACAATCATTGTTCATTTATTGAGTTTACACAAAACAAGATGCTGTTCGCATGACTCTGACACCCTGTTATCTATCTACGAATAAACAACAACAAAAAGACATTCTGATAATATGACCAGTGTAAAAAAGTTATTTATTGACATTGAGTTAATAGCTTAAAGGGTACAGGAATCGTTGAAATTAATCATAGAACACAGTGTGCGTTATACTTGGTAGAAAGTTTTTATAGATGAAATACATGTAAGATATAAAGTCGATACAAAGTGACGTCACTACACGACAAAACTACTTTCGGCGAACAATCGTTCTTGACGCGAAACTTCGTAGATCGATTTGTTTTTTTTTGTTTCCTTTTTTTTTTGTGTTTAGAGTATCGAAGTTGTTTCAACGCTCGACTCGTCAAGATGAACTCGAGTGTCGCGCCAGAAACGATCATGATCCACCGTTCTGAGAGTCTGTCAATGAAAAACCTGAACGGCGCGATTGTGTTGCTGGGTTACAAATTATGATGAGGAGAATTAAATGCAAAAATTGCACCGTTACAATATATCATACGTAACGAATACATATCTCGAGTGTGTTACGGTAGAATAAGAAAATATCGTCGAAACTTTACGCCAACTATTGTTTTTAATTCAAGAGAACAAATATATATATATATATATATATATATATATATATATATATATATATATATATATTTTAACATGTGGGACGGTGAATTTTCGTTTCTGCGAAAAGGAATGCCCATCTGACGATCGGGTCGTTAAAAAATTATTATCCGATTGGACTTACGTAAGCGACGGAATTGAAAAACAAAAAATATCTCAATAAATTCATCGTTACAATAATCACCTTCGAGTCTGTTCTTCAATGGAATGCATCAGAATTATTATTGAGTGGCTATGAACGTTTTGCGACGTTGGAATGACCGCTGACCCATTTATCTTTTATTCTTGTCCTTGCAATTGTCACAATACGAAGTTCTTTCTATGTTTTCTTTATTTTTATTTATTTATTTATTTAATTTTAATTTTTTAATTTTTTTATTTTTTTGGCACCTCGTTGGTCTTCTGTTTCATTTTTCATTCTTTTTCATTTTTTATTTTTTTGAGAAACGGTGTTACTACCTGCGAAGAAGGATGAACGAGGCACGAGCCAGAACTTCTTGTCTCGTGCCTCGTAAAGCGAATCCCGTTCGAGCATCACAGGCGGGGACGTAGCACCAGTAGTAAAAATTACATTACTTCTTACGTACAATTAATAAGTCACGACATTCAAATGTAAACTTTTCTGCACCTCACGGAAACAATGTGTATGTGTTTGTTTTGTTCTTTTCTTTAATTACCTTACTAAAAAATATACCGTAGCAAAAATCGTTGAGTCTCCGTTAACCGACCACAGTACTTCGAAAAAATAATGTCTCGAATTCTAATGTAAAAGTGTAAAATTGGAATTGTCAGATATTCACGATTTTTCGTAAAGTCAGCAATGTCGTGAGTCGATGTTGTTCAATGCTCTCAATCGTTTTTCCTTCTTTCTTTATTTTTTTTTTTTACTCATTAGCGAGCGAAAATCGCCGGAGGAGTTTATCGTCGTGGAGTTTCGAAAGCTAATTTCTCGACTCGCGACGTGATCCACGGGCTAGGAAATCTCTTGGGCAAACTCACATCGGTTATCGAGACGTTAAAAACGAGGATCAAGACATTTCTTAGACTCCCGACAAGGATCGATATGATTCTTCGTTCCTCGGGGAAGTTCGCTGACGGGCAGGGCTGTAGGGGGCGGGGGGGACTTACTTACATTAGTGAACGATGTATACTCACTACTCATCCGTATCGTTTTTTTTTCCCTTAGCTTTAGTTTCTTCTTTTTTCATCGTATCGTAATCTTAATCAGCGTGTGCGTGCGGGCATTTCGGAGAATCTCGATTATTCGTCCCAGTGCTATGAAATTATCACTTGCTAATATCACACGCGCAACGTCTATATCCTACCGGATACATTACAATTGGGCAAATGTATCTCGGAGTTTTCATCTCAGTTTTCTTTTCTTTTTCTGTTGTTTTTACATCGGAATGTTCAGCTCGGCAATTTATTCGTGGTAGTAGCAATTGCTCAAAGAAAAAGAAAAGAAAATACCTCGACCGAAAGAACATTTTCGATATCTCGGAATCTCAAAGTGGCATGATCTTACAAGCGATCACTCCTTACGATTATTAAAAGTCGTTAAGCTTCGTCCTGTTCTCGTTACTTTCTTCCCTATCGGAGCTCGTTCACGCAATACATCACTTCTATGGGATAACTTGCGGTTTTTTTAATACTTTTTTTTTCATTTTGCCGAAAGTGCTCTCTCGTTATGTCTCATATTTCGTCCGACGATAATAAAAAAAATGATCCAACGTCGCGCGTTTTTATTGCATGGAAGTCGGATCGTCTTCTCGATTATATAAACAAAAAATCTTGTGTAATCCCATTCGACGACGAAGCCTACGATTGCTTATTCCTAATATAGCCCATATTTGTATAAATATAATAATACTAAGCCGTTAGCATTAGGATTACATATGCTAAGAGAAATCAAATGAATATAAATAAATAAATATATATATGTATATATATATATATACATATATATATATATATATATATATATATATATATATATATATATATATACACACACATACATATATACACTACTACATATTGAACGAACTGAAAAAATTAATGCAAAAAAAAAACAGAAAAGAATAATCATTCCAGACTAGAGCTATAATCACGCGTCAATTCTTGTTGAAGCCCCGATTTTAAATATCATACGCGGATAAACCGTCGTTACCGACGGACTAACGCGGAAACCAAACTACATTGTTTATATGTATAATTGAACTAATCGTGGCATAATTGAAGAGAAGGTTCGCCTAAATAGGTCGTAGAAAGAAAATTCGTAAAATTTACAAATAAATTAATCTGTGGCACTGAAGAACGAAAAAGTAAAAAATTAAATTAAATAAAAAAAAACTAATTGGAACTAATTCTCGCCAGTTAATAATTTTGAAAAAAGGGATGAAACGCGATTCGAAGTAATAAAGTATAACGCGGGATAACGATTGTACCGACGAATAAAGCGAGATCGGGGAAAGTGATTTTTTTTAGTGGCTTGGCTCGTTCGCGAGGTACTGTATGGCTGGAAATAACTTTTCCTGCGCGACTCACGTGTCATCGCGGTTCCCATCAATTCTCGGAGCAGATCGTACAACCATATCGTGGCTTCTTTGTTTCATTTACGTGCAACTTTCTATTCACTCGTCCTGAAACAGAGAACAGTGTCATAAAGAAAAAGTTACCGACCCATTATTCATCAAATCTACCACTATATATCGAAGACTCCGGCCATAATAATAATAATAATAATAATAATAATAATAATAATAATAATAATAATAATAATAATAATAATAATAATAATAATAATAAGCTACATTTTATGACCTACCCATTCGTGCTCGTCGACTCCTTCCATCTGATCCTGCTCCAGCGAACACTCTATTACGTCCCCCACATAGTTGCTCATATTTTTTTGGATCTACGACATACAGCACACACGATACACTCGCAAGACGTTCGTAAACGACAGATTTTTTTTCTTTAAATCAGCATATAAATTCGTGTGATCACGACCAAGGCTGCATAATTGTGCACAGTCATGCAGCATGATTAAGTAATCGTCGTGAATTCTCACCTCGTCCTGTTTCGCCTTTACCAAGCCGGACATTTCCGGATTCCAGCCCATTCTGCCGAACGACTGCGAAGACACGGAAAACTGTCCGCCGGATTGCTTGACCGCTACGGGTGCCGTTACGACGCCTTGCCCTTGATTTTCTGTTACTGTAACGAAGAAAACAACGGAGCGCTTAAAAATCGGTTGCAATAAAAAAAAGTGTTGCAATAAAAAAATAAAATAAAATCGACGTACGGCAATCCATTCCTGGAGGCTTCAAGCTTATTCTTGACGCCTGTTTGTTTAGACCGTTGAACCACTCGGTGGACGACAGTGTGGCCTTCCATGTGACTCTTGTCGGCGGGAATAGGTCATCTTGGAAGAGCTCGCTCTGTTCGACAGTAGCGTATCGAGTTCACCGATTCCAGTCAAATAATCGACCAGATGATAAATACAACTACGAAGGAGCGTATGGATTACCTTGATCCGTGGAACCGTGAAACTCAGAGGCTCTATCGTGTTGTTCGTGAGTCTGAGGGCTGAAGCAAATTCTACACTGGCGACGTCGCATTTGTTCTTCGGTAGGAAAGAAAGGCCTTGATGCAAACTGACGCAGCGATGGTGGCTCAAAGGACAGCAGTACGGTGATTCCTCCGTTACTTCGAATGCGTAGATCGTGGAGTCACCCTGAAAATAGAGACACGTAAAAACTGTAACGAACTCTTATAGACACGATTTGTTGAGCGGACAAAAAAATAATCAACTCCTTACACGTCCCGTGAGGAATAGGGTTGAACTGTCATCGTCGTAATATGGCATCAGTATTGCAGGTGATACGTCCAGACCCACGTAGTTCAGCGGGCAGTTCAGTTTGTCGGCCTTAAATACCAGTATCTGTCTTTCTGATACTCTGAAAAAAAAAAACAAAGAAATAAAACAATTATTGATTAATTTTCATATTATATATTATATATATTTATTTGTTTAATAACATAATCACATAATAAATCTTTGATGTTTTTATATAATATAACGAAAGAAACAACAAAATATTTCACACTTTGTGCGTTAAGAAAATAATTTATTTGAAGTAAAAATACGAACGGAAAACCGTTGAGTAGTAAAATTATTCGAAGCGAAGAATTTGGTTTGACACCAGAGGCTTAAAGTTTTGAATAGTTTTGCCAAAGATTTCACGGTCCAGGTCCTTGGTTTATATCATTTTTATATATTCTATTATATTGTATATAATATTTAATATTATATAAATGTCTATAAATTCTTGGCAGAAGTTCAGACTTACTTGTCGAAACCCATAACAACGAGATATCGTCCATCGAGTGCCCAAATGACTCTGGCGCCTCTTGTACCGACGGGTCCTTTTCCCTCGTTAACTGGTGTTTCGCAGTTTCTTGGTTTGTAAACTCTTAGCTTGCCATCTTTGCACGCACTCGCGAGATACTGCCCGCACGGTGACCAGGCCAGGCTGAATATCTGATCGGTATGCCCGGTAAGTGTGATTTTGGCGATTGCCGAACCTCCGGACGCAAGAGGGGCGAGATCCCATATTTTCACGGTCGTGTCGTACGAGGCCGAGGCGAGTACGTCCGATGCAAGTGGATGAAACTTTATCAGATAAATCTTGTCGGAGTGCGCTTCGATCGTGAACTTTGGCTCGTTCGTCGGCTCCATTAGACCGCCCTCGGGAATCTCCCAAAGTCTTATCATACCGTCATCGCAGGCTTGAGAAAAAAAAAAAGTAAAATTTAATTGTACAGTTGTTAACTCTTGAAGTACCGGGGACTTTTTGCCGATCACAAACAACGATGTTTGTAATAAATTTTCTTTTGCGTTATATATATAAAAATAAAAATAAAAAAAAAAAACAAAAACCAACACCAACAACAACACTTGAAGATACATCTGTGATTTTTTACACATATTTTTTTGGCCCATTAACTTACAAACTCCAGGTTCTCGTTGAATAAGGATCGGGTACGTTAGGGGTTAAAAGATAAAGCTGAAGGGACATCGATGGATTTTATAAAACTCACCGACTGCAAGCCTCTGATTATCGAATGGATCCCACTGGAAATCCATAATGCTCGCACCGTGAACGAGAGCTGGCATCACGCCATCGGCGAGGCGTCCTGTTTTTTTCAATTCCAGAACTGCTATTTTACCTCCGGGTCCGCTCAGCGGTACAGCGACACGATCGGAGTTAGCTGAGATTAAAAATAAAAATACACACAAATATCAATTTTATAAACTACTCACACGTAAGGACAAATGAAAATGAATTTTTATCGTGATTCGACACTCACCATGAAAACCATCGCACTCGCCGGAAATCTGCCGACTTATGTTCCTTATGTTCTCGATATGCGTTGATTTGTGACCCGGCGTACCCTTTAGATGTCTGAACTTCGATACCCGACCTGCGTGAGATTGTAGTGAGTAACTCGCAATGTCCCGAAAAAAATAGATATTGCGATACCAATAAAATTAACATAAACAATAACTGTAAAAGTATGTTGGGCAGTGGTCGACGTCAAACAATTTTATGACGTATGCTGTGACGTCTACAATGATCTTAGCCCATATCGCCAGTCGAGCAGGATGCATCGAATGCATTCTGTTCGACATCCTTATGGATAGTCAAATGAGTAATAATTATGAATCGTCAAGGTACAAAAATAAATAAATTCTGAGGGCCAATGGCCGAAACGTAATTAGGAGGTTGGGAGTTTCTCATTATCCTTCCCCGGTGAAAATATTTCTTTGACAATTTGTCCGAAAAATCCTAATCGGACCGTTCCAGCGATCTTCAGAGACTTTCCGAATTTTTTTCTCTGGGTTTCTTTGCTATTTGCTAAATATCTCTACCATTTTCTCCGCACGACCTCCAGCAGGCACAATTTATCAGAGAAATTCAGAGTATTTTCCGAAAAATTGTGGGAAACTCAGATTTTTTTCTGATAAAGTACATTAAGAGGAAATACTAGTTGCCTCTAAGATCTACTCATTCTATTAGTCGTACAAAGAGTAGACAAAAAAAAACTTTATGCTTCGGAAATGCTATGATTTTTTTCCTCGATAATGTTCGTTCAGAGAATTCCAATGAACTTACGAGTTCTATCTATGATCTATTCATTCTGTTACTCGCTGTAAACCAGCAACAATTTGAGTTTTCCAGATAAACACGTTCGTGAATATAGAAAATTATTAGCCAGAAAAAATAACAAAGTTCACAGTTATTAAGAGAAGTCGACAGAGAAAATCTCTGATTTTCAGAACAATCAGGAATACTGACATTCAGAAAAATGTTTGACGTTTTCTGAAAAGTGCAAAAACTGAGAAATTCAGAGGACATTTCAGATAAATTTTTGATAATTTTTCAGAGGTATTTAGAAAAATATTTTCACCAGGGTTCCAACTGGCGATTCTGACGAGACGATTCCAGCCGCAGCACATATAAAAAAAATAATAATAATAATCAGTAACATTTCAGTAGCCGATATACTGACCGAAAACGGTCGACGTTCTTTTCGGCGTCGGAGTCGTGATAGGCTCGGGTTTTTCGAGTCGCGGATCCATGCTCTGCTGGCGTAGCATCGGAACGATTTTCTTTACCTCGTCCTCCTTGATGACGTCGCTCTTAGTTTTGAACGAATCTCTTCTTCGCAATGCGGTGGGCGAGCCCATTGCCTTCTCGGCGAGATTTCCATCGGTAACGGAAACTGAGCGACTCTCGTAGAGCCTCCTTCTCTCGGCTATAGAATTTCTGTTCAAATTTCCTCTCTCGAAACTGCCCGGTTCCTCGTTCTCCGGCGACTCGTCTTTCATCTTTATCTCGAAAACCTTGCGCCTCTCCGCAGTACTCGGTGTCTTTGGCTTGTAGCCCGAATCGCTGGAATTCGCGTCCTCCTCCATCGAGCTCGAGTCGCTCTTGCCGTTCTCCGATTCCTTGATCCTGTCGTTCTCGAAGGTCGGCGACTTGTCGGCATCCGGATTCCCATCCGGGATGATTCCCGTGTCGGTCGTATAACCGTTGTTCTCGCTGTTCGGCGCTTGGGGCACGGAGAATACTTTGTCGAAGGAAAATTCCTGACTGCCGGATTTAGCCTGGAAGGGCTTCGGTCCAAGACGCGGCTGCGAAGAGACAAACAAAAAATGTACACTCCTCGCGACGACTAAAACGATCTTAAGCCTAAAATGTTGTCCCGCAGAGGAAAGTCTGTTAACAGTTAACTACTAAGCGATAGCTGCGCGATGACTTAACAACGATATAGTCGCTTATCGTACAGCTTAACATTATATGAATCGTTTTCTATCGTAGAGATTCCTCATCCGAACCTTGTAGCCACCAACGATGTTCGGATTTACGGAAGTAACGACGGCACCGGGACTCGGCGCTGTGCGTGGCCGGGCGACGGGCTTAGGCTCGTCCTCGGAGATGCTGTTGGCGCGCGATGATCTCGGCAAAGGTTTCGGCGGCGTCGTGTGACTGCCGTTTTGCAGCTTCGCTTTGTCATCGTCGGTCTCCGGCGCCCTCGGTGACTCGTCCGCTGGCTTCTCCGCTGTCTCCGTTTCGGGTTTCTTTTCTTTATCTTGAACGGCGGGCTGGGCCGGCTTCACCGGCTGCGGGAAACCTTTTGGTGTCGCGTGCAGCGATTTTGCTGCCTTCGATTGTTCGACTTTTATTTCTTGCTGAGTCTCCTTGAGCGTGACCAGATTTCCCTTGTGTATCTGGAGGTACGTTTAAGCTTCTTCGTTACGCGGTACAACGTTGGCACAACGAAAGAGGTACAATAATATTCTACTCCACTCATCTACCAATACTTCGCCAAACAACGAATAAAGCTAAGCTCATTCACGACATTGGTATAAACGTGCTCGCTCGTTGCACGAAATGCGAGAAACGAAATTTACAAAAAAAAAAAAAAAAAACTTAGGTATTACTTACACAGCGAGGAAAGCTACGCTACCGACGGATCGATCGCTAGTTTAAATATAAACATCGAGAGTACGAATCTTCGGCAGTATACCAAAGGCATTAACATTACAAGACATTCATCGGGCATCTGAAATGTGAAATTAAATACAACAAAAAAATAAAATGTGTAACAAAAACGCATTCGCAAATTATAAATAGCAAATAGTGAAAGATGAAATAATAAATAAAACGGAATACGCTGACCTGAATGCGTGTAACAAGTGCGTATTCTACTTTCTTGCAGTCTAACTTTCGTAGTGTGTGTTCTTTAATGCAGATCCGCTCAGTTATTGGGTTCTTTTATTTGCGACTCTCCACTGCTAGTGGGTTTCTTTGAATTGCCGGCACATCCGATACTTTCTGCGAGACACATTTGGTGCATTTTCATAACAGCAGAACTCTTATCAGAGGATATTTGCGAAAAAAAATAAAAATAAATCCTAAATGGAGAGCAGACTGGAATATAAGTAGGCTTACTTCAGCTGCGTATGCATGTGGATACATCGCGAATATTGCCGGATTTAG
Source organism: Amblyjoppa proteus (assembly GCA_963922035.1). Lineage (NCBI taxonomy): Eukaryota > Metazoa > Arthropoda > Insecta > Hymenoptera > Ichneumonidae > Amblyjoppa > Amblyjoppa proteus. Next base: position 46,525,409 of record OY998229.1, read on the forward strand.
CAGAACAGAGCAGAATTGCGTTCGAGAACGCATCCATAAATAAGTCGAGAAGAGCATAAACGAAATGCTAAATATAGTCCTAAGTAAAAATACTTATTAATTTAATCGCTTTAAAATAAACGAAAATTCACATAGATGCATGAATCGAACAACGAATTAAAACGATGCGGCACAATGAGCTGTGTATAGATGATCGTTACAAACGACATAAACATCCGATATCAAATATCTAACTATCGAATGAGGATGAGGGTACTCACGATAATGGATTCTTCGCCTTTGGCTCGTTTCGCCGGATCTAGCGATATTTTTGGTACTGGAGCATTGTGACCTTTGATCCAGGCTTCGGCAGTATTCTGAGCGACGCAGCCCGCGGTGTCGGGATAAATGTCACCGTGGAAGTCTCTGTACGTCTGTAATTAATTGATCGACGTTGAGGAAATGCTCGGTGTCTCGATACGCAGTCTTTTATTTTAGTAAGGAAGAACTCGATCGATCGCGCGACGATCCTGACCTTTCGTGGCACTTGGTACATTATCGGAATGACCATGTTCGACGTGAGTTGAAGCAGTCGGTTTACTTCGGCTTGCATCACGTTGAGAGCGCGTTTCGGAACGAGACACACACCCTTCGTTTGCTCGCCGCTGTGTCTTATGCCTTCGACGAGGTAAGGATCCTTGTCCGTAACTTCCATGTACAGAATCGTCGTGTCGCCTTTGCCGGCGAGGAAAAGCATGTTTGTGTCAGGATCGAAGAGGGGCATGAGAATTCTGGAGGAAAAAAAAATTTCGTTGAATTCATTGTAGAATTTTGAATACAAGAAAGTTCGCTTCGACGGTTAAAATTTGAGTAGTCAATTTTTTTTTAATCGTTTGTATTCAATTTACCCAGTGCTGCAGTCGAGTTCCAGAGTTTTAACCGGTTCGTTTATGTTTCTCAGATCCCTTATGTAAACCTGACGCAATCTCGCGGCGTCGAATCCAGTCGTGAGTATTCTGTTGCTGCTTCCCAGCCAAACGATTCTCGAGTCCTTGATGCTCTGATGGCTCGAGCAAGTGTTCACGATGCACTTAGCTCCTCGCGGATCGCATATACGGACTTGCTTGTCTTTGCAGGACGTTGCCAACGTCGTGCCGTCTAATTTCCAGCTTAGAGATTGTATGACATCCGCGTGCTCGTTATTTGCTGCGAGTGGTCGATTCGTTAGAATGTCATTTTTCTTTAGACATTTGTTAGAAATAAAAAGCACAAGAGGAAAGGTATTCTTACAGAAAAGTTCTTGCTGCGAAACGACATCCCACAGCGATAAATTTGTGTATGAAACTGTCGTGAGTAAATGCTCTGCCGTTGGATGCCAGTGCACAGCCTCGACTCTTCTCTGTCTGTGAGAAAACGTGCACTCGGGATTGCAGAGAGATTCTTCCAAGCTGGTTTCGGGAATGTGCCAGAGTTTTACCTAGAAAAATATAAACAAAAAGTCAAAAAAAAGATAAATAAGAAAATAGAAATTCGTGACAGAAAGTTTTTATGCTTCGTCAACCCGACTAGTTCCAGAACGCCACAGGAAATAAAAAAAAAAATTGTAAGATAGATATCAATGTATATTTCTTTTTTTTATGGACGAAATCTCGGCTAGAGTAAAATATTCGATTGTACGAGGAACGTTATGATAATTCAACGCGCCTATCGATTGATCTTTGATGAAAACCTACAAGACAATCCTGCGACCCAGTTGCTAGCAGGCCATCATGAAATGGTGAAAAGTCCATATCGGTGACGGTGTCCGTGTGAGCATGAAGCAGAGGCATTGTCTTGCTCTTTCTTCCGCAGTCTTCCAGTGGGAGAACTGCCAGACTTGACCCTAAGTTAAAACAAATATATATATATATTTTTTGTAAGGGATGCTTCCCGTCAAAACAAAAAAACAAAACAAAACAAAACCAAGCAGGATAATTTGAGCCAAGGTTATTTACCGTTGTGATCGACGTTGAATGCCATAAAAGCGGCGGAGGCTGCGATGTTGTTCCCATAGGTCTGATAAGATCCGACTGAGATGTCGCGAATGCAAGACTCAGGTTTAGGAACGATCGGCGTGGCATTTTTGTACTTGGAAGCCTTGAAGCGCCAAGCCATTTTGACTCAGATTAGCAAATGCCCCTCTCCGTCACTCCCTTACTCGCTCGCTCTCCTGCACTCTCTCTCTCTCTCTCTCTCTCTCTCGCCCCTGGATTACGCTCGCCGACCTTTAACTCATGTAACCTGGCAAATAGAAAAATGAGAACCCGCATGAATTCCTGTACTAGCATTCCTGTACTATTTAAATGCTATCGATTAGAAAATGTGAAAAAAAAAGAAAAAAAAACATTGCTAAAAACAAAAGTGTACAAAACATTTTTTTGCATAAACTCAAACTTGCGTAAAATAAAATATAAAGTGCAACTAATGGATTTGGAAAAAAAAAAAAATTCTGAAAAGCTTGATTACGCCACAATCGTATGCAACGCCGTATTTAAATCGAAGGTTCGTATGAAATACCGTGTGTGTTGATTATATACCGTGTCGGCCGATTGGTGTAGCTATAAATGCGACAAGCGTCTCGCGAGCTCCCCATGACGGGAGTCGAAAGGAAAAAAAGAAAAATGGATAAAAATAATAATCGTAATAGAAAGTGGCGGTCGCGCGTTGACGTAAGGCGTGAAGGGAGAGCGCAAGAATTGTGGATGACTAATAGTTCGGGGGTGAGGTTTCGCACCCCACCCTCGGCTGTCGCTCGCTCGGTGTAACAAAAAGTTGGTTATACGTCGCATCGAAATGAGTATAGAGGCCCGTCTCACGCTCACTCACTCTTCGAGGTCTCGTTAAGGATACGCGAACGGATCGTAAATGGATGTAATACTCACGTTGCGATTTACCGTCGCCAATTCTCTTCCTCGATCGCTTTCGCGTTCTTTCGCCGAGCTCCTTTTCACGATAACGGGGATTTGGAAAAGAAGTGTTTTTATAAACACGGAGCGCGAACACACAGAGTGGAACAGTGGCGGGCGTCTAGCCGGGTGACAGCCGGAAACGAGAAACCACCCCTACGCTCTGTCCTTGTTCAACGCAACGCGTCGTCTGTACTCCTCGCCCCACCCACGATTAGAGACACGAACCGAACTCATTTGACAATATACCGACCGCTAGAGCTGTCGCACTCTCAGGTATGCGCGCGCACCCGTCCAAAAAAGATTATTATTATTATGCGTTATTATTATTATTATGCATTATTATTATTATTTGCATTATTATTATTTATACACGTTATATATGTATTTTGGAAAGTTGTTTGTATGTCGGAACCAATTTTCAAGAATTCCGAGAATCTAGGGGCCGCCCTACTAGACCCTAATAATAGGTCTGTTCGTTACGAGAGTAAAATTGTACTCCGAGCGATTGTAGAGTATTCCCAGAGCGTTCGAAACCGGAAACGCCGTGCGGGACAAAAACGAACACGTGTTCGATCTTTACTCTATGGGTCTGTTCGTTTACATAGTAATCTGGAGCAGAACGCTCTATTTTACGTGGGATGTATATCTATATTGATTGAATATATAGATATACCTCCCACGTAAAATTGAGCGCTCTGCTCCAGCTCTACTCTCGTAACGAACAGACCTTATAGATGAGTTGAGTTCGTCATCATAATACCTCCAAGAGCGCCACAAATTTATAACCGAACGGGCGTTCGGGTTCATCTCGACTCTAAGGTTAGTTTAGTCAAACAAATGTTGGTGCATCTCCACGTATCTCGACTTCAGCTTAGATAAACGAACAAGCGTGCGGGCTCATTCCGCGACTAGTCTAGGATAAATCCCAGTGCATTTGACTCCTCTATCGGATCCCGAGGCACTAGGAGGCGCAGTATTACTTCCGGATAAACGAACGCTCTGCTTGCGCTCCACTCCCGATCAACTCTCGTAACGAACAGACGTACGGATTTGCACGCACGCTGTTACGGGCTGATCCGGTTGGATGGCTGGTAACTTTTATATACCGGACTCACAATGTTGAGTCGTTGGAGCCTAGCGAATTAAAATCCGACTCTTAACGCGGGAGATTTATTAAAGGTTTAAACTTTAATAAATTATTGTTAGATTAATAAAGACACGATATTACGATTTGAAACGTCGCAATTTAATTATTTATCCGTCGAATGAATAAATCACAATATCGCGACTATCAATTCACAAAATAATCAACTAAAATATAGTTTAACACAACTTGTATTATTTTACAACGTAGTATGGCAAGTACAACGATTTGTTAACTCTGAAACTGTCCACTCTTGTAGCAAGCGAAATAAGCCGTGCGAGATTTTCTGAGAGACTAGAAGAACGTTGCGACTCGAAGAACTGAGATCAACTGAAATTATAGAGTTGGTACTTAAATTATCGCGCCACAAGGAGTGTGAAATTCGTGCGAGCGAGCGCTCGTCACATGTCCGGGACTACTGACACCTGACGGGCCGCGAGGAAGCTCAGGGTCCAAGAATCAAACTTGTGACAACGGATAAGGAAGAAGGAGGGAAAAAGTGACGGAGCCCGTAATCCTTAGGGGATCGGTGTAACATACAATACCCAGTTAGTATTAGCACCCAAGTACATTATCCGTGGCGTAGGATAATTTCGCGCATAGCGGCGCTTCTAAACTCTCTGATCGACACGTTGAAAGGTTCTAAGCAAGCTAGCACGTTTGACGTCGTGGTGATCCGGCGAATTGCTGATCGCGAGGTAATGGTACGAGGTAAAGTTTTTTTTACGAATTGGAATTTTTTTTTTTTTTTTTTTTTTTTTTTTTTTAAATGAACTGCCACGTATTTCGACGTATTTTTTCCCGCTGAACACGAATCCGCTGAGGGTTTTGAGGATAACGTGCACTGAGTCATTGAAAATCTCGATTTTATGAACGAAAAATAGTATTTTTGGGTTTTAAATGTGGAAATATTGGGCTGGGAGTAAAATAACTGCCATATTCTTGTTCGGCGGGAAAAATACGTCGACTATAGCCTTGAAAGAAAAAAAGTCGGGTAAACAGAGATTTTTCAATGTTTGAGCCCCTTTTGAAAAACGTCGAATTTCGCGATTTTCAAAGGTCGATATCTCGGCTCCCAGAGATATTTTTATAGAATATTTTTCTAAAAATATGTCGTGATAGGTTTTCCGGTATCAAGATTCAAAGTTCTACAAAATTATGAAAAATGTATCAAAAATCATGCTTCCCCTCATAACACGAAAGGTTGCCTATCGCATCGACGGGAAATGCACGGAATCTTGGCCACGGCCTAATGTCGTCATAGGTTTTCCGGTATCAAGATTCCAAGTTCTACAAAATTACGAAAATGTAAGAAACATCATGCTTCCCCGCATAACACGAAAGTTTACCTATCGCATAGAAGGGAAATGCACGGAATCTTGGCCACAATCTTATGTCGTGATAGGTTTTCCGGTATCAAGATTCAAAGTTCTATAAAATTACGAAAAATGTTACGAAAATCATGCTTCTCCGCATAACACGAAAGGTTACCTAACACACCGACGGGAAATGCACGGAATCTGGGCCAAAACCTAATGTCGTGATAGGTTTTCTGGTATCAAGATTCAAAGTTCTACAAAATTACGAAAAATGTATAAAAATCATGCTTCCCCTCATAACACGAAAAGTTACCCATCGCATCGAAGGGAAATGCACGGAATCTTGGCCACAACCTTTTGTCGTGA